>VWPU01004818.1:0-368100 GCA_013398955.1 Callaeas wilsoni | reverse complement strand
AGCCGCTCGGGCAGCGCCGCCACACGGGGCCCCGCCCACGCACCGCCTCCTGGGGGCGGGGCCGCAGCCCATTGGCCGGCACGCTGCGCGGGGGGTGGAGGCAGCCAATGGCGGAGGGGAAGCCGAGAGCGCCCCCGTGCGGCGGGGCGGCGGGAGCAGCTGCGGCCTGGGCGCGGACAGGGCTCGGCCGTGCGTCCGGCTTAGGCGGGCAGGGCGCCGGGAGTCCCCCTGGCCGGCCCTTCCCAGCCCCTCGCAAGTCACTGCAGTCCCCTCGTCACCTCAGTGAGCATGTCCTGAAACGGACCTCTCACAAAAGGAATTGGAATGGGGAGGCTGTTTTTTAGAAAGAATTTTCTTTAAGGAGAATATAAGTAAAACAGCACCTGAAAATTCTTAAACAAATTACAAGCTATTTGTCTCGTAAAGAATGCTAAGAGTCTCATTAACTTGACCACGGTTATTTGGGAAAACCCTTCATCCCAACGAGCCTCTCCTTTGAACTGTAATGGTTTGCACATGGTACTCTTAGGGATAAAATGTGCATCTTGTTGCTTGCAGATCGTAGAAAATCTGACTTTTATACTAAAAGCAAGTAACTAATGGAACTAATAATAGCTGGTACAAGTGAATGCCTTTCTGTCATTGTCACAGTGTTGTAGAAAAGAAGGAATATTAAATTTCTGTTACTAATAGCAGCCCATATTCTTGTATGGCTTTAATTTGAGAAGCTTTTAATTTCTTCTGATGGTAGGAATAAGAATAGGAATGTTTTAAACTCATTTGTCCAAAGTTAGGGTGCTTAATCGTTAATAAGACATTACATAAATGATTTGATTTTCAGAAATTATTAGTGCTTGAGGTCAATAACAGCCGTGTTTTCTTGTCTATGCTTCTTTAAATGACTCTTCGTGGTTTTAGCCATGCAGACTTCGACACACAGTTCCAAAAATCTGAACTTGAGTATTGGTAGACTTATTATAAAGTTTTCCTCCAAGGTCTGTCCTTACACTTTTAAACAAATTGTCCAGGTTTATCAGTTCTGATCAGTTATAATACCTGTTTGGTTAAGATTGCGGTGTAAGAGTGTATCCAACATCCCAGAGCAATACATGGCAAAGGATGGCAGAGTCTAGATCTATGGCCAAACAATTTCTGTCTCGGTCATTTCCCATATCTATTATGAATGAGACTCATTGAGCCACATTTTACCCTACCAAAAAATAATAGCCTGTCTAAAAATTAGGGAGCTTGGTGAAGTGAGTTTGCTAATTAAGGACCTAATGAAGCTCAATTGTACTATTTCTAGTTATCTGATGCAATAGATAACTGATATTATTTGAATTCAAGTGATTATGGCTTGGTTTTTTGTTCTTTCATTGCTGTAGTGGGAGCCCTGGCAATTTGCTTGAGCTAGGTATGTCCTTAAAAGTTTTCCAGTTTTTCAGTGAGATGAGTACTATTCTTGGTGTACAGAAGAAGCCTATAAAAATTATTACCATAGGGAGATAACATAACTTTTTTAGAACAGGTATTTAGTATAAGTGATTAATGGGGGAAAAATTAACACTGAAGTAGAAAATGACATGGAATAAAGAAAACGGCTTTCCAACTGAACTTGGCCTTGATTGTCTAAAGACTTTCTGGACAATGCAGGTCATCACTAGGTATATAAAGGCTTTAAAATATATAAAGGGTGTATAAAAGTTCTTTAAAAATCATCATTTCTTCTCTCTTTTCTTCCTCCCCGCCCCGGAACAATGCAGGAGGAGCCAGGCGAGGGGAGGAGACAAGATGGGCGAGCGGGTGGCGGCTGGAGCGCTGTCCGTGGTGCTGATGCTGGGATTGGGGCTGCCGCTGGGCACCCTGGGCTGCCCCCAGCCCTGTGCCTGCTACCTCCCCACCGAGGTCCACTGCACCTTCCGCTCCCTGGCAGCCGTGCCGGCACGGATCGCTAAACATGTGGAACGAATCAACTTCGGGTTTGTATGGCGGCTTGGAGCAAACCGTTTTATGCTCTTAGTGCGGAAGCCTGGAGTGCCTCACACACCTGTGGCAAACCAGGATCTCTGTGTGTACTCTTTAAGTAGAATTGCAGAGATGGGTACTTACTTGTTGGCGCTGTAATTCAAACACTACAGTTGCTGGCATGGAGAAACTAGCTTAGCATTTATGTTTCAAACAAACTGTTATTTTCAAATAAATATACCATGGTGTGAGTTCTTTTTTGGCAAATAGAACATTTAGTCTTTTACAGTATATAAAAAGATATATTGAATTATGGGATTTCTACAGAATATGGAATTTTACACCTTATGCAAAAAAAAATACAGTAGGAGTAAAATTCTATGATGTAACCCAGTAGCATTTTGAAGAACAATGAGATATAGCGTATCTTAAATGAATACAGTAAAAAGAAATTTGATCCATTGCCTTTGGAGTTGTGGTTTTGTTGCGGTTTTTTCAAGCAACTAAGCACAATATAAGTATGTTTTGGGAAGAGATTGCTCAGGCTCCAACTCACTTTCCTCTGCCAACCCCCATCTGTCAGATTTTGAGACAAGAAGGCAGGGATTGTTGGTAGGCTTCATATCACAAAAGCACCGTGTTGGGTCATGGTGTGACACGGAATGGTGCAAGAGTCGCAGTCCTCTTCTGCTTGGTGTCAGGGGTGCCCCACTACCCATGATGAACTCACCCCAAAAACTTCAAGGCCTTTAAGCTGCAACTGATCATAGAATGACTGGCAGTAGGGACCTTGGCTTTTCTTGGGTTTTTTTGCTCTATAGTTAAAATTTCTATCCACCACCATTTTAGCCACCTAAAGCCTGATTTTAGTCTCCAAATGCTCTTGTGCGCAGTAAAGTTATATTAAAGAAATATGTACTCCAATCCCTAAATTGCTTTTGAAAATGGGATGTAGACTTCCAAGTTACTAAGGTGTTTGGGCTGGTTTTTTAAGTAAAGTACATTATTTGATATACTGTTAGCATAAAAGCCATTTCTTCTCTTTGTATTTCGTCACTACAAATGACATTTTCTGAGTTTTGTCCTTTTCCAGGAAGAAACAGTCTTAACTGTCTGTTGTTGCACTTCTTTCACTTTCAAAGAGTGCTTTTATTGTATTGCTATTTTAAGTGCTATGCATTTAGGAGGTGAAGATTATTTTTCTAACTGGAAATAATTTAGGAAAAATTTTTATTTAGACAAGTTCATATTTTTTCCAAAGGATTAATTTTGAAATAAGGAATTTAATAATATATCTACTATAAGCTTAGTGGATCTGCAGAAGAACTAAAAATGTTAATACAGTAGTCTAAATTTTTAGCAAATTAGGAGTCTTTAGATACATAGCATGGTGAAGATCCAAAAGTATTTCCTCCATATTCGAAGTATTTTACTTTTGTGGTGTGTCTTCCCTTACTTTCTAGAAAATACTAAGAAATTGGAAAAATCTTTAAAATTCTATGCTTAGTTTTAAGACTTCATGCCCAGTTTAGATAATACATTTAATTTTCTGTATATATGTGAAAAACCCAATTGTAGAGCTAGGTCACCGAACATAACTCTTCCATATTGGCAAATAAAGCCTAATTTGCTCGTCCAAAGCAAAACAGAATTATTTTTGAAGAGTAGGTTTTCTGTATTCTTTATCTAAGAGGAGTTCAAGGCTCAAACTATGTAATTGGAAGGTCAATTCCTAGCTCTTATGTGTTTAGTAATGTAGCCAATTACATGTTGTAACAGTAAGTGAAGCAGGATGTGACTTTCTGCTGCTTGTGCTGCTTGGGAGATACCCCTTTTTAATGTTTATTCTCCAAAACGTTATTTATTGTTAGATGCTGCTTTGGCAACACTGCAGCCTGTCTGGTTTGCCAGGCTCCATAGCATCATGGTTTGGCCACAGGCCATTAACTTATTGCCATTCCATTAACTGAGCTGCATGGAAAAATATACTGACAAGTATTAGAACTTAAATGCCTATTTATTACTTTTACTCTTAATTTATGGCTAAAGTGCCACAAAGTGAGTTAGAAGAAATCTTAATGTAAACATGAACTAAGTATGCTTGGGCCTTGTAAAACTCTTTCAGTAACTTCTGGCCTTTTGTCAATGCATTAAGGTCCCTCCAATTTTTCCTGAAAGTTAGGTTATACTAATTTTATGTTTGCAGTCTATGACAGTGTTTAAAATGTGACTGCATGTGTGATTTTTTTTCCCTAGGTTTAACAGTATACAGTCTATACACGAAAACTCCTTTGCAGGACTTACAAAATTGGAATTGCTCATGATACATGGAAATGACATTCAGAATATTCCTAATGGTGCTTTGAAAGATCTTGTGTCTTTACAGGTAATGCTTAGGTTTTCCTGAATTTCAAAACTAACTTCCATGAATAACAGAAAACAAAAATAAGTGGTCTTTATAGTGCCTTTTTTAGGATTAATATACCATTTTCCCCCAAAATACAATGGATATCTATGAACTATGCCTATGTCTAACTTGATAATGCCAACTAACACTCAGTTTTATTCTACCTCTTTGACCAGCGTATCATTTTTCAGTGGTGCAAAAGACTTGAATGTGGGAAGAAAACATTTGCTTGATTGCTATTCTGTTTGGATTAAGATTTTAAAAAATACTAATCTCTGTGGTTTTTTGGGTTTTTTGGTTGTTTGGTTTGATTTGGTTTTTTAAATTTTTTTTAATTTAATTTTTTTTTAGGTTTTCAAAATTAGTTACAATAAATTGAAAGCCATAACTGGCCAAACTCTCCAAGGACTTTCAAGCTTAATGAGACTGCACATGGACCACAACAGAATTGAGTTTATTCATCCAAATGCTTTTAATGGTTTAACTTCGCTAAGACTGGTCCACTTAGAAGGAAATTTACTCCAGCAACTTCACCCCAGCACCTTTTCAACATTTATGGTCCTTGATTATTTCAAACTGTCAACAGTAAGACATCTCTACCTATCTGAAAATGCTCTTAGGACCTTGCCTGCAGGGATGTTTCAAGGCATGCCACTGCTGGAAAATCTTTACCTTCATGGAAATCCATGGGCCTGTGACTGCAGTTTGAAGTGGCTCCTTGAATGGAATGAAATTTCTGGAGGTAGGAGCATAAGCTACCAGTGTTTATTGAACTCATAATGTTGAATTCTTTTTCCCGTTCCGCATGTTGATGGTTATTTCCTGAGTATTATTACCAACATGATGTCTTTGTGCAGTATTAAATTCTTACTGTTCAATAAATGCATGTATTTAAAAAACAGTGTAAAAAGAAAGCAATTTTGTTTCATTAGATAAAAATATGTATTTAACAGCAAAGAAATGAGTCATTACATTTGGGATGACAGAAGTGGTAGTGAAGTTTATAATTGGAAAGAGGAGATAGATTATAACCTTTTACTGCATTTGCTTGCACAGCTGCATACCTTTGACTAAAGACTGCCAATTGTCCTCAGCCAACAAAGGTACTGACTATATGCTCTCATGAAAGGTAGTAACATTGGATATGAACTTGTTTGTCTAAGGAAGGAAGGAAATCGGGTTACCAAATTCCTGGTTAAGCCCTCTTACTTTGCTGCTATTAACATTAAGGCCGTAGTATGCATCCTTCATGTCTATCCATGCTTCTTCATTGACCACAACTTCCTTTTATGATGGAGCAAATCAATTTTCTCAAGTACTTGCAATCTATTTATTTTCAACTGTGTAATTTTTTCATAAAATAGCTAGTCTGTCTTCATTCAGTCTTAGAGATGAGAAAAGTATCACACTGCCTAGGCTGGAACACTTCTGATTGTGTGCAGAAGCAGAAAAGGGAGTTTTATAATGCCTCTGTATCAGGAATACACTAAATGAGGGGGGGTTTGAGTGTCAGTTTTCAGTTTGGACATCTCGATTTGGCAGAGCAACTGGTGTCACACCAGAGCTACTGCTAAAGTATTAAGAGAGAATTGGCATTTAATTGTAACTGAGGATGTCTTAAATTAGTGATGGAGTCACTTGGATTTGTATCCCAATTTTGGAGCACACATGGTGAATGATGGTGGGTCTTGTCATCTTAGAATACGTAATTCATTGCAATTTTTCCCTTGACTATAGGACAGTACTTTTTAAGAATGTGTGATGCTTGAATGGGTAATATCAAGCTTCCCAGCTGAACAGATACTTGGGGCATCTAACTCAAATACTGTATTTCAGTAGCTTACATTTTAATATTCTTACATTCTGTTCTTGATCCAAATCGTGTGTGTATGTGTAAAGGGTGTACTTAAGTTTTACTGTAAGTTATAATAATGAGATATTAGCTGAACATTCTTTCCTTTGTGCAGTGTTGGCTTGATAGCATTTTTCTTCAGTTAGGTTACCTCTTTACCCTAAAACAGTAGTGATTTTTGGAAGGAGGAAGAATTTATCCATGCTGTTTTCATGTATGACAGATTTGTATCTGTATATAACTATAACATTAACTTCTCTGGGAATTCTGTCCAGAAAGAGTTATTAAGTTTCTTCAGACCAGTGTAGCCACTGCCAAGTTGATTGTGGGCCAGTTTTTCCTTATCTCTGAAACATCCTATTTGAATCTGCAAGTGATAACCTGCAGATATATAGACATAGATATATATAAATATTCCATTTGTAACAACTTTTCAAGAAAATTGATTTATCAGACTAGCAAAGCATATGTTTTCAATTAAAATAATGGTATGAAAATTTGCCGTGCATTTCCCTTTCTCTTGACATTTTGCCTTATAACCCACTGGTATGTTGTTCATTCATTCAAAGATCCCTCATTCTTCAGGATGATACTTATTCCTAGAATAACTGTAATATGTTTTATTTGCTATATGCTTCCAAACTAAATACCTAAGGTGATATTTGACATTACAGTGAGCAGAACAATGTAATAAATATATGATTGTTATTTTGCAGATGACAGTCTTTCTGGCATCGACAGAAGAGAGGAGTCGAGGCTATAATTTCCTGGTCTAGCTCTCCTTCTCTCTTTTATCTTTTTTTTGTATTATTACAAAGTTCATAGTTGTTTTAGAGGTCAGGGAAGAAGTGGCACTTCTTTTTTTTTCCTTCTGATAAATAGTTTCTAAGTGCAAGAACTAGTCAGCCCATTTTGTCAGCTGCAGTAAAATGTTTTATGTACTGCCAATACTGTTCTTAATTAATAGAGAAGAATAAAAAGCTTCCTGGATTAATGAGAAAGTCTAGCATTTCTCAGGTAAATGCTGTACTTTTGAAAGCTGAAAGGTCCCACTCCTCTTCACATTAGATCCACAAGTTAGGCTGTCACTGTACAAATGCAGACTTCTTGATACAGAGTAGTTTGTTACTGATTTAAGTGTTGCCCTGCACACTTCAGTTTCTATGCATTTTATTCAGAGACAGTGAATCTAACTTTCAGAAGGATGGAGTATTCAATCCTCTCAGTAAAGTCAGAAGAAATCATGGTCAGATCGAGAATCAGCTGCCCATTCAGCTGTAAAACAAAGGTGCCATTCTAAAAGTCTTGCCTTATATGTCATGTGATGTAATGCAATCCTCATGAAGTTCATTTCACACTTCTGAGAACTGTCTGATTCTGATTCTAGAGCAGAGTTTTTGGCTTATTTATCTTTTGTTTTGCTTTTATTTTCTTTCTTCCTTTTTTCTTTTGCAGGTGTTTTAAAATGCAAAAAGGACAAAGCCTATGAAGGGGGACAGCTGTGTGCTAAGTGCAGCAGCCCAAAACAACTGCAGAAAGAAGATATTCAAAACTTGAAAGATATTTCCTGTAGGAAACCTGTCATTCAGTCCTCACTGAGGCAAAATAGCAGCACTCAAGATGAGGAAGATGGGGACAGTTATGAACTCCCTCTGGAAGAACATCAGTCCTCGCCATGGAACATTGCTCTAAATATGACTGATGAGCATGGCAATATAGTCCACCTGAACTGTGAAATCAAAAAACCAACAGATTCTAGCAAAATTCAGTGGAATCAAATCCAGACTCAGGAGATAGATATAAATGCCACAATTGCACTGGATTTTGAATGTCCAATGAATCGAGAAAACTATGAAAAACTATGGAAGCTTATAGCTTACTACAGTGAAGTACCTGTCAAATTAGAGAGGGAAGTTATGCTCAGAAAGGAGCCTAAAATAAGCTATCAGTACAGGCAAGGCTCAGATTATGATGCTCTTTACTACACAGGTGTAAAAGCTCAAATACTGGCTGAGCCTTCCTGGGTGATGCAGCCTCTTATAAATATCCAATTAAATAGGCGCCAAAGTACAGGGAAAAAAGTGGTGCTATCTTTTTTTACTGTATTTTCTCAGACAATTCATACCAAAACCACCAGGCAGCAGAGAAACTGGGTAATGATAGAGCAAAATCAGAGCACAGGGACAGCACAGAGTGTGATGGAAGGGTCAGAGTGTCAGCTGAGCTGCAGTGTGAAGGCTTCTGAGAGCCCCTCCATTCACTGGCTTTTTCCAGATGGAACTAAACTGCAGGCACCTTTTAATGAGAAAGACAGTAGGTTTTCCATTCTCAGTAGTGGCCAACTAATAATCAAAGCAGTGAGTTACACTGATAGAGGTGTGTACCGCTGCATTGCCCAAGTGAGAGATGATGTGGACATAATGGCTTACAGACTTACTGTGCTGCCTGCAGCTGTTCAGGTAGCTGATTCAGATGTAGCAAGAGTTGAAAAAAATGTTGGAGATCCAATAGCTTTGCCATGCAATGCAATTGCCATCCCAGACCCGCAGTTGAGCTGGATTCTTCCAAACAGTCAGGTACTCAATGATTTATCAAACTCTTCAAAAGGCTATATGCTGCCCAATGGTACTTTACTTATTCCAAGGAGCCATGTCACTGATAGTGGCTATTACAGATGTGTGGCTGTCAATCAGCAGGGATCAGATCAGTTTGTTGTAAGGGTCACAGTAAATAAAATGGTGTCTGACAGGTCATTTAAACGAATAAAGCTAAAGAAGCGTCCAGGCTCAAAAGGTTTGTCAAAAACAAGAGGGCGGGTCATAGATGATGAAGAGGGATCAGGGGCAGGAGGGGTGGTGGAGTTCCCACGAAGAAAGAACCACCTAAAAGACAGGGAAGTATCTTTTAAACAAAAAAGTGACCAGGTGCCAGAGGCTCAAATTAAAAAAGCAAAGAAGGGCAGAAGGAAAATGAAAATCTGGAAGAGTACTGATAGAACCCAAGACAGCAATGTTGCAGAAGGTCGGAGAGTATTTGAATCTCGAAGGAGAATTAATGTGGCAAGCAAACAGATTAATCCACAGCACTGGGCTGACATTTTGGCAAAGGTCCGTGGGAAGAATATTCCTAGAACAACAACAGCTACAACCATCTCTGTAGCAACTTCACTGCCATCACTCATGCAGGAAACTACTGCCGCCCCTTATCCCTTAGCCAGCCCTCCACCTTCAGAGGCAGGAGCTGATGTGGTGGATTCCTCTGCTGATGCATCACCTGTGGGTGAAGATGAGCAGTTCTCGGTCACTGTTTCACAGAACACAGAAGTGTTTTCAGTCCAGTCTATATTAATAAGGTCAGAAACAGAACCATTCTCCAACTATAGGACTTTAGAAACACCCGCAAGTATAGACACTGTAGAAACTGCTTTATCAGGTTCATATTTTACTCCTGTCTCTCCAACACTGCAACCCCAAGGGGAGCAGCATCCTGATGTCAGGATGGATGATTCAGTTGCCCTCACTGAAGAACATCTAGCCAAACAAATTGTGACAAACTTTCCTAATGTTCAGAGCAGTTCATTTACAGTGAAAAATGTAGATAAAACTGTATCTTCTATATCTGAAGAAAATTCTGCTTTTGCTGAGCTACCACTTGATGCTACTCTCCTTGCTGAGTCTCAGACTGTGGCTCTTCATAGTACCTTGGAGACAAGCTTGGAGTTAAATGAAGTGGGCCCAATGAGTGTTGACACCGTAACTTCAGCACCTTCTCAGTTTGATGAGATCATCCCAACAGATACTGTAGGTGCTACTACTGTTTCTTCATCCACTTCTCCATTTGCTAGAGAAAAGAACAATGTTGTAAGATACCAACGCAAAAAAATATCCGCAAGTCATACAAAAATGGCGGATTTAAGTAACAGCTTTCCGCCTGTCACACCTGTCAGGGTTCAGAGCAAAGAGGAACTTGAGACCTCCAGGAATACAGTGACTCAAGAAAGCGTGTCCAGCAGTTATGCATACAATTCTCAGAAAGAAGAAGATAGAAACCTGGCTATTCCAAAACCAGGTCCCATATTCATTTTGCATAGTGCTAATGCTCCTCATAAAACAGCAGAGGGGTTAGAAACAGCTTCTTCCATCAATAGATTGACCACTGTGGCCACCACAACAACTCCATATAGAAAGACCATGCCTTCACTTATTACTCAGCATGGTAGAAAAAGGCCTTATGGGAGAAGAAGAAGGCCAAACAGAATCCGACAAAGACCAAAGCCTTTGCCCCGTGTTGTTTTAACCACAGAGGCAATGCCTATAATTCCAAGGACACCTGAAATTGAAGCTGTTACCAAAACTTCTGTAGCTCTCGAAAGCCCTGATCTTAAAAATGTCAAAATACAGACTAGGAAAGAGGATCATTTGGAATCCACTCCTTCATTAATTGCTGTTTCAGGTGTTACAGAGAAAATTACAAAAATCAGAGACATGATCACAACTTTCTCTTTTAGACCTACTACTTCTCCACCTGAAGCTAAACGTGTGACACCCCCTACTAGTTCTGAAACCTTGGCACTTCCAGTGACTGCACCCATCACAATTTTATCATCATATGCTGTACATAATGCGCTTCCCACAAAAGAGTCAAGCGTACCTCTGAAACCAGAGAAAAGTGAAGTGCCAGCATACCACTCATTAAACAATGTCTCTGCGGAGAAGGACATAAAAGCAGATTCTAAAACTCTGGATCATAAGGCAGAACAATCAAGCACAACAACTTCTTCATATAGGAACAGCTCAATACTATCAGCAAAACCAAAATCTCAAGAAGAGCCTAACCTATTTGACTTGGAAGTTGTGGTTAATGAAACAGCTGCTGGGACGTTCCAGCCAGTATATCCCACTACGACTCACTTAAGTATTCCTGTTGGCACACTTGAAGTTTTTAAGGACCTCTCATTTTCAAAGGAGCCATGGAAGCCCACAGTGTCTATAGAAACAGCAGCAAAAACTGAGCCACCTCAGCAACATGAGATAATTACTTTATCCTCCTCTTTCAGCACTGCAGAAACTCAGACTTTTCCAGTTAGAGAGACGGAGAAATCTGTTACTTCTGAGGCTGGGACAGAGCCATCTTCCTTGGATAGAAAGGAATCTATGTCACATGTGTTTCATCATTTGCAGACAACTGAAAAGCCTCCTATTACATCCACTGCTTTTATTCCATTTATAAAACTTGTCACTCTTCCCCCTTCCATTTCAAGCACTTCACATCCTTCTCTTCATTATACCACCAAGGAGAGTAATGCCTTCAATCAAGAAAGGTTCCCAGAAGCAAAACAAGCTGGAGCAGGTGGTGACAAAACAGTGATGAGCTCAAGACAGAATGTTCACCCTACTCCTTCCTTCTACCAAAACAGGATTAGCATACAGTCAAAAGAGAAGCAATTCAAAGAGTTGTATAGTAGCAAGTCAAACAACAGTTTACTGCTAAATCCAGATCTTCCCCATCCACCTGCTGGAATGATACCAAGCATAAACCAAAGACTACCTGTTGTGCCTCCAAAGCATATTCCAGTAAGAGGCACAGTGAAGCTTCCTGTAACACAGGGCCCACTTCGCTATTTTATAACACATCAGCCTCTTCACTACACAAACAAACCAGAGATAACAGCATATGCAGCGCATACCATCCAGGACAGAAAAACTTTTGCTTCCCAGAGAGAAACAACTACCCCAACACAAGCCTCTTCATTTCACAAAACAAATCCATTAACCGAAAGCAAGTTCACTAATCAGGGTCAGAACAGATACAATATTAATTCAAGAGTTTTTGGAAATAACTATGTTCCAGATAACAGAGGCACAACAGGGAGACTACCAAGTCAAGGGATTCCCTATTACCCCAGTTCCAGAATACCATTCCTTTTCAACAGAACAAGGATATTCCCTCACTTAAATATGCATCCTAAACCAGACATCTCTAGTCAACTAGTCCCAAAAGATACAAATGAGAAGAAGGTTGCTCAGGTCTTACCTACTGGGATTACAGTGCAGAAAGCTACAGCCATTCCAGTGCCTCCAATGCTGCATGCCACAACGACCACATCACCACCAGTGATTTTAAAGATCACCCCTCCAGCCTTTCTCTCTCAGCGCACGAAACCACAAATAACCACTACAGTTCATCCTTTTAAAAATGTCCACAATCGTCATCAGAAATTTCCGTCTGTGCCTTACATGGGAGGCATTATGCCACACAATTCGACTGTAATTCAGTCTTCCACTAATTTCAGGGTACATGGAGAAAGACCTAAAATTATCACAAAAGCATCTCAGAGCATATCCATCCTTGCTGAAATGGATGCTTTTGTCCCTTGTGATGCAGTTGGGGAACCCAAGCCTTTTATTACTTGGACAAAAATCTCTACAGGTAAGACAGAGAAATGTGTTCTTCCACATGGTTTGTAGGGGTTTTGCACAGAAATACAACATGATCACAGAAGTAGTTCGAAATACTGAAAAATACTTTCTGTCACTTATTGTAGATAAAATGATTAATTGCAGCTAATCATTACAAGTAATAATAAATTTGCAGTGTTCCTTGTAGTAAAAGAAGACCTCTACAATTTAATGAGTTCGTTTTTGACGAGTAATTTTTGGCTGTGAAAAGCAGCCAACTCTACTTATTCACAGAAGTAAGAATTTATTATGGCAATACTTGTGAGTATGGGTTTGTTAACGTTGCTACCTTAAATATTGATGTGTGTGTCATCTCCATATGCAAAAGGAACACAAAAGTTGCATAAAGATTTAGGAAGAATCTTAGAACAAAAGGCCTTCAAAAATATCCACACTTTCCATGTTTGCAAGCTAGTGGTTAGTTCTGCAATAGAAACAAAGACTAATTTGAGCTATGGAGAGTGTCAGAAGATGTCATGTGGGCCCTCTGAAGTTGTGATTGATGTTGAGTAAACCTAAAATCTCACTTAAGACTTCTTTATTGAAACAATGTACATTTTAAACCCTTTGAATTTCTCTTTCTTTCTTTCCTTTCACCCTCACAGGAGCTGTAATGACAGCCAACAGCAAGTTACAAAGGTTTGAAGTCTGGAAAAATGGCACTCTCCTTATCCGAAATGCTCAGCTTCAGGATCGTGGACAGTATTTATGCACAGCTCAGAACCTGCATGGCATAGATAAAATGATTGTTGTGCTCACCGTTGTAGCCTACCAGCCCAAAATTTTACTTTCCCGCTATCGAGATGTCACAGTCTACTTTGGAGAGACCATAGCAATGGAATGTCAGGCTAGTGGGACTCCAAGCCCACTAATTTCATGGATTTTCCCAGATAGGAAGATTTTGCAGACAGTCACCACCACGGAAAGCAGGATAACACTTCATGAAAATCGAACCTTATCTATCAAGCAAGCAACTTTTTCGGACCGAGGAGTTTACAAATGTGTGGCAAGCAATGCTGCAGGAGCTGACAGCATTGCGGTGAGGCTGCACATTGCAGCCTTACCCCCCATCATCCAGCAGGACAAGCAAGAGAACATTTCCTTGCCCCTTGGTAGCAGTATTAACATCCACTGCACTGCTAAAGCAGCGCCTTCTCCCAACATCCGCTGGGTGGTCTTTGATGGCACGCAAATCCGACCTTCTCAGTTTGTCAATGGGAATTTATTTGTTTTTCCCAATGGGACTCTTTACATTCGCAACGTCTCCCCTAAGGACAGTGGGACCTACGAGTGCATTGCTGCTAACATGGTGGGAGCAGCCAGGAGAACAGTACAACTCCATGTGAAGAAGCATGCATCTAATGCTAAGATCACTGGGAGCTCTCCTCAGAGAACAGATGTAACATATGGCAGCATCCTGCATTTGGACTGTAGTGCTTCTGGTGACCCTTGGCCTCGGATATTATGGAGGTTGCCTTCCAAAAGGATGATTGATTCTCTACACAGGTAAATTACTATTTGGGGTGTTGCAAGTAAATTGCAGTTTAGATGAACTTAGAGAAAAGCCCACTCATGTATGTACAAGTTTCATTCCTGACTTCTGCGGGTTTTGAATGATCCATCCAATCCTTAAGAAGGAATTTGAAATTATATCAAAAGATAGTCAAGTCATATCTTAGCATAATTTTCTTGAAAGCGGTATTACTTTTGAAAAGTTAGCTTTAAGATTTTAGGATAAGCTGCCACTGTTTGTCTTTACAGCCACTTGTAAATGGAGTAAAAAGTCCAGTGGCAAAAGTTCAGATGTGCAGGTTGTGTACTGCTTGTTCCAATGTCCCTAGTCTGAATAATATTGCACAGGTGCCTGCTTTTCCCCGGGAGAAAAGAGATTGTTGAATTTTATCTCTTAGGCCAGTCATTACACACAGTAAATACAGGGCAAATAAATCAGTTTATAATTACTTAAATAAACACAATCATTTTAATGTCATGTATAAACAAATATTACCACACAATAAGGTCTGCGCAAACCTGGTTGCATATAAATGCCTAAAACAATACATTCTCCAGTGTTCGCAATATCAAGTAAAATATCACTTCTACAAACCTACAATAACTATCCTAACACTTGGCTGAAAACAAATTTCTGTGCTATAAATTATTCATAGCTCACCTTTGAGCACTATAAACAGATGAGAAATGCACTGTAATTGAAATACATAATTGGGAGCAACTTTCTACACAGCTGAACATAGTCATAATTTTTTAATATTGACAAAAAATATATTTAGGTAACCTAAAGATAGCTCAAGATCCAGATTGCATTTTGTGCCTCATAGTGGTAGCAGAAAAATACTGTGTTTCTTTTTCATTTTCCGTCATGGTCTTTATGTGGGCTGCTTTTCAAATACTGGAGATCATCTGTGGAGAGAAAACTGTGGCTACTGAGGAAGTTGATTTTGACCACAATACACCAATTCCATAGTGAAATGGAAAGGAATAATAGCTTTTTTAGCACACTGGAAATTTTTTTTCCTTATTTCAAAGCTAAGCAACATTTTGCTTCTTTGTGACTATTCTAAAGGTTTAATATTTATACCCAATGCCAGAGGAAGTCCCTCATCTTTATTTGTTTTTAGCTGAAGACCCAGGTACCAGACTCCGTTATGGTCCATATAGCCTCGTGTGGATTATATCATTCAGAGATCTCATATATGAATGTTATAGAATAATGTACGTGTAGTCAGAAGAGTCAAAACCACCATAATTTGGAATTTAGTGATGTTTAATGGTCAAAAACAGCATTAAAGTCGTAAAACACAACATAATTACTTGGTTATAAGTGAGTAGAATTATTTTTTTCCATGTGCTTTTTGGTGGAGAATATCCCGGACATTTCTGACCATCTAATTATTTAACAATAGCAATTTTCCTTTCCTTTTCTTTTTTTTTTTTTTTAATACTGTTGAGTTGTTATTCCCTCCCAGATTTCTCTCAGTAATTAATACCCAAAATGTGATTTTGTAGCTCATGTTAGGTTCTTTTTTCTTTCCTTACAGCACTTTGGAGACCAGAATCAAAGTATTCAGCAATGGAACCTTGGTTGTTCATTCAGTTACAGACAAAGATGCAGGAGACTATTTGTGTGTGGCCCGCAATAAGATAGGGGATGACTACGTGGTCCTCAAAGTGAACGTGATGATGAAACCAGCAAAAATAGAACACAAGAATGAGAATAACCACAAGGTCAAGTACGGAGGGGACCTGAAAGTTGACTGTGTAGCCACAGGTCTGCCAAATCCAGAGATCTCCTGGGGTCTCCCAGATGGCAGCATGATCAATACCTTCATGCAGTCGGATGACAGCGGCAGCCGGACAAAGCGATACGTGGTCTTCGATAACGGAACCCTGTATTTCAATGATGTTGGACTGAGAGAGGAAGGGGACTACACCTGCTATGCTGAAAACCAGATTGGGAAGGATGAAATGAAAGTGAGGGTCAAAGTGGTGGCAGAGCCTGCAACCATCAGGAACAAAACGTACATCACTATTAATGTACCTTATGGCGATGTTGTCACAGTAGCATGTGAAGCGAAAGGAGAACCCACTCCCAAAGTGACCTGGCTTTCCCCAACCAACAGGCCTATTCCTGCCCTATCTGACAAATACCAGATATACAGGGATGGCACCCTCCTCATCCAAAAGGCCCAAAGGTCTGACAGTGGTAACTATACTTGTGTAGCCCGGAACAGTGCTGGAGAAGATCGGAAGATCGTTTGGATCCACGTTGATGTGCAGCCTCCAAGAATCAATGGTCATCTCAGTGCAATAACATCTGTGAGGGAAACAGCCATCAGAGACAGCCGGAAACTTATTGACTGCAAAGCTGAGGGCATCCCTGCTCCACGCGTCTTATGGGCTTTTCCAGAAGGAGTAATTTTACCGGCTCCCTACTATGGGAACAGGATCACTGTGCATCGCAATGGTACGTTGGACATCAGAGGGGTGAGGCAGACAGACGCTGTGCAGCTCGTGTGCATTGGGCGGAATGAAGGAGGGGAAGCGAGACTGCTTGTGCAGCTCCTCATCACAGACCATTTGGAGAAACCCTCCTTCAGAGACCCTGTCAGTGAAAGGATCACTGCCATTGCTGGGCACAGCATCAATCTGAACTGCTCCGTCCAGGGGAACCCCAAACCCAGCACAAGCTGGATCCTTCCCAATGGCTCCGAAGTGCTAAGTGGCAGTCGCCTGCACAGATTTTACCATAAGAGGGATGGGATCTTACACATCAGCAGCCTATCTGCTGGGGATGCCGGAACTTACCGCTGTACAGCCAGAAACCCGGGAGGTTATGTGGAAAGAGTAGTCTTTCTGAAGGTGGGACTCAGGCCAGAAATCAGCAACCAGTACAACAACCTGGTGAGCATCATCAATGGAGAAACTCTGCAGCTTCATTGCATCACCCAGACAAACCAGCGGGCGCAGATCTCCTGGACACTGCCCAGTGGGATGGTTATGGATGCCCCCCAGGCTGTGGGTCGCTTTTCCCTGATGGAGAATGGCTCATTGACGGTGCGTGAGGCTTCTGTATTTGACAGGGGCACTTACATGTGCAAAGTGTCAACAGAGTATGGCACTTCTGTTATGACTGTGCCTGTCATTGTGATCGCCTATCCTCCCCGGATCACCAGTGAGCCAGCACCTGTCATTTATGCCAGACCTGGAAATTCAGTTAAACTGAACTGCATGGCCATTGGGATTCCTAAAGCAGAAATAACATGGGAGCTTCCAGATAAATCACATCTGACAACAGGAGCTCAATCCCGTCTGTATGGAAACAAATTCCTCCATCCTCAGGGGTCATTAGTCATCCAGCAGTCCACTCAGAGGGATGCGGGCTTTTATAAATGCACTGCTAAAAATATACTAGGCAGTGATTCCAAAACAACCTACATACACATATTCTAACATTAAAACAAGTGCCTTTGACTGGATACCGGTATTCAAGTCACTGCCAAACGAGTGCAATGAGGAAAGTACTGCTTGCAACAATGGCTAAGGAAAGAAAAAAAAGGAATTAATCTGCATTTCTTTTGTATTCAATATGATAGTAAGGCCCTGAAATAGAAGGAGGCATTAGACGTACTAGAACTGAGAAGACTAACATGTTGAAAAAGGTCTTCAAGTTGTTAAGACAGTGTAAGGTGGTTTTTCATGCTATCCAATAGCATCTGAGACCTAAAGTACTCTATTGTCAATAGTCCAAAGCTATTTCTTGTTCTAACAAGCACCTTAAAAGTACCAAAGAAGTATTAACTGTTAATAAGTGAGCTGCAGTGATAGAAGTTGTTTAATAAAATAATTTTCCTTATACTCTGCAGTGCCTTTACATAATCTAGGCTTATAGAATATGGTTACTAACCTTTCTGTTCATGCTACTATCAGCTCTTCAAAATCAAAGACTAAATTAGCAAATAAGAGTGATCTATTTTAATAAAAGTACATGCAGAGATTAGCTGCCTTAACATATGAACATACATTTGCCAGTTACTAAGGACGCTATGGTCAATTAATTCATTATATATTTTATATTTTTTTTTTAATCTGACTATGAGACTAGAGAGAGTAACAATGAACTTGGTCTCATTTTATAAATTATTGGTCTTTACAAGACTCTGATGCATTACAGTG
The DNA here is from genome assembly GCA_013398955.1 of Callaeas wilsoni. NCBI lineage: Eukaryota > Metazoa > Chordata > Aves > Passeriformes > Callaeidae > Callaeas > Callaeas wilsoni. The sequence goes on along the minus strand of VWPU01004818.1, from coordinate 349,724 downwards.
TTTTATAATATTAAGGTCAATATACTGTACATTTTATAATAAAAAATATTTTCCAAATAATGTATTCACTGGTTTTGTATTTTTTTTTTAGAACATAAGGAATTCCAAACAGTGGGAGTATGGAGTCAGGTCAAAAAAACAGAAGTAATGTACTATTATATGTCCTTGTATTTGAACCAATTTCTATTTGATTAATTTGTAGATTTATGGAAGACAAATTAGTATAATTTCTTATCTTTTTAAAAGTGATTTATTAATAGAAGCTTATGTATATTTCATCATATATTTACGATGTCAATACTTTTTCTGCAGTCAAGGATTGTTTATTGGATAATGTGCATAATTTTATGAAGATACATCTCTTGTGCTATAGAAATATTTGCTACAAGCTGCTGAATATGCCCATGTTTCAACAAACTATGCCAATCAGAATTTTGCAAATGTTAACTTACCTTTAAACATATGGATTCTCTCAGATATTCCTGAATTCTTACATTTCTGCTCGTTCATAAAACTTACGCTCGTATTTTAGAATATGGTTAGAATAAAAACTTTATTTTTATTTTCTCTGTTGATTAAAATGTCAGAAAATAAAATGTTTTGCTGATATTTACATTTTGCAAAAGCTGGAAGCAAAGATTTCCTCACCCCACAATTTTATCCAGTTTAGAAAATAGTAAGCTGTTGCAAAATGTATAGTTATCATAATAGTAAACAGAACTGAGCTACTTAAAGTAAAAGGTATTTGGTTAGAACAAGAATATAGAATTAAAGAAGAGCATAGCTGAAGATACAAGGGGTACAATTTATGTGATAGAATATTTTATCAAACTTATTTTTTAAAAATTCAGTGCAGGCTAGAAATCTGTGGTTTGTACACAGCTTTATTAAAGTCGTGGATATGTTTCCTAATTAAATAGCACTTAATTATGTCTTAGTTTCTTTTTTATGGCTTAAACCATTGGGCCCTAAATCACCAAATCAGTGCTCAAGGGGAAGCATGTGCCTAAATACCTTACAGGGATGTAGCTACTTTTGAGAATAGTTAATGGAGAAAGAAAAGAGGCATTTAAGATTTTTAACTAGATTGCCTATGTGGTACTTTCTAATCTGGCTATTTTCCTTGAACATATCAGATACATCTTTAGATCCTTTACTTTTAATTTTATAGTAGTTTTCCAATTTGGAAAACTGTCATACAATATTTAATAATAACAATACATCTTGTAAAAGAGTCTGAAGTCAGCATTTGGCATTGTAGTAGGAGTCAAGAACTTTTAATCATTTTTCCAGCCTTCACTTAACAGTTATGTGAATTTAGAGATATTCTTGGGTTCTGAATTACTTCTGTATATTTCCATTAAGTAGATTTCTTTTTATGTTAAAGGAAGAAAATAGAATCCAAACCCAAATTCAAACATTTGATCTTTTAGGATCAAATAAAGCATCTGATCATGTTTTATTCTTTGATACAGAATTTTCACAGCTGCCAGTGGAAGTTTCGGAGGCTAAGAAATGAAAGATTTGGCTCTAGACATTTTCTTAAGTCAAAACTTGCGTGCTTGCAAAATTCCTTCAAAAGTGGACTTAACTTTTTTTTAATGTGTTATAATTTCCATTACGCTTGCCTTTACTCCTTTTATGAAAATATCCTCTCAATGAGAGACCTATAAAATATAATTTTCTTCCAAAAGAAATGTAACTACAACTTAAAAAATATCAAATGAACACGTTTTGCACTGAAAACAGTGTTTGGCCATATGTCGTGTCTGTCATACTCTCTCTGCTGGTATGCCAGTTGTCCAGGATACCTATCTTGAGTTCCTTTTGTAGAAAAAAAGAAGTTCACAGGGAAACTAAGCCTGTTCCAGGACTTACATTCTTGGGCCTGAATCTACATGTCACTCCATGTGCTGAATCATCCATCAAATGAAGGCAGTTGTAGGACACTGAATTTAAATAATAATTTTTTTCTTTTTTATGGTAATTATCTGCAAGTTGTGTTAAATAAATCAATGACAAATTCACATTACTTCAAAGATGCAACACTTCATTAATTTTTTTTCTTCAAAAGTCTTCCTTCATTTTTCAGACCAAGCAGGAGCCATGCATTATGGAGTTTGTTCTGTTTTGATTTGGGGAATGCTGGGAAATGAGATGCTTGCTCATGTTTTGAGAAGGTTTCTAAATTTTTATTTGATCAATCAAAGAAGGTTCTGGATAGTTTCCATGGAAAGGAAAACATGCCATTCCTTCCTTATTCTTTGTAAATGGAGAAGAGAGATTTGTTTTTGTTCTGTTTGGAGAAGCAGAATAACAAGATGTTTTATTACAACTGTGCAGATTGAAAATTACTGATGATATATATATTTTTTTTGCAATGGCCTTCACAAAAAGAGGTTCACCGTGACCATATCCAGAACACACTAGCAACTAGTAACAGAAATAGATGTAGGAATATAGACCAGAAAAGTTATAAACAGGGAATTTAACAGGGTATTCATGTCTAGATCTGATAAAATTCCTAAAACACTATTAAGATCACTTGCATGTTTTAGTGATTATCTTCAAAAGCTTGTGAAGTCCAATTGTGGTACAAGACGACTGGAAAATATACCAAAGCTGTAGTTAAGAAAACATAGATCAGCAAAACTCTGGTATTAAGAGAGGTACTTTGTTTAAGCCATTACTAAACAATCCATTTAAGAGCATCTGTAGAATAATAGAGCGATAGGAAGCAGCTGCTCTGCATGTTTCTGTAACAAATCATGTAACAACAATCTAGCTACCTTCTCACACAAGTAGTTAGTCGAGAAGAGAGAATTGATATAGTATATCTTACTTTAGCAGATTTTTTTTTTTTTTATACATAGCCATATGGGATGTCCTCATGTCCAAACTAAAGAAATGTGACTTATCTTTTATAAAGTGGGAAGATAGATGATACAGAGAAGTCATGAGTAACTGATTCTCAGTTAGAACATGTCGCCTGAATCCAGCTTAGGTCTGGTGCCTTCCCACATTCACTAATGGCTATCAGGTATAGAGAAGACACTTCAAAAATATAAAAATATTATGAAAATGAAAAACATTTAAATACATAGGACCAAATTGCAATTCTGAGTGATCTTTCTAGATGGGTGAAACCATTGGAAATAAAAAATAATAATCTCCACCACACCAATAAATACAAATGTGAGAATTGTATTCAAAAGGAAGACAATGAATACACATACAGTAAACAATGAAGAAGGTGTAGAAGTTGCACAGGTTAACAACATGACATTCCAAACAAAATCTTACCACTTTGAAATCTATTCAAGAGGGCCGTGTGAATGAACATAATGGATATACGCTTTTTGCAGTCAGGCTCAAATACAAATAAATTGGAAAGAATCCAAGGAAGTGATTTAGGAAATATAACCTATAATGCTAGCTAAAATAAGATGAGCTTGTTCTGCCTAAGAAAAAAGGCCAAGTATTAAATATAAAAATTAAGAAAATGTGTAGTCCTTAGAGAAACAGTGATGAGTTGTTTTTCAGGGCCACTGAGGTTAGTATGAGAAACTTACTCCAAGCAAGCTCTAAGCTAGATACTGAGAAAACTTTGTAACTGTAACAACAGTTGAACAGTGTATTATTTTTCTTGAGAACATTTTGAAATTCCCATCTTTGGAGATATTTTAAAATTTAGTCTGATAACTGTAAAAAGTAATCAACATCCTTGTCCAAGAAACTGAGAAATCTTGGGATTTCTTTACATTTACTTGGGAGTTTAATACATTTATTTGGGGTTTCATTGCATTCCTATCTTTCCTAGATTTTCCTATTAATTAGATGCATCTGTAAAAGAAAGATTTGTTTGCTAGCTTTAGTCTGGGCTTGTGATTTTTATCTATGTAATCTTCATGATAATCTATGGGATTATTAACCATTTAGTACATAACAGATATGGGAACATGACAGATAGGTCCACTATGACCACATCTTTATGTTGGAAATCTCGTGGAGAGATTTCTAGAAGCAGCTATGTTGTAGGATCTTGTTCTCATTCAAAGAGTTTGGTTTAAAAAGGCATCTCACACCACATTAATTCACAGTGTTGCCCAAAGCAGAAATAAAGAACTGCGAGGACTTATGTATTTCTTTTACCCAGCCTGGTTTTTATTTATCTGTATGTTTTCAAAATAGAGTTTGCAATCTTTCAATGCAACCAGCTAGCATGAAAATATCCTAAAAGTTGTACAAGTATATGTATAGCTTTTAATATCCTTTCCTCTCTTTTATTGTTGCCAAATTGACCACAACAGGTTTTAGATTGACCACTGTATTTACAAATACAGTGTAAATCCTTACAGAGAACATTTAATACTCCATCAATCATCCCTCAATCGTATTTCCTGAGAAAGATGATAAGACAGAGCCCACTGCACACAGCAGGGAAGCACACAAAGCAGATTGTAGAGGATTATCATCCTGCGGAAGAAATAGTGGCTTGTTAGAGCTGTTGCAATTTCTTGATGTATAGAGTAAAAATTGATTTGTTTGCCCCAAAGATGTGTATACTTTTTGCAGCTATTTCTGTTGGCCTAACAAAAGATACTGTTTTTTCCTGAAAACCTGTTCTTGCTGGTTCAGTCCAGTAACACCAGCACAGAACAGTTAGCAGAAATGCTAGTAAATTTTGTAATTATCTGAGTCAGACTCTCACCTGCCATAAACTGGTTGAGCCTGGCTCAAGAGCCACCCAAAATTTTCACCCATTCTGTGAGCATCCCCACCTTTTTCCTTGGAAGCAAGTTGAGTTTCATAGGTGATGTAATAGTGAGATAAAGAGAGTGCAAGCCATTGATGCCATGTAGAGGCTGACCTGGAACAGAGGCTAGACAGAGCGAAAGGATAAAGGGTAGGTATTTATTGAAAGGCCTTCACAGGGTACACCTTGGGCAGTGCAGGAGTCTCGCAGAGACTACACCCAGGATGGACGACAGTCACAGGTTTTTCAGACAGAGATAAGTTTTGTCCATTGGCATATCAGAGGTTAATTGTCCAATTGCAGCTTCAGGTAGTGGAGTTCCATTCTCTTAGTTTGTTCCCGCCCAACTCACCTTTGTTTACATTTCTCCGGGCCTGAGACAGTGAGGTGTCCTTGATTCTCAGGCCTAGAGAGGAATTGTTGTGTCTGACCAAAATGGGAAAAGCAGTTGCCAGCACTCTATATGGAGCTCAGAGTTACACACTAAAGAATTGCAGGATTACAAACATACGAAAATATAAAAGCTAAAATCCTAAGGCATCGCAATAAAGGGACAGTGCAGTGGTGATAGAGGACACTGCTATTTTTCAGGAATCTTTAGTGAATGGGAAGTTCTGAGCCTCTGCTTACTCTTTTGAATAAGCAAACTTTCCTTTGCCTGGGAGGCAGACCTCTCATGTTTCTTTCTTTCCCTTATGCAAGACCCACTGCTACTCTTCATACATGGTGAGAGTGATGCATCTGGCACGTGGGGTAATGCAACAAGAAAGATGCTATCGCCTCAGACTGTGGATGTTATGACACTGAAGTGCAGCTGTGTACCACCTACTAAGCACTTTTGAGTATGGGACCTCCACAAAGGGAAATGCATGTTGCCAGCAGTACTGCTGCTTCTTCCCTTCTCCATGACCCCATTCATCAAGCACAACTGGCTGTTATATCCAAGAATTCACAGACTGGCCACATCTGATGTGCCAGATCACTGAGTGGTTAAGAGGCATAAATACATGATGTGTCACGGCTGCCAGAGACTGGAGATGGCAGCCAGCAGTGTGTGTCTTGACAAGTGAGGGGTAGAATAACATGAGATGGACAGTCAGATTATAAAATTAAAAGAATAAGTGGTGCTGTCACACCTAAGTATCTCCTGTGGTGCTCTGTATCCTTCAAAGCACACCTGATATCATATGTATGTTCCATAACCCCTGACTTAACAACACATACATGGGTTTCACTGCTACCTTGATTCCCAGTGTCAGTTAAAAAAATAATTTGGACTGACTCAAAACAAGATTTTTTTTTTTCCTTGCTTCTCCCACAAAGGATCAGTGGATTAAGATGCTGTACTTGCCTACTAAGAACTTCTATGGGCTTTTATGAGCTTCTCTGGAATATTACAATAACAGACAAAATGAGCAACACTCAAATAAAACTCTATTCACTAAGCTGGGAAAAAAACCCTGGTAATCAGGGATGACAAATGCATGCAGCTCCTGTAAAGCTAGCAAACCAAACCACTCTCTGAAATCAATGGGAAAGTTCTTGGCTTCCAAATTGTCTATACAAAGAAATTCTTAACTGTTTCCTAACTGAATCATCTTTTTCAGTAAAGTGAGCCTGGGAACTGATAAGAACATTAAAAATCTGAGTATTTTGAAAAAGCAGAGGAAAAATATGGCAATTGGGACTTGAGTAAGTGATGCAAATGGCCTTTCTTATATAAAAATGGAGGTTAACATCTAATTGTATACTTTTAGAAAGTTAACGTCTTGTCAAAGTTTTTTATACAGTGTGCGGAAAAAGCATTACTGTCCTGATCAGTTGTTTTTAAAAAACCTGCTAATATCTTGCTTAAAATCTGAATAAAAAGTGTTACTAGGCAGTCCTCGTGACAATATTACTGTGCTGTTATTAGAGCAAGTGTACATAAACAAATATATGTATAAAAAATTCTGTAAGAGTCATCTTCTACCACATTCTTCATATTGTAAGTTGCAACACTGATATAATTAAAATTTATATAATTTAAAATTTCTGTTCATCTTTAGGTCTAACATCTGTAACACAATATGGGGGGCAGTGGGTGTGCGGATAAGAAAATCGCTTATAGTGCAGTTAGGCAAGCTGGGGTTAGCTGATCTATGAGCATGCTGCCAAAAAAAACCCCAACCCCAAACCCACACTCTCCTTTCCCTGTTTCAGCAGTAAATTTCCCCATGATCTATTTATGCCAGCTCTTTTATTAATGTGTACTCTCTCTTCAGCCAGTTCAATTCATTAATTTGCTAAAAAAGCTAATCAGGACGTTTTGGAGACACATTGAGTGTATATATAGTTTTCTGCCTGGTCAGTAAGCTGAACTGGCTCATCCAGGTTACTAGTGAAAGGTCCATGAGCAAGAAAGCAAGTATGCAGCAATCTGGAATGAAGCAAGAAGAAGCAGGATCACCTTTTCCAACAGCAGTAAACTGTTAAGCTTACCCTGACATTTCATCTGTCTTTGACCAGTGAGTAACTGGGGGAAAAACCCTTTTACAATATAAAAAGATGTTTCTGTTGCAGCTAAACTGTTCAATATGCATGATTTTGTATAGCCTTGTGAATGTTTTCCTGAAGCATGTGTAAGTGTACCTCCATAACTGCATGGAATGATGCTGACCAGCAGACCACTGTATCTGGGGAGTCGGTGACCCACATCAAACTAACCTGAGCAGGTGCAGGCCCGTGCAGAGCTTGCAGTGCTGTGTGACACATACAGCATGGCCTTCAGACCCATCTTGTGCTGCTCACATCCCTTGACTGTGAAATAAGCTCACACAGTAATTATTAAAGAGAAGCCTGAAGGCAGTTCCCACTCAGTGCCAGCGATTACACTGCCTGCATGGCCTTGCCTTTATCCCACAGTGTGAGTTCACACGTGCATATCTTCTTTCTTTGACAGTAGAAATGATGAGTAGAGTTGTTTACTTTTAAAAAATAGCTCAAATTACCCAAATTGGGGCAACTCTACCATGGATGGGCTCTGCCCAAAATTCCTCATCCTGATTAGAGGCCTGTTTGGCACTACACAACTCAGGGTTTCCAGCACTTGAAGGGAAGCAAGGTTATCTAGACCACGCTCTCTTTATAAGGCTAGCTCTAATAAATGCTGATTTAAAATACCCTTTACCGCATGCTTTTCTTACTGCAATCACAGGGAACCAGTACCTCCTGGTGCAATGCACAGTGTATTCATTCCTCTTGATGGCATGATAGCTGTGTGTTCTAATAATCATTCTAGGGGAGAAGGGTTTTCTTTATAAAAGGCAGTTTCGTAAGAAAGAGAAAACTCAGGCAAAATCTCTTATACAAAAATTGTGGGTTTTTTTTCACAAACTGACTTAATTATGCATTCTCCAGTCTGTAAAGGGGAAACTCTTTCATTTTTAGCTGCTTTCTAAGGCCAGAAGAATTTGCAAAGAATTTTCCTTGTGTGCTGGACAACTTGAAGACTTGCCCTCAAACAGACCATATCCTCAACTTTCTCATAACATTGCACAACAAAAGGAACATTAATCTATACCCTAGTGACCTCAGCACACTGACAGACAATTATGCTTAATAACGGCCATGAAGCCAACAATAATGAGAAAAGCAAGTGTCTCATTCTTTTTCCCCTCATTAATGAACACTTTGTGTACCCTGGGAAGCACTGTAAGACACACACTTACAACAAAGGTCTGCTTGGCCCCATGAACTTATGCTATATGTCATGCTGTTCCATTAATCATAGTGTTTTGACTCATATAAATGGATTCTTGCTGTGTTAAGAGAAAGACATGTAAAGGGTTAAAAGTAGAGGAGACACGAGGTGAGCCTCTGAATATATGATCCCACAGCACCAAAATTATCTGCAAGAAAAGCTTTGAGGGACTGAGTTTTGAGTTTTCTTTATTGTGACTTTTTTTGGTATTTCAGACTTCACTTTGGAATGTATTTGGGATATATTGTGCCAAGCCTTTAAAACAAAATATATCCTGTCACGGTTTCTTCTTACAGCCTTCAGTTCCATTCTTAAACTGCTGGACAATGTTTAAGAGTATTCAACTTACCCAGTTCAACTTTTAGAAAAGACCTATTATTAAAATAAAAAAAACTTCTGGTGATTCATTCAAGATGTCAGTGAATCTGAGGGAGATTCCCAGCTCATAAAAAATAAAAGAAACAGGCTGTTTTTTGCATAATCACACACAGCAAATGGTGGCAGGCTTAATATTTGTTAAATATTAACAGGGAATCAGAAAAGTTGTGGATTTTTTCCCTCTGATTAACCTCACATAAAACATGGTAAGATGTGGATACATAACATTTGAAAATATAGGAAACAAAACTACTTGATCATGGGATTCTTACACAGCAGACTGTCTTGAGCCGTTCTTCATTAGAGATTTCTTCGTACAAACTGACGTAGCCAATCAGCCAAATTCAATTAATGACGACTAGAATTGTGCTTCCTGAAATTGTATGGGGTTCCGCCAAATGGAGGACAACAAAAACTTGCAGTAATTAAGAGATGTCAGACCACTCCTGAGACCAAAATGTAGCTCAGAGTAATTTCTTATACTGCATCATACAGACACTGTCCTAACTTTTCCCACCCTTGCTACGACCTGTCTGTAAAATTTAACTGTGGTTGATAAACACACATATGCAGCAAGGTATTAATAATTACAGGCTGAAATGTGAAATTTTGGTCCCAGGTATGGGGAAACAAAATGGTTAAAGTCTGCTTCCCATTCAACAACATCCAGCTGGCTTGTGCCATCCCTCTGTTGCAGCTCTTCTGTGAGTTTAAGTGCCTGTGGAAAAAAAATGAGAGTTGAGATACTGTAACTTATGGCCAGTTTCTAATAGCCTGGATCATTGTGACTTACTCCCAAAGTAATCCTATGACATGCTATTCAGTGTCATAGGCTGTCTGTATCATAATTTACTTTCAGTCTTCACTAAGACCAAATGGCCAGATAGAAACCCCAGCATTATACCATTGCATCAAGTTAATTATAAATTGTGTGACATTGTGCATATCTATCCATTTTCTCCAAAGATGCAGGTCCTTATATGTGTACATGTGTTTGCATGTCTTTCCTTCTTTCTTTAGCTAGATATGTGTGTCTTTGTGCATGTGTATATTTTATGTTTCCATACACTTTCTCTTTGTATATACATGTATATCTGGATGTGCATACATAAATTTTTTCTTAAGTACACTCTGCCCTTTCTCTGTAAATAAAGGAGGAAAATAAATTGTAGAGGTACATGGAACAAATTGAGTGTGTACAAATTTATTCTTCCTGATAAGAAAAAACACATGCTTTTCCTTTACTGGTGAGCATGAAGTACTCTACTGTCATGTGGAATGAAATCTTAGGTTTGAAGAAGACCAGCCAGTGCTCCAAAAGTCTGAAATATCACACTTAGTCTAGTTGAGGGAACATTTTTTATGATTTTGGAAGCACCCAGATATTCCACCTCACTCAGAGGCTCAGTTATTGCTTTTCCTGGCAGGGGAGTATCTTCCAGCTCATCTTTGAATAGCCTTTTTTTACTCTTCTCAGCCAGCATGAGATGCTTTGGCAATTAATGACCCAGCTGCAGATGCTACAGTGAACACTACATTACAGCTATAGTGAAACAGCAAATTTTGCAGTGCTTTGATCATCGCAGGAAAACTCTCAGCTCTGGAAGTCTTTTATCTTATATTCTGCCTGCATGATCCAGAGAAGACACTAGCAGTAGCTAGCAGTAACTAGCATCTGCTAATGGGATATGACGTTTTACGATTTAAATAAAGAAAATAGATTATTAAAAATTTCATCATGATCTTCCTTGGCTTAGTAATAACACAAATGAGCAGGGGAGGATTACACTACACATTTAAAAATATATATATATTAAAATGGTATTGATGAAGCTTTTAATTTAATGTTTTCTTAGTCTTGCAACATTCTCTTAGAAGTTTTCAAGGCTGCCAAAATCTATATCCAGCACAGCAAGAGAGAAACAGTGTCCACTGAACTCAAGCATGCTTGGATGGTGGTGGATATTTATACAACACTTCCTATTTAACCTTTCCCTCTACTTTTGTACTAATCTGCAAGACATGCTGAGAAAGATAATAAGCAAGATAACAAGATACAACAGGCAAGACATGCAGAAGTCAACCAAAGAACTATTGCTGTTATAGGCAGGCTGATAGAGAATAGAGGCAAATGAATACTGCGTTGTTTCATGTTGGTATAATCCTAGTGACTTTCATGAGATTAGATAGTTAAAAATTAGGAAAGATTTTAGCCTGTGTTCAGCTCTGATACATGGGCATATGTCAATCCTTGGCAATGATTTCTCCATTGAGGAAAAATTAATATGACACAAAAAGAAAAGAAATCTCAGATATCAGGCAGCAAGATTTTTTTAGGGGAGTGGAGGGTTACTTTTTGTTATGATTATTATAGTATGGAGACTATCCTCACTGCTTTTAGTTCAGGAAATGTATGAAACAATCATTATGTTTGGCATCAATTTCCAAATCACAGGACAGCAGCTGGCAGGTTTTTGTGTAAGAACAGTAAATTAAAAACAAGTACTGAAAATTTTGGAAAGAATTTTAAGATATAGAGATCTGAACATAGAAGATGGACAAGAATAGCAACAGAAACTACTGGATTGTTTAAATCAAGTTAAACTTTGAAAGATTTATTTGCACAGTAGTTCAAAAGTGAACTGTCCAAACAGCCTGTTCTTGCCAGTGTCTGATTATTTTACTTCATGTGTTCATTAGATTAGAACAATACTCAGACAGATTAGAACAATACTCAGACGCTGAGTCTTATTTCTACATTAACTGCATGAAGAGTCTGAAAGAGTTTAAATAGAAACCATCAACTAAGTAATCCTGTGACTGCAACCTTTTCAGTTTTGGAAAGGCAGGGGTGGGGTATTGTGTTTTAGGCATAGCAAGTTGTAGTGGCTAAATTAAGATTGTTTAACTCAATGGAAACATGAAAAGCTTCAGCTTGCAGATATTTATAACTTGGTTAAACTGATTGCTGGATTTAAATTTTCCATGCTTGTCCTTTGCTTATGATTCAGGATTTATGGTGTGTTCAGTTTTTTGTATTTTTTTCTTTGTAATTCTTAAAGGGTATTGCTGAAAAAGGCTCAGTTGTTTCCAAAAATGAAGCAAAGGAAAAAGTTTCCGCCAATATTGCAAACACTTTCCAACTATTTCATTGAAGCGTTTGGTGAGGACTAAGATGTTTGGAAGAAAATAATTCTAGGATCAAAGGAGGTGTGTGTGTGTGTGTGCTGTTTTAAATCTCAATCTCAGATGGCTACATCTTACCCCAAATGATGTGTGTATGGGTAGAACATCATATTGGTTAGTATGACTCCCAGCAATAAAATGCTGCAAACTAAATTCTCAGTGGTGCCCCCATATCCTGTAAGGATTACAGTCTCCATCTTGGGGAATAAGAACCTAAAATTAAGTTGCCACATGTACAGATGTTCAGCCTCTTTCGGAATAGGCTGAGTTTCTTAACTGTGCTGAAATAAACCCCAAGTTAAATTGAATAAGGATTTGATCTTCTTATGAAGTATGGCAAATTTTGATAATGAAGAACTGAATTACAAGACAAGGAGAAAAAACACCAGCACCACCAAAACCAACAAAACCCAAACATCCATATGGGAAATCAAGATGAATCCATGACAGCACAAGAAGGCAGTTTTTAAATTATTTGACTTTGATGAATGTAGTTTTATTGAAATCAACTTCTAGGACACTGCTGGTTAAGAGGTCATCGCATTAAAAACAAATCAAACAATATTTAAGTAAACCAGAGATATAGGCAAGTATGAGAAGACCATAGCCTTTGAAAAAATGTCCTACATCTACATGGGAATGAAGATACGTGTGATTCAATAATTTTACTTACAGCAGTCCTGGAAACCTCAAACTGGGAAAACAAGATGAAATAGACCTTAGGTCCCCAAATAGAGTACTAATTAATTGTAAACACATATTGCCATGTTGTAAAAGTCTGGGTAAGCATGATATGCCTTGAGAGCATATTCATTTTTTTTCAGATATTTGAGAAGTAATTATTTTGGCAGAATGTCTCTTTTTGATGCTTTCATGTCTCCTTTCAGGAAAATGCAACCAACTATATGTCAACTGAGATCTTCCTCTGCCCCAGTTTGATTTCCAGTGAGATTGAGGGCTCAGAAATGAAGAACTACTAGAGTGATCAAATCCCTCCTGCTTTATAAAACAATATACAATTGAAAAAATAAATTCATTGTCTAGACTTACCTGCTGGGATTCACTGCAGCAAAAACCATGGTTCTGTCTCCTGGTCTTCCAGCTCAGACATCTGCCAGAGATCCATGCGAGCTCACATGTGCAGGCCTCCTTTCTATAAAAAACACTTGAATATGGAGCAGAAAGGTGGGTGACATGCCAGTATCTTGCCTGAATATGAATACAGAATACTGAGAATTTGGAATGCTTCCTAGGCTCAGTAATATAAATAAATGTGTTCATTGTCCAGCAGACTAAGAAGAAAATGTTGTTCTTTTTGAGTTCCTTTTTTTTTTTTTTAAATTTTTATTTCTTGACCTAAGATAGGATCATACTGTAAAAAGAGATGTATTACATGTTCCCCCAGTCAGTCAAATTACACTTTTTCTGGGATTCCTGATGACATATTTCTAATGTAAAATATCAGTTAAGTATCTTTACCACTGAATGGGGACAGTAATTACTGAATTGGGCTTGCATTCTCACCAAGTGGTTTAAGAACACTCAAGAAATATTGCTGACCAGGATTTTAATGCAGACTACTAGCATTTTTCTTTGAGATCTCAGTGTCTTTGGCTCTTGAATCTAATCGCCTAGTTTACCACCACTGAGACGATATTAGACACAGGCAGCTAGAGGCTGAAATGACATGACGTTGTTCTCAAAGTATGGTCTCATTTGTATACTTAAAACGTGCATTTGTTTATGTTGTATAGCTTCCTGAGCATTCGTCACCTTAGCAGTTCAGCCCTGCTGTCAGCACTTTTGAAGTATTTGTTATTTTATACACTGTGGACTCCTATGGGCTTTTCCTCCATTTATTTTCCATTGAAACAATCCTTGGAGCTTTCATTTAAATTTGTTTTGATTTCTCCTACTGTATCTGATGAAAGTGGTGTCACATTTGGTAGCCAGTGATTTTGTTTACTGTCATAAAAATGTCCCTGACATTATATGTCAAGGGGATCTATGCATTTTTTTTACAAAACTTTTGTCTCCCTTCACAATATAAGAAAGGATTTTAATAATGAGTATAGTCATTGATAAGTTCACCTTCTCTATGAACAAAAATTGATTATATAAAAACACATTAGGCTTTAAAATGCTACCACAAATAAAGGTAAACAGAATGTGTGTTGTTCAGCTACAGCGATAAGGAAAGATTCTTTCTTCAGTTTTCTGGGCTTTTGACTTCAGCCTAGTTCTGAGAAGTATTTTCAGATTATTGTCCTTGGGAAAAACAATTGAGTTATTAACTCACAACTTTTGGTAGGTGTCTAGTCAACCATTGCAAAGAGGGTATCCACACATGTAAGTGCTTATCTGCATTGGGGCCCTAAGCATTTTTCAAGTCATCTGCCAGGACTGTATTTAGTATACCGCAATGCAATTGCCTTCCTAGGCTGAGTTACCCTTCCCTGACTTGGAAAAAATCCCTTTCTTTCCAGGTTTCCTTGGCAGAGTCAAATTTTCGGTTCTTACCTCTGTGAATCTCTCACAGGAAGACGAGCACACTTCCCAGAACTCGTCTGCTTGGTTTATGTCAGGTTGTGTTATCATTTCAGCAGTCAGGCCAATAGCCTTAACAAGCTTGCAGTCCTCTTTTGAATTTGTTTCCTATCGCTCCAAACAGAAAGCAAATTTGGTGAAGGAAATCAGACATTTTTTATTTAAAAGAGAAAAACCATCTAAATGCAAGCAAAATCAGAGCCAGCTTAATGCTTAATGAACTTATACATCTTTACCTATTGAGGCAAGCTTTCTCAAACTGCAGACTAGATCTGTTGAAGGATTTAGTATATAGTCCTAACTCATATTTCACATTACTTCATGGCTAGCCTGCAGCTGAGAGGATGAAAATTTGATATCAGGATCCATATCTGATTTATGTTTGAGAAACCAGTTTTTCTCTAGCTGATAGAAATTCTGTACAGAGAAAACTCAACATGAGAAATGCTGTGCAATTACAGTCTGTCTCAATTCTAGTCCCAAATCAAAGCCCAACATGCTTACTCTGAGGACAAATACTCATTGAAGTCTACACAAAACCGAAGGGAAAAAATGAGGTGAGTAAACATGGTATTCTTGCATCCATCTTCCCTTCTC
Organism: Callaeas wilsoni; assembly: GCA_013398955.1. NCBI lineage: Eukaryota > Metazoa > Chordata > Aves > Passeriformes > Callaeidae > Callaeas > Callaeas wilsoni. Next base: position 334,518 of record VWPU01004818.1, on the reverse strand, counting down.
TCCCCCTCCTTCTTTTACTCTTTGGTGAAAATAACTGTAATTAATACTTTAATGGAGGGAATTCTCTGTCTCACAAATATGATGCTTGATTCATTTTTTCTCTCTTCCAAAATAGGATTACAACTATATCTTACAGAAACGCTCTGATTCAGGTCTGCTAGGGAAAGGTGGCTTTGTGTCCCTCTTAGAGCTGCTTTAACTCATATTAAGAAAGTTAGATATTTAGGAATCTCAACTGAAGCAGGTTCAGGTGCAATATCCCATAACATGTACTACTCACTTTTCAATTGGATTTTGCTCCTGTTGTCTTTTGGGGAGGATGTTTCAATATTTCAATACTCCAATGGTTAGAAGGCTGCTAACATCTATCCCATTATATGTTCTTCATCAGTTTATGCATAATTTTCTCTTTTCAAGATTATTCTTTATAAAACTCATGTTGGAGATTATTAATAAACACAAATTTGTTCATCTCCAAATGTTTCCACTGAAAGTTTTTAGGCTTTCAAAGGGCCTATTCAATTTGATTTTTCATTATTTCCTTTCTTTAAACTTTTTATTTCCCTAAAAAGAAGGTTTCTTTCATGAGCAGTTTGCACCTTGTTGTCTCATTTGATAGAATTCTCTCTTATAACTATATTCTTTCTTCATTATCTTTTAAGCCAGTTCTGTCAAAAACTCTTCCCTAGCAAAGTTTTCCTGTGATTTGAACACAACTTCAAATAGAAGAGTTTGGTAGGTTTCTCTTTTATTTTTTCAATTCACTGGTGCATAAACTGTGATGTACCTAATAGAGCTCCCTGATTTTTGTATTCTGGCCAATTTCATTTACTATTCTCACAGTTTACCAAGGCTTAATAAAAAAAATAAATTGAATGTCAGATTATTTACATTAAATTATTTTAAATACTGAATGTCAAATATTAAAATATTTATTATTGAAGCTTTAATACTTTTGTGATTGGGAGGATTTTGGTTTGTTTGTTGTTTTTTTTAAAGTTACTTCTGGGGTTTTTGTTCCACTTAAACTCAATTGTCTTTCTAGGGTCCCATCCAAAATTACTTTGTACATACTGTTTCTGTACAGTGTCTTCACTGCTTTCCAACAAATCTCAAACAGCTTCATTTCTTCCAGGATGTATAACTGATGAAGATATTTATTATTTCCTTTACAAACATTACTATTATCATTTGCTTCTGAGAAATTAGTGTTTTCTGTAATTGCATAATTCTCAATAGTATTTCTCTAGCAATAGTTGAGAAACACACTGACTTCCAACCCAGGGGAAGTGAAGCAAATTCCCATATCAAGCTTTGTTTATACTAAACTTTAAGCCAATTAGTTTAGTTTTCCATGTTATCTGTTAATATCCCCAGATGAGATTCATGACATAAATGTTATTTTTTACATTTTTTGTATTTTTAAAGAATTTCTTTTGACTTATGTTCCATGAAGACTGAACCTACACTGACTGTTAATTTTGTTTGGTTTAGTTTTAAATCCTGAAATATCTAGGAAATTATTGTCTCTGATTTCTTTATAAATATCTCTTAATCAAAAGAAATTATGAAAATTTTTCTTTAAAAGGAGATAACTCTCATAAAGTGAGCAAACTTCCAGCTTTGGCATAAATTTCACATTCTTTCTATCTTCTACTTCTTCCTGCTAGATATAGATTATGCTTTCTCTTGTTCTTGCTCAAGATATCCTACACATCAGCCTCTCTCTCCTTGGGGTCCTGTGTCTTGCATCTTCATATCACAGCTCTGCTTTCTTTCTTATGGCAGTAGATGCCCTCTTTCTCTGCTTTAGATCTACATCTTCCATTTCCTTTCTGTATCTATTAGCATTACCAGATTCTTTCTGCCACTCAGTTCCCCACTGTGACTTCTGTGCCCTTATCACCCCAGGCTTACACATGTCAGTGTGATTGTTCAGGTGACATAACCCTCTGCTCATCTCATTCAAGAGATGTCTGAAAATCCTTCTGGCCATCTCATTCATCAGACCTCTTTCAATCCTGTTTCATTTTTCAGATCTCTCTTCCATATGCTCTGTTAATGAATTAAAACATGAATATGACTCACAAGATTTTCATACATGCTTGGCACCAGCATCTAGTCCCTTTTGCTGTCTCTTTACTCTTCAGAATCTCTCACTGCTGCTCATGACTATCACCTTTGAAAAGGTGGGAACTGAATGTATAAGACTGTGCTTCCTTCTCTCAGGATGCTGGTGTTTTGGTTGTTTGAGCCTTTCCCATTGGGCAGTCCTGCTGTCTGAAAAGCTTTGAAATTAATGATGAAGTAATGATGCCAGAGGTCTTCACTCAAATGCTGAGCTTCAAGATCTCTGTCAGAAAACACAAAACCCCCAAGCAGACAACAAAGTAATAAACTGCTCGCAGACTGCATCCCTTGTAAACTGCATCAAACAAAATATCTTTGGGTGGACTATTCATTTATTGCCAAGATAACAACAAACACTGTTGTTTTTTCCCTTCAAAAGCAGATTTTACACAAAATTTTACAATTTTCTCAGTGTGCAGGAGAGAAATATCTATGAATATTGCTTATGCAAATATTTTACATGTTGATACTTTAACTGGACAACAATACTTCCATCTTGCCTTGCCTTCCCTCTCCCCTGAAGTCAACATCATAACTTCTATTGCTAACATCATTATGAGCATACTTTCTCTGGGACCTAGAGATTATGGGACCAGTCTTTGATTAGATGAATAAGTTTGTGTCACACATGATGGTCGCAGAGCACAGATCACTGATCTAAGGCAAATGTGTCCAGGAGATTTGGATATGTTTAGGCTAACATTTTAAACTGTATCAGGGACCATCTGGTCATTCACATCCAGATCCAAGCTGGGACAAAAGCACACAAGTAGCCTAAGCTCCTTATCAGACACTGTAGATAATTTGACAGTGCATAAATGTTGGCATGTGCTTACGTCATGACCTGGATCATATTTGTGCTCGTGGGTTGTGCAGGGTGAGGAGGAGCACAGACTGAGAAGCTCCACTCTATTCATTCAAGGAGGAACAACTTCAGTGGGTAGGAAGGAGAATATTCTCTCTGGTCCTAAACCATACTGGCTCAATTCAACTATCTTCCCAGAGTAGTTCAGCACACCACATTTTTCTCTCTCAGTGTTTTTGGGTACCAGAAAATGCTCCCAAAAAGCAAGACAGCAGCAGTCAGCAGCTGGAAACAGCTGGCTCTCACAAACGTCTCTCAGTAACATTCTGGCTGCTGGCTCTGCTGAATAGCATTCAGAACTAGTCTGTCTTTGGTCCCACTGCCTTTGTTGATGACCCTGCTCTATTTCAGAGTTTTTGTCAGAACAAAGCATATAGGGGTAGAGATGCACCGAAGGAGAACTGGATCAACTATTTCATATCTTCCTCCATGTGTTTTTTAAGGAGGCACAGAAGGGTATGCCTCTCTAGTGCTAAAGTCTCTAACTGCAGATGACTGGTCAAAACAAATCCCAAGGGAAGGAATGACAGAGGGAAAGAACCAAATTTCATGTTTAGAGTGAGACTCAGAAACCACAGCTGTCTTCATCAGGATCTGATGGTTACTTTAGGGAAATTGTATTCCTGGCTTTGGCAGTTTTTTAAATTTATAGAGTTTCTAGTTATACAGGGCTTTGATTCTGCTGTTCAGGAAAAGCCCATTTGTGTATGGAGGCCTGATTGTCTGATATAGTAATATAAATAAAAGTGAACTTGACTGCACCATTTTATGCATCTCAGAAGTATTTGACTTGTCTGACTGGTCAACAATCATCAGAATACATAAATGGATTATGATAAAATAAAACATATTTCTGTCAGCATTTCTTTTCAGGTTTTTCTGGCCATGGAAGCCTATTTTTCTCTGAGAAACAGAAAAATAATTATCTTTTTTTTTGTAATTTAAACCTTTTGGACAAAATGTTTTACATATCTCAGTGTCCATCATATATAAGACCAACTTCTTACTGCATGTGTATCTTTTCTATTAGGTGAATTTTATTAACACCTCACATATTTGAATTTGATAGGTTACCTTAAAAATCATATGGCGATTATAGAATTTCATTTGACATGAGTAACAAGTTTGGTATGTACAATAAGTGAGGCAATTCCCTACTTCCCTCACAGGAGCTAATAGGTTGCCCCGTATTCTGGCCTTCACCAATGGACTGGCTCCCATATAATGAGCCAGTGTGCTTGGCACACTTTTATAGGGCCATCAGTTGGTGGATTTCACCTGGCAGTGTTTTAGGGCTGGATTAGACACCTGAAGCAGAAGATTTTATCCAAATATAAAATAGGCATCTTCCTTCTTGCCCACCCTGAACCAATAGTTTAAAGAAATAATTTGTCAAAAGACAAAAGAGAGAGAGAGAGACAGAGGTATTAGTTTTTGTTTTATATAGGACTGAATAGTTAATTGAACTGACATGGTGCAAAGCTTGAGCGTGTGGCATGGCAATCACACGAGCTCAACTGACCTTGGTGTTTCGTGTGCCACAGTGAATTCTGAAATGAAGCTCAGGTCTGAGGCAGTAGATCAAAAACCCTTGTCCCAGCTCCCTGCGAGAATTAGTTTGGATTCGACCCAAGGTAAGACTCCAGCTGTGCCTCCCTATTCCCATCAGACAGGAAGCTCAGAAATCTCAATTAACCTGGACTAACCACAAAGCTTTCCTAGTTATATATTAAAAGCTTTCTCTTTGCAAAGACACCTACTTTATTAATAAAACAAGATCCATTAATCTGGTATGAAATATTTTCCTGTTGTCTGTAAAGTGTCTTTGTCTTCTGCAGTGATGTATATTAAGCATATCAACATAGACTCTCTCCTTGAAGCTGTACTATGTAAAGGAACAATTTTGTAATACATTTAAGGTAAATTACCTTAAATTTCTCTTTCACTTTTTGCACCTTTTTGTGCAATCAGAAAAAGAAACATTTCAAATTCTGTACATAACGGTTAAAATCCCATTCTGTCATTCTAAAATTATCTGAGGCCATGGCAAGTATTGCCATGTGTAGGAGGAAACATTAACCACAGCCACAGTCAATACAACAATATCTGAGGTGAGGTGGTGTTTGGACAGATGGAACAAACCACAAAAAGAAGAGGCAGGGAACTAAACATTGTAGGAGAGGCTGCTCTAGCAGCAATCAAGTCTGTCAGGAACCCATGTCTTTCAAAGAAACCTTACTGGTTGCAAGATCTATCAGGAAAAAAAAAAAAAGACACATGGATACTACAGATAAACATTCAAAGCAAACTTTACAATCCTCAAAATTTTCTTGTCTCGAGACTCCAAGGACACAGTCCTGTTCATATTTTCAAATGAGAAAACCAACTCTTCCACCTTAGACCAGCTGCAGAGTGCGCATCCCACCACCCACTGCAACTACCTGCTGGACAGCTGCCACAGTGCAATTGTTGTCTTACTTGTGTAGCAGGGAAACACTGTGTGTTTCCAAACGGATTTTCCATACAAGATATCCCACTGGTGCATGCCCTGCCACTATTAAAGCTGCAATCCCTCTGTTCCCAGCTGTTCTGCAGTTCCACCCTTGCTTTCAGGGCTTAATAACTCTGTCTAAAAAAAGTCTTTGCAGGGTCAGTTTTAGAAAATAAAGTCTCAACACAAGTAAACACTGCAACATGAACTTTAAATTATCATCATGTTTATTTTCCATTATTTGGATGAAGTATTTATTGTTTCTACTTTCCTAAAGAAGCAAGTCAGAATTTTAAAATGTGAGCTTTACTTTCACAAAATTAGCAGTGGTAAAGATGTAAAAAACATGAGCTCTTCTCATGTAGTATTGTAAAACTTCCTTTTATTTATTAGGGGACTTATTATGTACATTACTATCTGAACAAAGAGTTTTCTCCTGTTCTGAAGTTCAATCCTGTTAGAGTTAGTCACTTGCAACAGCAGTAGTATTACACTAAAACACATAGTACTGCATGTAGATTTGGATTTATATACCCATTTCGCTCCTTCTCTAAAATTTGTTTCGTTGCCCTAATTATCATCAAACTGTCCATACTACAACATTCCCATGTGCATCATGGCCATGTCTCTATTGCCACTTGATCCTTGAATTACTGTCTGGGGAAAAAAGAGTGCATTTCACAACCCAATAAATGTTTCATAAAGCTCAGGGGTTAGGCATTATAACTTCATAGTTACCCTTTTTTTTTTTTGTAATATCATCTCTTACACTTCTCTTCAAACACTGATCTTATACCCACGTATAATTTAGGAAGATACCTGCATCTGTTCAAAAGACATTTCATCAAATTAATATATTACAAGGATATATTTCTGACATCTCAGAATTTATAGAGAATTAATGTCTGATGCATATATTGAAGCATTTATGGTTTTGTCCATAGAAATACAGATTTTTCAGCCATGTAAAGAATATTGTATGGAGCCTACAAGAAAGATGCAAAGAGCCCAATTTACAAGAGCATGCAGTGACAGGGGGAATGGATTCAAAGTGAAAGAGAGTAGGTTTAGATTAGATATTTTAAAAAAATCTCTACTTTGAGGGTGGTGAGACACTGGAACAGGTTGCCCAAAGAAATTATGGACACTCCGTTCCTGGAAGGCCAGGTTGGAAAAGGCTCTGAGCAACCTGGTCTAGTGAAAGTTGTCCCTGCCCCTAGGGGTTGGAACGGGATTATCTTTAAGGTCCCTAAATAACAATGTTTTCTGCATTTAACATTAATTCATCAATAAGGTGCAAATTTTTTTATAAAAAGATTAGGTAATCATAATTAATGAGCAACTGTTCTGTTTAGTGGTCTGTTTGAACTTAAAATTTCATCATATACCTACAGACATTCTTTGAGTAAGGCCCTAGATATTTTCTCTCCATTGCCACAGGATTTTGGTTTTGCTCCCTGACTAGTAGAGCCAAACTCTACAGCTGCTCCACCCACAGTGAATTTTGGTTCTCTGTTTATTGGAACACATTTTGAGACAAAACCATGACTTACAGATTTGGAATCTGCTGTCTGAAAACATTCATATGAACAAAAGTTTTCTCAGATTATTCACAAATGTTAGTGTACAATAAAACTCTCTACACAGACTGAAGCCACACCCAGAATCTATTTAGGCTGAAATGTTTCTTAAAAAATTCTTTGTGCTATTTCACCACTTCTAATGCAACATATTGTGTTTTCTCTCTCTTTTTTATGTACTTCCTTAATCCATGTGTTTTATTAACATAGTTTATCTTAAAATGGTTTCTCCTTTTGAACCATTTTGGGTTTTGCTATTTAAATCTACCCAGTTTAAATGCATTAAAAAAAAATCACAGTAAATGTAAGGAGGGGAAAGGTGTGACTTTTAGACACATAGGTTTGTATGATAATGCAGTTTGGAAGGGAATCACATACATCTTTCCTGGATAGTATGCTGGCTATATCAACTATTTCATATTCCATCAGCCTAGTTTGTGTTATGAAAGTCACATAAAAAAGGGTGGAAAGATTTCTTGCACTTCATGCTGGTAGCAGCCCTGTTGTGTTTCATGGATTACACGTCCAATATCACTGCGAATCATTTCACTTAAAATAAATTTAAATAAATTCAAAGTAGGAACAATACATAAAAGCTTATTTAACCAACATCTGGATGGCATCAAGATGAGAAGAATTATTTTCCCTTTAACAGAAATTTTTAATATCATCAGTAAATTGAAAAAAACAAGTTCAAGTTTTCTTGTTTTGCTACTGAGATTGTAGATTTTCAAGTTCTCTATAAAAAGATTTCCGTGCTTTATATTTCAGTTTATTTTTCAGCATTCTTTTCCTTGATGACAAAAATAGAAGTATTTAAGAGAAATAATTCTCAAATTTTTAAAGATTATTATAGATATATGTAACAATGAAACACCCTTTGTTTCCTCAAGCTATCTTTCAACTAATTAAATTTTTTGAAGTCCATTTATTTCCAGTATATTTGCTTTAAACAAGATGTACTCAAACTCAAGTACATCCAGATTATCCCCACTGGCATAAAGTATGAATAACAGCTATAAGCATAGATGCATGCTGTTATTTTTAAGAGGTTGAGAATCATGTTTGATAAAGATATTTTACTTTACTAGTTTATTGTGGGATTGTCTGTTTTCTTTTTAATTTTGTCCTCAGGACAAGTTAAGGTGATTTGCATTTTTATTCCATGTTTAACTCTGAGCTTCAATTAATTAATTTTGCACCCCATTTCCCATGTATCTTTGCTCAATAGACAAACATATATCTAAATTCCACTGCTTGGGAAAAGGCTCTTACTATGAAGATGAACTTCATGTTTGCTTCCAGCTAGCTAAACATCTAAGGGTGGATAGGGGCCGGAATATCCTTAGGGGTACACTGAAAGCACAATCATATACTGTCTAGAGCATCTGCCATAACACAGTCCCCATCCAGGTGGTTTTTATGTGCCATCAAAGAACAAAAAACAAAGGAAAGCAAAACTATTTGACAAGTATCAGTTCCATGCAGTCACAGAACTCAGATATGATGTCCAGAGCAATGAACATGACAGTGTACATTCACAGATGGTCATCTCAGGTTATTGCCAGCTAGTCTGTCAGGGGAATAGGTGGGTTATAAAGTTTTATTTCAAACCAGATGTCATGACTTTTCCTCTTGAAACTTATATTGTGCTGCCAAAACAAAGAAGTGGAAATTAGTGATCACATAGATGTTAGGCTTTCATTTGATAGTCTCCATAACCTGGAATTTACTTGTGAAATTTGCATGCATTGTAATTTTCTCTTCCAAAACTGAAAATGAGGAAATCACAAAAGTTCTGTGTCCGAGATGACAGTGTGGAGTAAGGGAAGCTATATTTGAAGGTTGCTTATATTTAATAAGTGCATACCTACCTATGTGTTAAAGCCAAATTACGTTAGACCAAGCTTAAAGAGAGGAGGTGTGCAGAAGATGTTCATGTAAGACGTCTAAAATATTCTTGAGCTTCAGTTGTTGAGGCAACTTTCTTCACCTCCCCAGTATCATTTTAGAGCATTTGACAGATTTTGTTAACAATTTTAAACAATAAAAGAGTTCTGCCTGTTTAAGGGGAAGGGAAAAACTTTCAATCTGAGTAGAGCGCCATTCCACAATACTTAAACATTGACTTTAGAGGAAAATGGATGCATCCTGAATTACTGTATCCAAGCATTTCCATCTGCAAAACTACCCTGAAAGCATCACAACCAATGATGATGATGGTGTCTATGGACCCCTCACTCCAATTTGTCTGGAAGTACTGCCAGAAATACCACGGTGAACCTGTGCTTATGTTTCTACACTAAAACTCATCCAGGAACCGCTTCACAAGAAAGAAAAAGACAGCTCAACATGAAAGGGAAGCATAGGACATACATATACAGACTTGATAATTTTTTTTGACATTGATGTAAAGGTTATCTTTGGGGGAAAAATTAAATTATTATTATTAATCAACTTCCCCCTCCTTTTGGTCTAAACCACATTCTTTATGAGTGAGTAATTATTCTTTTAATAAAAGGTAAACTGGAAATTTATTTCTGTCTTATGTAAGCAATGTGAGAGATGAGATGTGAAAGATAAACGAGTATACAAGAGTCCAAGAAGTGTAAACTATGCTTTTTGAAACAAATAGAAATACTGTGAGCAATACTAGCAGTAACAATACAAAAATTTTAAAGTAACTGTTTGTTTCTAAACAGTTTATGTGTTTTGAGCCAATTCCATTCCTTGTGTATACATACTCACACAGACTTGTTCTAAAGAATAATAAAGGCATTGCTAGGAAAAGCTCCACAGCAGACTCCTGATCAGGACCATTATACAGTATAGTTTTGACCTCATGTGCTAACTTTTAGACTAGAGGTATGATCATTACTTTTTTTCATGAAAATATCTTAAAAGCAAATGTTCTATGCTATCAATTCACAAATGTTAACCAGATCACTCTGAAAAACATAGCAAAGTAGGTTTTTAAATTAAGTAATAAATTGCACATGTGACTGTATGGCAACATGTTACATGCCAATCCAGAAATTGTAATCACTTTTCAGATTAATTTAAAAAGAAATAACACACATTTATACCAAGATGGAGGATTTAATCACAGTATAAAAAGCCATACACATAAAGTACAAATATGCATAAGGTTCCCATTCACATGGCTCTTCATCTGAATTCTTTTAAAGAGGTAGTGTTATGATCATAGCTTCTTCACAAATTTCCTGGACCTGGTCTTAACATCAGTAGATCCAATCATTGACTCCTGATTGGATCTACTCTAACTGTGTACATGGTGACAAAAACAGCTGTAAACTTGGCTGTGACATGAGGCAAATGGATCATAGAGAAGACCTATAAAATTCACTGTATACCACAAATAAACTGATGTGAATCTGGATTTTCAGCTGTGCTGGGTAAATTTGTCCTCCTGAAGGCAGTTCTTAAATATTTATTTTAACTCTAAGACAAAGAAGGCCTGTAATTACAAGCAGAGAATTCTAAAAACACAACCAGGTTGCTGCTCTAGTGGAAGCAAAAGTAAAATTCCATTAAGGTAACCTATAGAACTATACAATGTGTATTGGTCATTTGTACATATGCCTAAAGTAATAGCTGACAAATTGAAAATATGTGAAGTTACAGCTGTAACTGACTTCTTCTTTGTACCAGGATAAGCAACTCATATGTAAGAGTTAGGGAAGAAGAGAAATGATGCAACATTAAATAGGAAAAAGGACCTCTTTCCCCATATTGATAGCAAGATGAACTGACCTGTCTGTAAACATAACAGAAAAACTCTCACTGATATAAGCAAAGATAGGCCTCAAGTGAAAAAAAATGAAGTTAATAATAATTCATTTTTTGGGAGTTAAAGCAAGTGACTTGTCAAATGCAATGTTTTGAAATAATAACATATTAGGACCCAGGATTCCCCTAAGAACCTGGTCCTTGGAATTCACCCCAGACCCATGAATTGCACTTGCAAGCCAGGACAACAGTCCCTAGAGAAGTAAAACTTAAGCTGTCCCAGTTCATATTCAGTGTTCCTCTTTCTTTGTTGGAAAAGACTTGAAGGCAGTTAGGTATGGCCTGAAGTAGCACAGGGAGCATTTTTAGAGACATCAAATATCTGCCTTGCTGGAGTTCACAGAGATTCTTAAGTAAGTACAATATTCACCTAAGAATTAGCCATTTTTTCCATCTTCATATTATTTCTTAATGTAAGCCAGTCCTCTAGTTCTGAGGCAAAATAAAATATCCAGATCTGAACAGCCTTATTGTTTTCAGGCTGAAAAATCTATATTACTCTGAGGAATTCTACCTCACCTTCAACTTCAGATAGTTTTTAATTGAAAGTGCCTATGCCTCTTCAACAAAACTCTTTTACAAACAAAAATGTGTGAGGGAGTGGTAGGGATCCTTAACCTTCATAAGAAGCCCCCAAAGCAGTGCAGGCATTCCCATAATCTCATGACAGGGTAGATGCTTTAATGGGCGGCAATAGAATCATAGACCTCTTTGCTGGTCTATTTAATCCACTTCTTTAATAACAGCCTCAGAAATAAAGCTAAAATGACTACAGATTATATATTGCATGAAAAAACCAAATTAATTGTTTTTTTCTAATTAGGTCATTGGACAAAACTACACTTAAATTAAATTTCTTCATTAAAAGTAATTTAATTTTGTCAAGAAAGACCAAAATCCATTGTAGATTTACTATCACCAGAACTCTGGTACCTCTGAATAAAAGGTAAAACCAGTGAGAAATGCACTCTAACCTTTCCCTTCTCTCCCACCTGTTAAAACCTTGTTCTGCAATGTCTGCTGCACAGACCAATCTAGAACCTCACTCTGGGGGTCTTTAGGAGTGCATAAAGAGACTTAATAGGTAACGTGGGCAGCAGCACAGTGGAATGTCAATGCAGATTTAGCTTAATGCTCAACATCAGGCCTATCCAGTCCACACGCTGCTCCCAGACTAAGCCTATTACACGGTGGTGTATCTGGCTTAAAAAACCAAACCAAACCAAACCAAACCAAACCAAACCAAACCAAACCAAACCAAACCAAACCAAACCGAACCAGGAACACATAGCATTCCGTCAGCTTTTTTCATAACTGCAAACGGCTGAAAGATTATATGTGCATAAATGAAAGGGGAAATAACCTAATTGACAAGAATTTTGAAAAGTGAAATTCAAGACTCCTTTTCAGAACTTTATTTTTGTGGGAGGAAAATAAGTCTTTCTCTCTCAGTCTCTTTCTGCCAGGCATTTTAATCCACTGAAAACCAAATATGAGGAGAATTTAAAAAAATTTTTATTCTAACATAGAAATGAAACCCTATAGGTATTTTGAAACTTCTGTCTTGAAAACATCTTTAAAATTAATTCTCTAATGTTTTTTAAAGCTTCTATGGATTGTTTGACTTTTGTTTTTATTTTACTCTGCTCTGCCTTGAAAGGACAGAAGAACTGATGGATTTTCTTCATTCAAGAGGCCAGATTTTCCTCCTTTAAAATAACAGCAAGAAATCTTAATTTCTGTCATTCTTCCTAGGATATGGGTTTGCATTTTAAATACTAACCAGTACAAATGATCATATGTAAGACTCCACATGCTATGATCTTCCACAATGTACCTAAGCCAAATTTCTATAATGTAATGAGACTAGAAAGGAGAGCTGAAAGGTGCTGTTAGCAGCCTTTAGCTTTCCAAACTTTTCTGAAATGAGTTTTCTGATGAGATTCACTCAACTGGCTAGACTCTTATGCACCATTCTTCCTTTTCAGTTAATACAGGAGTTTCTTCCTACCAGGTCTTGTCTGGGTCATATTACCTGCATTAATCCTCTCCTCACGAGGGAGAGAGCAAGGGCTGATTTGGTTGCTAAGATCTGCCATTCAAATAGGTACCTACATGTGGATGAGCTGAGCCCAGACCTCAGCAAGTAATACGGTGGAGAATTCCTGATCTAGCATAAGTCTGTAGTCACTACATACTTTTAAAAACCCTCCTAGAATTAACTTTACCTACTAGATGATTTTAATCTACAGCTTTTTAAGATCTTAAGTCAGACTTTTTTCACTTTCTAAATTATTTTACAGTGAAACAAACTCCTACTAAATATTTGTATATGTGAGTTTGTTGCTAACTTCAATGTGCATATAGACTTTTTGGGGTTTGAGCAAAGGGTTTTGTTTAGTAGGTTTTGCTTTTGGTGGGAGGATGAGGGAGACAAGAAGAGAAGTGGAAACCTAGTAAAATATGCAATAGATCTGATGACCTGAAAATTGTAACCAATGGACAAAGAAGAGAGACTAAATTCTGAACATGTGTTGGAGATATAACATCACCTTCCCATCTGCTCCTTCATGTCCGTAACAAAGTAGAGATGTGTAATAAAGGAAACATCTGGGTTAGAAAATAAAATTCCCAAATTAGATCACCACAAATCAGTGGTTAATGAAACACTAGGCTCTCCTCAGTGTTGGAAAAAATTATTAATTTCCATCTAAATTGTGGGATAATTTTTTCTCAACTGAATGGAATGTTTTGCAACATTTATTTATTTTATTTGCATTTATTCCATTTTTCTAGCTAAATCTTTATCCAGATTGAAATAAATAATAAATGCAAGTAAGTTACCTTCACATTGTGCTCCATGGAAGTTCACTTGAACAACTACAGATACTAAAATTAAATTTTAAAAGACTGTAATGTTGATGCTTAGTCACCTGTACATATCTCATAAATTCTGTATCATGGCACTGAGAGTGTACATGCCAGTTCCTTACCTGTCGTAGTCTGTTTACAGAATCACAGTCACAGAATGAGTAAGGCTGGGAGGGACCACAGGGGGTCATCTGGTCCAACCTGCCTGCTCAGGCAGGGTCATCCCAGAGCACATGGCACAGGATTGTATTCAGACGATTCTTGAATATCTCTGGTGAGGGAGACTCCACAATCTCTCTGGGCAACCTGTTCCAGTGCATGGTCACCAGCACAGTAAAGAAGTTCTTCCTCATGGTGGAGCTTCCTGTGCCTCAGTTTCTGCTCATTGCAGTTTGTCTTGTTTGGCACTGCTGAGAAGACCCTGGCTCCATTCTCTTGACATCCTTCCTTCAGATATTTCCATACTGACTTTTCTTTATAGATCAGGTCCCCTCTCAGTTGTCTCCTCTTGAGGCCGAACAGGCCGAGTTCCCTGTCTTTCCTCATAAGAGAGATACTCCACTCCCCTAATCATCTTTGTTACCCTCCACTGCACTTGCTCCAGGAGCTCCATGTTTCTCTAGTTCTGAGGTGCCCAGAGCTGGACACAGCACTCCAGATGTGCCTCACCAGGGCTGAGTAGAGGGGCTGGATCACCTCACTCAGCCTGATGGCAATGCTTTTCCTGATGTCCCTTAGGATACTATTGGTCTTCTTGGCCACAAGGGCACTGTTGGCTCATGGACAGCTTGTTGTCCACCAAAACCCTTAGGTTTATGAGAGCTCCATCTGTCATGAAAATTACTGTTGAATCTACTCTTAATCACTTGGAGACTTTAAGAACCACAGCATACTGTCTTACGTGAACAGGAATATTTCCAATTTAGAAGTATAGACAAAGTTAAATTGCCCCATTTGTTTCAAGTAAGCTGTTCTTAAATATTTGTTTCAGATTCTTCATGTGATATACACATTTTGTTTGTTAATCACTGCTGAGCTGTTAATTATTCTTGACTAGAATAATCATAGAATATTGAATAGAATAATAGTGCATTAAAAAAGTATCACACTAGTAAATTTACCATCAGCAGCAGATACCTGACTTCTGTGGTTTTTATAGAATAGTAAATTGCTTTACCATAGAAACTTTGCCATAAAATTTTTATCTAATTTATACCTCATTTCAGAGAAAGGAAATATTTTTGCATGACTTCAGTGAGTTGCGGAGACTGTACAAAAACTGTTTTGTCTCTCATATCATGTAAACCATAACACACATTTCAGAAGGCTATTGAATGTCTCTTTCATTTATCTCTAAGGGAGGTAATTAGTGTTGATCTGGGACCAAGGTATTGATTTTCTGCTGCTCTGAAGTAGCCAGGCAGTGAGTGACCAGATGAGATACTTAATGTCCAGTATTGTTCCAGATCAAGTTCTCTCTTTACAAGAACAGTACTGAAAGAAAACCGTGAGGGTGATAATCATGACAGCCATCTTGAGAATGCATACATGCTGGAAACTTTGCTTCAGTTACGGAACTGGTCTATTGTCCCTATAATTAAAGAGCAGTTGCTTTAAAGACGTTGAGGGAAGGTCTCTTTTTTTGTACAGAATTTAATGCCAGATGCTACTGCGATGAAAAAGGTGATATTGGCATCTGTAGAATTCCATATGTGAATTAATTAGTGATCACATTGTTTTTTAATATTTGGAGAGGTACTTCTCTAGGTCAAGTTGCAGCTGCAATGTGAGGAGGACTTGTAAAAGTAGAGATCTGTGGTCCAGCAAATTAGTCAAGGAAAGTACAAAAGGAGACTGGAAATTACTTTTGAAAAACTGTGAAGTATTGAAAATATATTCCATATAAACTGTCAAGCTTAAAACTTTCTCCTATAATAATTTTATATATATATATATATATATATATATATAAAATTACCATATGCTTAGGCTTTTAAGGTTTCATATCTTGAAACCAAGCACCCTACAGTAAGACAAACACTCTGCCTGTGCACCTTACTTGTTAATAACAATAAAGTAAGCAGACACAAACCCACCAATATGTACATATAGGCTCATATGCCTTTCCTCCCTTTGTATATCCTCTGGCTATTTTGACTGCATAGAATCAAATCTTCAGAATATATTATTTAGACCTGAAACTGACTATGATCTGTGGAATGAATTATCTAACTTAATAGATATGTCATTACAGTTCCATCTTGTAGTCACCATATTTGTGTTTAATTAAATGTTTATACTGTGTTTTTAGAATAGATGAAATTTCTGGATAAGAATTAATATTAATTCCATTAATAATTTTCCATAACTCAGTTTTTTATTTCTTTCTCCTGTCTTACAAGATCAAACATCTTGTCAAAAGAATTTTATTGGACAAGAGTTCTTTCTTTAAAGAAATTCAGGGACAGGAAATGCTTGCTGAAGAAGGCAGCTGAAGGAGGGTTCCTTGTTTTGCTCTAGAAGCCACTCTTGCCTATACCCATGCTGCTGAACTTGGTGTTTCCAATCAAGATCAAGGGGTGTTTCCTACTCTTAGGGGCAAGTATTAATTACTCTGTACATCTGTACCTCCCAAACTGAGAGCACAGATGCAAATGTTTGTACAAAAGGCAAAAGTGATGTGGTCTACAAATATTTTAGATGTGTCGTTGCCTTGCTCTCAGTAGGTAGGCTACTTTACACTTTGCTGTAACTCTTCCCAAGCTAAAGGCAATAGGGATCAGACCACAATGGATTATTCTTCCGCCCTCATGGAACTTTGACGTCTGAACTTTACATTTTTCTTAAAATGACAGTATTCTCTGGTGAGCAATAACACAGATTACTTTCACTGAACTGTTACAAAATCACTTTCTAATCTCAGCCCTACAGTGAGTTAGTCATCCGATGTTGCAGATGATAAAAACCTTCTCATAATATTACAATCAAGTCAAGCTGACCTGGTACACAAAGGAAATGAACAGAAACATATGCTTTATGTAATGGTTTCACATGTAATTAGTTTTCCACAGGTTGGATTTCAGCCACAATTTCATCATTTTCTCCATTTTTGTTGAATCCCTGTTGACATCTCAATAATTTTCTTCCATCACAGACAGATGCTTTTACCCTGGCTGGCTGGTGAAGCAGTATTAATAGTTTTTACGGGAGTTGCTGTATAGAAAAATGTGTGTACTGTTGACCACAAAAGCAAATAAAAGGTAATTTTCTTCAAAATCAGAGATGTGTCAGAATAAATTTGTGGAACATTGTATGAGCCAGTTTCACCCAGACTGGAATGACTGCTCAACAGCAAAGAGAAGATACAGTTCCTGGACCAGCAAGCAGCCCTGCTGTGATGGGACCCACCTGCAATGGGGGCAGCTGAGATTCGGTGTCCCCTTCCGTTTGGTCTATGTTATGAAATTTAGTTTAACTGAGCTACAAGACACAGATTTTATGATCACAGAACAATTTGTTAATTCTTGGGTAAAAAATCCCATTTTATCTTCCATGTTTTCCTGTTTTCCTCTTTTTTTCTCAACAATTTCAAGGCAATTTTTTTCATGATATAGATGAAGAACTCAACAAAAAAATTCAGTTGTAGAGAGATCTGTTCATCATCTTTGAAAGTCTATAAAGATTTTCCTGCCAACTATTTGACACTAAAATCAGAAGAAAAAAGGAGAGGCTCATCAGAAGAGCTCCTAATATTCAACACATCTTTAATTTAATTTTTATTAATTCCATCACACAGCCCCAAGCAAGTGCTAGAAATTTAAAGCAAGGAGGGATACTGCTAAATAATCAAATTCAAGGTTTTCTACACAGTGTTGCACAGATGTTTAAGGCAGTGCCAAACCATATCTATTGATCAGACCAGCAGAAGAGAGATATTGCTAAAGGATCAGACAGAGCAGAGCTATGCCAGCTGCCATGTACTCAAACAATTTGCTGGGACACAGCACCACCTTAACAGAAAGGCATTTTTAGTACCTGAAATAGCTTAGGCACCTCCTACAATGTTTTCCAGTATGGAAGGTGTCACCATCCTAGGGCCCTACAAATTTTGCTTTCAGTAAAAGAGAAGAGATATTGATGCATAGAAGAGGTAATGTAACCTGACTCACTGAAAAAGAAGTAAGAAAGAATCCTTTAACAGCTTCACTGTTTCCGTGTTATTAAATAAAATGCAAGCATTAGAAATAGACCACTAACCAAAATGGAGAATATTTACACATCAGCCAGAGGCTGCAGTCTGACTGCACTACAATTTACTGAGAGGAGCTACTCCTGTCATCTCTAAGTTTGTGCAAGATTTCAATTAGCTTTCAGTACTTTAATATGTTCAATGTGCAAAATTAGTTTAAAAGTGTTTCTTGATTTCCCACCAGCTCATTCTCAAAAATCTTTTATTTGACACTATTTTCACTCTTTGAAGGCACTAGACAGCATTATTTTGGCTTAATGAAAGGCATATTATTTCTGACACAAATCTTGTTACCAATAAAGGGATGAGATGCAATGAAGCAGACAAAGATTTAGAAAACCTATTCTGCTTACAATTGAATGCCAGGGATTTTTTCAGTAGTTTTCCTATTTCCATCAGCAAAAGAAGCCATGTTGGATTTTTTTAGACAAACAGTCACCGTTTGGATTTTAACTCCACACCTTCAGTAAGAATGCTATCTCAGATAGAATAAAAGATACCTCATGCAAGAGCTGAGTAGCAAGAAAAATTATGCTAAACATCATGGGTTTTAACCTGGTGAAGTGTGAAAAGTTTGGGATTTTTTCAGATGGTCTGTTCCACTGGATTCAGTAAGAACAAAGCCACTATAATTCACAAAAGGAGGAGCAGCACTGGGTACTTTCTCTTGACAAGAATATTTCCTGTGTAACAGAGCTCACTTTCTATATGTGCTTCAAAAGCGAACAAGCAAGACATTAGCGTGATAGCATCTGAATAATGAGACCTTACCAGCCAACACTGGTCTGCTAACAATCTCACTACAAAAAAATATTTCAGGAGTTACTTCTTCCTCTACTCTTGCTATGCAAATAACAGAAAAGAGATAGTACATTTGGATTCTTTTCCTAGATTACTCAATTTATTTTACCTGTGAACAAAACATAAAGAGCATCACTATATCTGGAGAAATATTTTACTTTGTGCTCTGGAGTACATGCTCATTTTCCTCAGTTACATGTATGAATTTAAAACACATGTTACAAAAGTCAGAGTAGGTACCTGAAAGATCATGTCCTACCTTTCAATATGAGTGATGATGACTGAATTGCATTGTTTTTTTAATATACTACTTGAATTGATAAAATTTACTTATGACCAACAAAACCATCACAGCATTCCTCTGAATATCAAAAGTATACAAATAAAATTTCTTCTTTATTTTTCTTTTGATAATCTTTGAGACGATCCAAAGAAGCAAATCTATAAACATAAAGTCCTATCATTAAATTACACAGATAATGCAAAACCAGATGTGGTATTTAACTATTCCTGTGCCAACTATTCCTGTGCCAAGAATGTGCGCATTTTATTCTTGTTCTTTTCCCTTTCACCTATAACTTTTTACTCCTTTTGAACATTTTTTACTTTTCTGAAATGTATTCCAATCTTCCTGGTAAGATTTAGCATACATGCCACCTAAATATAAACAAGAGAGGCGTCTGAGGTTCTTCCCCAGTCTCTGAGAAGTGCTTTGTGAGATGAACAAGTGTCAAATGGAGAGTTTAAGCTAATGAATATGTTTGAAAATCAAGGGTTTAAGTATGTAAAATAATAACATCATAGAACCATAGAACAACAGAATGGTTTGGATGGGAACACCGTTTAAAGAAGATATTTAAAGATCCGCTAGCCCAGCACCCCTGTCATGGGCAGGAACACCTTTCACTAGACCGAGTTACTCAGGACCTCATCCAACCTGGCCTTAAGCACTTCCAGGAATATCCACAATTTCTCTAGGAAACCAATTCCAGTGCCTCATCACACTCATTGTAAAAAATGTCTTCCTTTACATCCAATTGAAATCTACTCTCTGTCAGTTTAAAACTGTTGTCCCTTGAACAAGCCCAACTCTCTTAGCCCGTTTTCACAGAGGAAGTGCTCCAGACTTCTGATCATCTTCATGGTCACTCTCTGGACTCAACAGGTCCACATCTTTCCTGTGCTGAGGTCTCCAGAGCTGGACACAGTACTTCAGATGGGATTTTATAAGAGTGGAGGAGAGGGACAGAATCACCTCTCTCATCCCACTGGCCACACTGCTCTTGATGCAGCCCAGGATAAACTTGGATTTCTGCACTGCAAGTGCATATTGTTGATTCCTGTACAATTTTTTTTGTCCTCCAGTATCTCCAAGTCCTTCTCCTCAGGGCTGTTCTCAACCCATTCATCCCCCTGCCTGTATTGATACTGGTGACTGCCCCACATGCAGGACCTTATGCCAGCCTTCGTGAGTACTTCATGAGTTGAACTTCATGAGGTTTGCACAGGCCTACTCCTCAAGCTTGTCAAGTTCCATCTGGATGACATCCCTTTCGCTCCAGCAAATGAGCTGCCCCACTCAGATTGATTCTTTATCCATCCAAAGGAGGGCCACAAAGATCATGAGGGATCTAGAGGGAAACCCATATCTGGAGCAGATGAGGTCACTTTGTTCAGCCTAGAGAGGAGACTAAGGGGAGGCCTCACTACAGTCTACAGTGTCCTTCTGAGGGGGAGAGGAGAGGTAGAACTGATCTCTTCTCTGTGGTGACCAGTGACAGGACCCAAAAGAATGGTATGAAACCACGTCAGGAGAGATTTAGGTTGGATACCAAGAAAATGTTCTTTGTTGAGAGCATGGCTGGGCACTGGAAAGGGCTCCCCAGGGAAGTGGTCACAACACCGGCTTGACAGACTTCAAGACACATTTGGACAATGCTCTCAGGCACATGGTGTGAGTCCTGGGGTGCCCTGTGCAAGGCCAGAGTTGGATTTCAATGATCAAACACGAAGCTAGTGTCTTGTCAGACTGGCTTATGCAATATACATCATGCAATTATCATCCTGGAAATACTACATATGTGAGTTGTCCTACCAAAAGAAGTTGTGATAAATACTATAAACAAACACTGCAGGATCAGAATTTGTATGTGTAAGACTCATCTGCTCTGATTGTCAAATATATGCATGCTTGAGTAAACACATACACATTTTACATCATCACAGTAACTATGGCTTCCAGAGAGTGCACAGAGATTTCTATCAGAATACCTGCATAAATTTAATTTGTGCTTGCAGAGTGTGAATCACTAGTTTCTTAAGAGGCAAGGTTTTCTTTCTAGAGTCTCTTCTATAAGTACCCCTTGAAACACTGTAACTGGAATATCTGGAAAGGTCACAGAATATGTTTAAAATTTAATTTGAACTTTGGAGATCTTCCATGTCATTTCACTTCTCTGTAGTACATGGGTTTAATAATTATCTTCTGTTACAGACAAATGCATGAACATGAACTTCCACTAGCCTTTTAATACCTGATTTTGACAAAGTTTTGGTTGCTTTTTGGAATTAAAGTAACTGGTGGTTAATAGGCTGAGAGATTTTATTACAAAAACATATCTTAGAATTCCCAAAATGGAAAAAGTACAAGCACTTTACTAAAGAGAGTTGAAATAAATGCTGCAGAATGCTTCTGACCCGTCTATCAAATGGAAACTTCAAATGGCAATACAGAACTTACCCTGTTTTTTCCCACTGACTACATGGGAGCTCCTTTGTGGACCTGGCTAACATCAGTCCTCTGGATGGACTAATTTGCAGAAAATGGATTCAGAAGTCAATGCATGTTTCAAGAAAACTGTCAACTGTATTTGTCTTATAGGTGAGTATAACCTAACAAAATATATTGAAATACAATTTTCTGTAACTTCTTTAATCACTTTTGCTTTAAAAGTTAAATGTTGAAATGAGGGTAAATTACAAGTGTTATTTCTATGAAGTTTTGTACAGTATATAATTCAGTTGCATAACATGGATTTATGGCTTAAAGGAGACATGTTACCATCAGAAATAAAAAGAAATATCACAGTGATTCAACTTACAATAGGTTGGTTATGCCTGTCACATTTAGTTTTTCCCCAAAAGCTAAACAGTAAGCCTGAACTAACCTGACAGTAACCCTCTAATCCACTTATTTTCTATAGATTAAAGTAATTTGAATAAATGTCATATTTATTCATTTAAATTGCCACATTTTTAAAAGCTAGATTGAGAAATTATTTTGTGAGAAGAAAAAAATTGCCTCATAGCTTCCTTTCTTTCAGGTTAATTTTTATTCAATTAAACAGGGCATATTAGGAGAGAGGAAATAAGGTAGAAATTAGCTTTTTCTGCCTGCAGTTTCTGTCAGATGCAACATAGTCTGGATTGTGTAATAACATTCAAAAATCTTTACATTTCAAAGAACTGTAGTGGCAGATGTGGTTATGTTCTTTAATTTATGTGCAGAACATGCTGTCTTGGTGGGTAGGAGATTTTCTGTCCAGCTTATATACAAATAATCAAGGAAAAAAATACAGGAAAGAAGCATTGTCTTCCTTTCCTGTGAGTTTTCTAGCAGACCTAACAATTCATCACAAGATGAGGAGAAGACAGTTAGCAGGGAAAACTTGCTGGTTCCAAGAAAATCCTGGGAGAGCCATAGCTCAAGGTGACTTTTCACTCAATCTACAAAACTCATTTAAAAATGTAAGAACTTGGAGAACTAATGACCCAGGTCAGAGAAAAAGTCTCCCTTTCCAAGAGGAAGGCGTTCAGATAGGTATACAATGATCCACATTGCAGAAGTCTGAGGAACTTGAACATGCCTTCCTTTCTAGCACATCATGGGCAGACAGTAATGTGAAATACAGATATACGGACTTTTTGAAAAGCCCTGCATATTAGTGTGCTTTCTTCTTACAAGTGAGATGAAAAATAAACAAAGATATTTAAGAAATAGGAACAGAAGGGAATTTGGTATGTCATTTACTCCATCATCTGTAGATAATGTGATTCTCATCAGCATCTGTTTAACATGTTTGTTTATGCATACTTTTATTGGGAATTACTTTATATGCTTACTGGATAAATTATTCCACAGATCTATGACATTTGGCAATAAAAATATTTTTTTTCTTATCTCAATCTCACTTTCTGCAATACAGACCTGTTATTTCTTGTTGGAGGTACATAAAAAGATTTTTAGTCCTTTCTGTATTCAATTGATACATAGAAAACTGTCACCATGTTCCCCTTAGATTCCTTGCTTTCTAGGCTAAGCCATCCATGTGTTGTCACCCTTCTGAAGCTCCTTTTTTATCCACAATCTCATCATCACCAGTGTTCTTCTCTGATCACGGTCCAACTGGTTCACATCCTTTCTTAATTACAGTACCCAGATAATACTTAGTGCTCCAGTAGAGGCTTCAAGAGCCTCAAGAAAACCTGAAGGATCACTTAATGTGTCATGCAGACAATATGCCTCCTAAAGCGCCTTTTGCACAACACTGTTGGCTCACATTCTGCTTCTCCTCCACAACGAGCTCAGCTCCTTGTTTTTGTTGTTGTTCAAAAGCTACTCCTTAGCTAGCTCTTTCCCCCCCTGTGTTTGTGCAGAGGGCAGCTCCTAAAGAATACCTTGCCTGAAGGAAGCTGCCATCAGCTCAGGAACCCAGGAACTGCTGTGCAGACCCAGAAAACCAACACTGACTCAAATACTGAGAGAATCAGGCTTTTCTACTCTGGGAGAGGTAAAGGTTTGAAATTCAATGGCCCAAAGGATGCCATTAATGCAGATCAAAGAGGGCAATTAGTTTAGGTTCCCTGGAGTCATGACAGGGGTGTTAAGAACACAACAGCTGAATTTATAGCAGCAAACAGAAGCATGGAATTGACCCCTATGTTGGGAAACTTTTACGGGCTTAAGTAGCATGTCAGGACAAAAAGGGGGTGAAGAGCTTTGGGAACAGGGGCATAACTCTCCCTTCTCTGGAGCTGCCCCTTCACCGGAAGTTCATTTTCAATTCACCTAATGGTGACAGATTTACTAGAAGAGGCATGGGGAGCTGCATCTCTGCTTTTCAACCCCTTCCATTACACACATACAGAAACACATGGAGGTTGTCATAGGACATGCTCCTCAACATGAAAGACAAATTCTCTCCCATTTCCAGTTGCTTCCTAATCATCATATGGCCCTGTCATCAGCCCTCTCCCTCCCATTTGTCCCTGTAGCTGAACTTATTGTTTATATATGATTCTAACAACCTGTCCTTCAGAAGGTGTAAAGCACATATTTTACGTAATAATCTTTCCTGCATCATGTCAGATTTAGTAATGATGATCACGGCCAAAGGAGTGTTCAAACAGATGCAATTCCAATATTTTAGTCTTCTTTCCCTTTACCACTTTTTTCCTCTCTTCATCTAATTTCTCCGTCCTGAATCTTGGTTCTCTGTGGAGCAGATAGGGAGACGTGAATTTACAAGCCACTGAAGAACAGATTCAATGTGTAATGTATGCATAATGGTATTTTTTAAATATAAATTCAAATGGGGAAGGGGGACAGATTGCTGCCAAATGATGAAGGCTGCAACTGGTAATGGAAGAATTATTTTCATGCATTTAGGAGAAAGTGCTGAAGTGCCGAAGAGTTTTATAATCTGTTTTATAAAGCATTTGACAATGTCCTTCTAGCATAAACCTGGCCAGCATAATTACTAGATTGCTTGGCTATTCTCAACAAGTTAAAATAAAAGCTCCTTCTTTCCCTGTATGAAGAGTTGTGATTTCTGCCCTTTCAGAGGGAATGAACTCCTCCTCCTGCTCATTCCATGATATGGCCTCCTCCAAGAAGCTCAGGGCCAAATAAAATGCAAGTGTTTTCTGCTTGTGGTTCTTTTTCCCAGTGCTTGAAAGGTCTTCTGGGCCCTTCCTCTGCTGTTTCAAATTTGTAATGAGCCCCTGCCAAAGCACAGGTCAGCAGTTTGCCGAAAGGTTTTTTTTTACTTAATCCTCCTGACAGGCACAGGTCCAGCACCTCCTGAAGATCCTAATTAAGTACGTCTGCCCTGCTTCAGTCAGGTGAACATTGTGTTGATGAAATAGCCCAGAGGATCTGCTCAGGCCCAGCTCTTTTTACTTATGCTAAAATACTGCTTCTACTAGTCTTGGCAGTGAAGGGTGTTGTTTCTCTGAAACTCCCCACTCACCAGGTGGACTGCAGCAGCTCCAGCAGCATTCCAGCCATCTTCTTTTGGAAAACAGCACAGAAAACTGTGTCAACAAGCAGCTATGAGTCACTTGAGCATATATACTACTTTAATTGCTCCATTAATGTTGTCTCAGTAAAAGACACTGGTGTTTTAATAAACGGCCTGCAAGACATTGCAGAAAAATTCTTACTACCAAATGCATAACAAACTCTTACATCAGATGTAAGAGTTCAGAACTGCTCTTTCACATAGGAGCCTTTGACCCTGCAAAGGTTCCAGAAAATCTGAGCCGGTAGAACCAACACATGGCAGGTAGAGCTGTCTGTAAAATCCTTGATGGCTGCAGAAATAGCACATCAAAAATGTCTTCTCTGAGTTGGCAAAAAGCTGTGTGGTGTGCAAATACAGCTTATACTTTAACAAATGTTGGCGTGCTCATGCATCTTTTCTTCTTATCTAGTTGCTTATGTGAGCGTGAGAGAGGGAAGTCTTGTAGTTTTATCTGTAGAATCCCTTTAGGGGATGGTCAAAGGTAATGGCCAGATACACATTTTTATATTTCCAGAGCATGATCATAGTGATTGCTACAAAGCAAGTATCATGTTCCAAAGCTTCTCTTTTAAAAAATGTGTTAGAAACTTTGAGACTTATGGCAGGTACAGAATCTCAAAGGGACTATTACAATTGTTTTAATTATGAAGGTGATAGAAATTAAATTTTCTGATATCCCAGCATTTCCTTCAAATTTAAGTTGAGTAGGCTACCGTGGATCTAACTGCAACTGAGTTAAAGTGTCAGCACCTGGGGATGGGGAAAAACATTAAATTGTGGTCATAGAGCCAAAAAGATGTCATTGACATCAAACTGGTGCAACTTAACTATTTTTTCACAAAGAAATGTTTTCTCCAGAATTCTTAAGTTTGTAATCCTACAGAAATAAAATGTATTTGTCCAAAGCAGCTGTGACCTTTGATCACCTCTCTTCAGCCTTTGCATTCCCCACCAACTGGATAACAGTATTTGAACTTCACCTTAATTTTCAAAAGCCCATAATTACACCCTGGTAAGTTATTTAGTTAATGCACCTTGACAAAGCAATACTTGGTCAAGAGGAAGACTCTCCCAAGCATGCAAAAAGCAATTTCCTTTCAACCACCAGTAGAATAAAATCCTCTAAAAATAACTAAGGTCCAGGATACAAAGCCGGGCAAAAGAAGGTCCTGCTTTCTCATGGCTAGAGGTCCCTTCACCTTGACTGAATGCTGTAGGACATGGCTTATTTATTTTTCTAGATTTCCTGCCTATTAAGACTCCCTCATTAGTGAGAGAAACCTACTGAGCAATGAAACACCTCCAAAAATGTTTTCCAATGTTTACTGGAAAAACTGGCCAAGAAATCATGGGCAGGAACTGCAGGGTGGCCTTCTGCACTAGCTCTGCCCTTCCCAGCAGGGCACCTGGGTAAGCTTCTTTTTTTTTCTGCTAATGAAACCCAGGTCAACTGTATCTTTTTACAAGGCTGTCTGACACTGGACACCTAAGCAAATAGGCCCAAGCACCCTAGCATTTTTAAATTCATGAATAAGAATGGCACAAGTGGGATCAGAACTTACACAAAGGTTCATCCTTTGACTCATGGAACACCACCATACTGAGCTATTTTCAGCAAAGTCATGAACAGTAGTTTTAAAGGGAGTGTCTGCATCTCCTGTGGTAAGTGCTACTGGACAGCCTCAAGACACCTTCCAAGAAAGAACAGTACTTTTATATTTAAAAAATAAACAGGTCTGACTAAACCAGAAACCTGGAAATGTGTCATCTTCTTCAAGGAAATGCTGGATGCTGAAAATCCCAAGTCCTACATTTCTGTTTCCGCTACAGCTGTCTTCACCAACTATTATTATTTAAACCCCTGTAAGACCTCCAGACAGAAGATAGTTTAAAACTCCTTCATTTTATGTGCAGCACATGTAAAAAAAGATGACTCATGCACTAAAAAGGCTAAGTTCTTCCTGAAAATTATGTCCTTCTGAATAATCTTGAATATTTCACTTTATCTACCATGAAAAACAGAGACAACAACACTGCCTCCTACTATGGATTTTGAGGCTAAAGAAGCACAGTTCATAAATATTTGGCAAGTGCTTAATTTCTAAGGTGCAGGAAACTGGAGAAGCATAAAGTCTTATGTAGACTTTCCCTCCGGAGCAAAATAAGCATTGCAAAGAAATTATGCAGCACATGTAGCTGCTGCAAAATAAGCAATTGTAGAATTTTGGATATTTTTTTCCACATGAGCATTGAATACTACAGTGACCTCAGGGTATTTTGGTAACTAAGTCCACATTCCTTCACAAGTCATCACAGCAGGTTTTTTTACTAATAATTATATTACAATGTTCATTAAGTTACAGTAACACTGGAAATATCTCTCTTGTACACCCTCACTGTTAGATCATCAGTTTGACAGTGAAATACCCCAGTTCCCAAACCAGCTCAGAAATAGATGTATTTCAGTAGACATTAAAATTACTTGGTCCTTAACCAGGTCTCTCTGGCTTAACAACAGCCAAAATTTTACAGCAGATGCGTCTTCTATTAGAGATTTCTCTTTGCCAAAGTGTTCTTCTGGCTGGGAACAACCCCTTGGGTGCTGTGCTGGAAAGCTTGCCAAAATTAAGGGGCTTGTACTACATTTGGAACTTGCTGTCTATTCCTCAGTTTTCATTTTTAGTTTGATCTTCTCTCCTGAAACAGGTCAAGGAAATTACAGCACACAGTATTCATGTGACATATTTACATAACAATCATATCTTCTCAGAATGTCAATATTTCCAATGCTCTAAATGTAATTCTGTAGGAGAAGAAAATAAGTAGCAAACTTGTTCTCATGTACATCAAGCTGTTATATGTCCAGTCACTAAATGTAACAATATGGAAAGCAACTTCTATAATAATCTGTACAGTATTTTTTCTTTCTTTTTCTTTTTTTTCTTTAAATTGGGTTCTAATGCAAGATCTTTTAAATTCTCTACTATTTTTCTTTGCAAAATATTTCCATATTAATATCCTCCACATAGTAGTAAAGGAGTTGTAGGCCTGTGCAAAAGAAAGAAAAAGTGACTGATTGTATGTTATACAGCCAATCCAAAGCTTACAGAGTTCAATTCAATTCTTTGCTTTGGCTTCTGTTGGTTTTGGGATCAGAATCTAAAGCAGTGTTTGAGAAACCCTAGAAGTTTATTTTAAATGGAAAATTATGAACTGCAAGCCAAACAATTTATTTGCAAAAGAGAAAGAGAAAGAAGAGCAAGTCAGAGATTATTCTTCTTTCCATGCTGTGGACTGTGGGGAAACAGCTCTATTCATAGTTTTGTTTTAAAAATCACTTAATTGCCCATCTGAAAAAACCCAATAATAATGATAATAATAATAAAATCATTCTTGTTGTTATTATTATTGCTATTCACAAGAAGCAATGCTAAGAATGTGAAGGCATCTCATACCTTATGAGGCAATAAAAACTGTGAAGTCTTAAATACATGATAGTGTGGTTTTATAATTTATAATTTCTGCCTTTTTGACAATTCTCATGCAAATAGCAATTTTAGACACCCAAAAACCCTTTGGATCACACATGTATTTTGAAATCTAAATTTCCATTGCATAATTGATTTATTCCAGCATTCCTTATTGAAAGTATTAAAAGCAACAAGTTAAGTGGATCCCACTATCTGTTCAGCTCATCTCAGAAATTCTGTTCTTCCTTTGCTTTTTCTGGCTGTGTTTTCTGAGGCCTCTTTCCCATTAAGTGGAGAGCCCCTGCCTTTGGAACAGCTACTGGAGGGCTTCAAAGTTCATTCCAGTGAAGAGTGATTCAAAAGCAGATTCCTGTGTCTTAATGGACTCTTTCTTCCTCTTAAGAAAACAGTGGAGCATAGATTTTCTCATCCCACATCAGACCAGTGACACCACATCTTGTCTCTGACAGCAGCCAGCTCTGGCTTCGTCCGACAAAAACACAATAGGCATTCAGAGACACAGAACCCATTGAGAACTCTCCCCGGGCTCCCGCCACCACGGAGCTGGCTTTCATTTCAGTGCTTGAGGGGTTTATGCTCTTAACATTATGGCCTACAGTTCCATTGGTTACACATTTTTAAAACCCTTTTAGTCCAGTTGTTTTCAAATTCATTAGAATTCCCTAAATACTATACTAAAAGAGGAATCTTAGTTACCTCTTCCAGAAGGTTAAGGGGTTTTTTTAAGTGGTTTTTTTCAGTCTCATCTTATGTATCTATGTTAACAGGAAACAGGTCTAATCCCTCTGATACTTCCTTTGTCAAAAAACAGTCTACAGAAACAACTTTAGATTTTTACAGCAGTGTCATATGTCTTTGTATAATTTCATCTCCGTGTGTATTAACAAAAAATGCCTTTACAAAAACTGAGAGCATTTCAGCTCAAGGAATTGTATTTATTTATCCAGTAGCACCATAATCTCTTCCATTTCACAAACTCATTTAATTTCTTACAAGGTTTGTCTGGCATTAGGTGAATGGTTTTGTGAATCAGTTCATTTCCCAGACTGAACTTTCTAGGGTTTTCAGGCATCACAAGTTTTGATTGATTTTGACTGGTGTGGGTCATCACTTCATTATTCCATGAGCTTTGCCAGCTCTGAAAACCAAATAAACAAAATGCAAAATAAACTATACCTTTCACAAGTCACTTTGCTCCTAATTATTTTGCAGCACCTTTCTCCTCAGGAAAACAATGTCTAAACTATACCACATTTCTTCAAATTTAATTTTTTTTCCAAAGACACACTTCTTGGCAAAATCAAGGCTTTAATTCCTGCATTTGGTTTAATGGATAAACAAAAGGGAAGGAGGGGAAATCTTCCGGTTCAATAAAATACTTCTACCAGAGGAAAACCATAGCTAATGTCAGATTACCATAAAAGCCTACTTGGGCTACTTGTGCCTTGTCTTTCCTTGAGGCTCCGTGTCACAGCAGGATGGTGGTCTCTCACCAGCAGCCTACCTCCCACTTTAACTCCTCATTTTTGAACAGTGTGCACTCTCCTGTCTGTAGTAACTTATTCACAATCACAGCAATGCATAAATAATGTGGAGTAGAGATCCTTAATTTCCTGAGTAACTGCAATGAGAACCCAAAGTGCAAGTTCAGTGCAGGACATCTCTCATGGCAGACACGTCCAGCAGCTCCCCTCCATGCAGCATGGAAATTACCCAGATATCTCCATATCTATTGCCAAAGAAAATACCTGACTTTTTTTCAAACAATAATATTAATAAGTTGTACAATCTATATTGTATATCCTAATAAAGGAAAAAATAATGTCGTCACTGTCAATAAATCTATGCCAAAATTATTTACTGAGATCCCTTTCTACATCAGCAGTTTTTGCAGGAAAGTTCATCTCCTTAGCGCTACCAAGGTGAAAGCACAGACAGCACCAAGGACACAATGTGTAACCATGTCAGCTATGGTTACTGACTAATACCACCTGTAACCTGTTCTAATCCCAGACCAGGCTTGGAGGAAAACACCAGTCTCTCAAGGGGACAATTCACACTGTGATGTTTAACAGCTATGCAGTCGGATACCTAATGCATATAGTGGCTCCCAGCTACCCATTAAGAATGTATACATTTTTCTTCATTTATTATTTATTGAGCATGTGTATGTATGTGTCCAGAAAGGATAAACACATCTTAGTCGAATCCAAAGTTTAAGGTAGAGTTCCTCAGGATATTAGAGCCATCACTATCAAGTGTTGGTACTTGAAATCTGGAAAAAGGTATTCAACAACTGTTAAAATTACATCAAGTATTCAACAGTGGATTCAGAGACGCAACCTTACCCTCATTCAGAGGAAAATTGGCCTTGATGTTTCATAGGCTTTTATTTTAGTATAATCTATATTTAAAAGCAGGATGGAAAAACAAAGTTTTGTTGTGATCCGAATTGTAACATACATTCTACTTTGTTAAAATTAAATTTTAATTTGAAATAATAAAAGAACAGGATTTTTTGTAGATATATTTTTGTTGTGTTCTAAAACAGCAGCTGACTTCATTTTCCATACTTGAACTCTGACCATGGCCACTTTGGAGACTGCACTCAAAATGCACATACACCTAAATCTTAAACAAGCTTTCAGTTATGCACTTGCCAATTTGATTTCTACACAAATTGCACTGGTTTCTGAAAAACACTGCCAGAGCAAAATTAAAATAACAGAAGTGGGGATTATTTTAGCTGTACTGCCTTTACAATCAAAATTTTTACAATATCAATAATAGAGATTAATATAGTACAAAGTAATGTGCTTGGCCTTGTAACAGAAGGGTTATATCTTGGATCTTAATCTTTCTTTAGAAGAAAATCCTGCCTCTCAGAAAACAAATATGTAATAACTGTAACTTCATATCTGACTTTTCTGACTAGTCCTCATGCTCATCATCCCCAAGTTGATATAATGTCTGGTCTTTATTTTCTAAGAAATATATAAATGTTTCGAATTTTATGGTTCTTCAGAGCAAAAGTGAAGTGAAAGGACTTACACTTTATCCAAACATTCTCATGATGAGATACAGTAAAGAATACAGTGAAATTGTTGTCTAGAATTTTTAATAAAGGTTATTTAGCTGATGAGAATTAATTTGTATCTCAAAATTGAACCATAGGTTTCATGCAGAGTTCATGGGTAATGCAGTAAAGCCCCTTTTTAAGGGCTTGCATCTACTTTTATGTAGCAGATTGGATTATAGCAAAGATTTTGTGCAGCTCTAAAATTCACTGTTATTTTGTCTTCCAAAACCAAATTCCACAGCTGTCAAGAAAATACCGTGCATTCAGCAAAGGTCTGATTTTGGGAGGTAATGGATCCAGTGAAACACTAAATCCAGGTCCACACAGCACTGCACGGTGCTGATTATGCATTTTAGCAGAGCTGAACTCTCATTCCAAGTCACGTCCATCAAAATTCATTGTATTGGGAGCATGCCAGGATAAACACATTTTTTTTGTAATTTGAGACCACTGAATCCCACACGATGGATGTGAGACTCAGTCAGCTGCCTCTCATCCCAAATCCTTGCCCCAGTGCCTGCATCTCCCTTTTTGTGGTGTGATGCCTCCACCTCTTCCCTCTTCCTCATGACCTTCCAATTTTTCTGCCAAAAATTAATCTCATGGATTAGTACTTAAGTGTCTTAATGTGTCCCCACTTTTCCAGTGTATGTGCAAAGCTGAATGTCTTCAACAGTGAAACAATGATGTCTTTTAGCAGCATGTGGCATTCTTAATGTAGGTGCTGCTACTTTCACAAGAGAGGATTATTTGCTATATAGTTGAATAGTAAATATTAATGCTTTTCAAAGGCAACAGAAACATTGGAAACATTCTGCTTTAGTTTTCCTATGGTTTTGGCTGTCTCTCTGCAAAGTAGAGGGTGGCAGAAAATCCTAGCATGCCAGCAGCACTGTAACAATTTCCTCTACAGCAATGGACATGATATTCTGATGTGGAAGCAGTGACATTTTGCAACCCAAACATTATTCTAAAAGCAAAATCTGCTGTGCAGATATAACTTAGAAGTTTACTCTTTTCCTAACTTTGTTCCTAGTCCCACAAAACAATCTTTGTAAAAAGGACATAAGTGGCAAAAGAGAAACAATGTGCAAGTTTCTTTAAAATGTTAACACATGATGCCAACACGTGAAATGACAAGAGTCACAGCTGAAAGTGTGAATCCTATCTAATGAAAATGTAGGCCAAATTAAAATTCTGTATCTTTAAATATAACCAGAGGGATAGTTAGGTAATACAGACCCCTAAATTTTTCAGTCCTCTCCTGACATGTTTTTATTTTCCTTTCTACTCTTTTGATTTAAATAATATAAAAATAATAGACTAAAATTTGTTCTGCTTTTACAGAGAAATTGCCATATTCAGAAAGTTGTGACTATGGAGACAGAAAACTAACAGACATACAGCAAGACAAAAGAAGCAATTCAAACTCACAGAAGGAAAATGAAAGCAGAAGTACTCCTATAAATTTAATGTTTATCAAATAATGTAAAGAAATGACAGGAAGTAGAACAGCCATAGTACCAAAAAACAAAAAAACAGTAACTGTGATGGCTTGAGAAGATGAAATAAAAACTCAACAACACAAAAGCAACCTCTGAGCAAAGAGTACAGTGAAATCTGTAGACCAAATGAACAATTATCTGCTTGTACTGTACATTGCTCAAAAAAGAGCTACTGCAATAATCAGTAATAAGGGGATATGTAACAAACCCCATAGAAAATGTAAGAATTTACACAGGAAAATATTCAGTCTAGATGTTACTGTTCTGTCAATCTAAGCATTAAAAAATATATACATCCATGAGCAGAATGCATTTATAAATATCTGAAGATAAACCATATAGACACAGTGGTACAGAGGAAACTTACCACAAGTTTTAAGAGCAAAGTAGTTCTGGTAACACAAAAAAGGCATGATGCTGAATAATTCCACAAAGTTAAAGCAAAATAAAACCAAAAACAAACAGAAATAAAAACAAACAAACCAAAAGAGAAAAATTAAGCTGGGTTATCTCCAGCCTGGATCAGAAACTGACTGTGTTTTTTCAGAAGTATAATCTTGGACCTATATATCTGAAGTCTATATAAAGTCAGAATCCAATATTTTATTTTTTCACTGGATCAAGCTGTTTTGCTCAATTCTCAACAGCTGCCAGAAGTCTCTGTATATGATACATTTTGCCTTGGGTTTTTGTTTTGCTTTGTTTTACAGATTTGTAAGTGTTTTCAGAAATTTCCTCCTGTGACTTAAATCTGCTGCACAGATACCCGAGAAATGAGTGATCTCAGAACAGCAGGATGGTTTAGTGAATTGCGTAAATCAAATATTTTGCACATAAGGAGCTCTTTTTATAACACAAGCTGTCTCACCTCCTCTTAGTATGTTCCTATTTCTAAATTTGTCAACAGCACGAATAAAATGCTGTGGACTCTGAGAGGTTTTAAGTTTAAGGCATGCAGAAACTCTGTCAACAGCACGAATAAAATGCTGTGGACTCTGAGAGGTTTTAAGTTTAAGGCATGCAGAAACTCTGTCAACAGCACGAATAAAATGCTGTGGACTCTGAGAGGTTTTAAGTTTAAGGCATGCAGAAACTCTGAGCCTCAGATGGCTCAGTGAAGGATCCAGGCTGTGAAATACACTGGAAAGTGCCCAAATGAAGGATGTGCTCTTTGACCCATTGCAAAGGGACACGGAATATCAGAAATACCTATGCATCATAGGGTGGAGATCTCAGAGGCTACTTGATGGGGATGGGCTATGAGCAGGAGTGGTGAAGACCCTCCAGCCCCTTACATGAGTCCAAGCTCCCTTGCTGAAGTATTTTCCCCCACCAGGGCCTGGGAGTAATGCACAAAGAATTCCCATCTTTTCCTTTTTGGATGCCCACTAGTGACTTCATCTAACTGGATGATTCACAGTGACTTTCTTAAGAACTTTATGGAAAAAGAAGTTAGGTCAGATTTAGAATTGTATGGAAATAAACATATTGAACAAACTGGTAAATGGAATGTGCTAACAGCTTCATGAGTAGTGTGACAATGACCTGAGCCCCACACCTCCTGGGAAATGAGTGAGAGGCTTAGAATCATAGAAACATTAAGGCTGGAAAAGACCTTTAAGATCCAACCATTAACCCAGCACTGCCGAGTCCACCACTAAGTCACGTCTTTCAAATACCTCCAGAGATGGTGACTCAACCACTTCCTTGGACAGCCTGTTCCAGTGATTGACAACAATATCCATGAAGAAATCTTTCCCAATATCTAATCTAAATCTCCCCCACTGCAACATGAGGCCATTTCCTCTCAAACTATCACTTGGTACTTAGAAGAAGAGACCAACCCTCACCTCACTACTACCTCCCTTCAGGAGCCTTCTTTTCTCCAGGCTGAAGCACACCAGCTCCCTTAGTCCCTCCTTATCAGACCTGTGCTCCAGACCCTTCACCAGCTCCATTGCCCTTCTCTGGACACGCTCCAGCACCTCACTGTCCTTCTTGTAGTAAGGGGCCCAAAACTGAACACAGAATATGAGGGGCAGCCTCATCAGTGCCAAGTACAGAGAGATGATCACTCCCCTAGTCCTGCTGGCCAGACTATTACTGAGACAGGCCAGGATGCCATTGGACTTCTTGGTCACCTGGGCACACTCCTGGCTCATGTTCAGTCAGCTGTTGACTTCACCCCCAGGTCGACTGATGCCCTCATCCAGCTCATTGATAAAAACAGGACTGACCCAAATGCCGAGCCCTGGGGGATATCACTTGTGACCATCCAGAGTTGAATGTAACTCCATTCACCACCATTTTCTGGGCCTAGCCTTCAAGATCGTTTTTACCCAGCCAACAATGCACCCATCTAAACCATACAAAGCCATATTCTCCGGGAGAATGCTGTGAGAAACAGGCTGTATTTTTTCTACCTGCCCCGAGAAGGAAATCCAGCCACTTTTTGGACATGTTGGATGAACATATGCAGTTAAACTGTTTAGGTCACAGTCCTGACAAGAGCGGTCTATGCATATTGAACTGCAAGTGTGCAGTCAGTTCGGAATGTTTGGACATGACAAGAGCTGCAGGAAATGTACAGATCACCTGCAAGGTGTAGAGCAGCATATCTAGAATGTCCTGATCTCACTTGATCCTTGCATGTTGTTAATCAATCAGCGCTCACAAGTCCGAGGCTGAGTACCCTGACTGCTCAATGGGGGATCCTTTGCCAAAAATTCATTCTCACAGCCAAAGGAGTATAGGCTTTGAGTAAAATGGAGCAGAAATTCTTAGGAAAATTAGATGCTCCATTTTCTGCTAAAAATTGCTAAAATTGCTACATTTTAGAAGGGAGGTAAATTATTAACTATCTAAGCAGATTTTTGTCTCCATGTCTTTATGTGCCCATACTGACACAAATATATATATGGCCAACATCCACTCCCATACGACACTCCTTGTGTTACCTCAGCACTTCTGTCCTTACAGCCTCTCTATTAATCAGAATAAATTATTCATAGATGCTTAATATGCTTTGTACATCTGCTCTTTACAGAGTGCATGCAGACTGAAGGCAGAGGCAGTGCTGCAGAAGAAATGCAGATTTAGCTGCAAGTAAACACTCAGAACTGTTTGAGTAGAGCCCTGAAAAGCACACAAACTGCAGACTCAAATGGGAAGAGTGGTTATAGGGCAAGGATTACAACTTGTGTGTGTATGTCTGAAGAATTCAGGGGTGAGCAGTTGGAATCAAGTTAAAACAGATTTGTAATCCATGGGAAAGAGGGCTTTCTGAACCTTGACACTGTCAGGGAAGAGGAAGGTGTTGAATTGGGAAAGTAGGTGCAGTGTCAGCCAAGAAAGAGACAAGTCAAAGGACAGCTTTTCTTAATTAAGAGCTGCAGTCTGTGGGACCAAAGTACTTGACATGAGAAAATGGTAGGGAAGGAGGTAGAAAATGTCTGAATTCAAGGTTGGAAAGATGCATTGGGATGGAACAGGAAAGGGGCACAATGGAGTTTGGTAGGAACAGAGCCAAAAGGTAAATGAGATCATAAAAATGTTTCTCTTCTAGCTGAAGCTTGTTGCCTTTTATTGAAAAAAAAAGATAAGCTTTGAAAATTGTGCCGGTTTGGACACAAATTCAGGAGGAAACAACCTGAGAGGGGCATCTCTTTTATTCTTTCTTGTCTGCCAGGCAAGCAGGCCTCGGCAGCACCTCCCCCACGGGTTCGGGAAAATAATTTTTTGAGTGAAAGTGAAAAAAACCTATTTATTTAACAAAATAGAGTCCCTCGCTGTCACGAGAAAAAAGGATATTGAAACCCCCTCTCCTGTCCTTTAAAAGAGGACTATGGATTTTAGAGGTTTTTTTTGTAGGTAAAACTTGCAGTCCTGAGCTGGGCCGGGCCGGCCAGGCAAGGTCCGACGATCCCCCTTGGAGGGTCCCGCCGAGCAGGTCCGGAGATGACAGCCGGTTTCAGATGAAAAGCAAGCTAAAAACAGTCTCAAAAGGAAAAGAAGCTGCTGAGGCAGATCACAGTCCCTTCTCCGCTGAAAGCCGAAGAGACTAGCGAGCAAAAGTCCTCCAACCAACCAAATGTTGTCAGAATTGGGAGAGAAAAGAATGCAAAACATTCTAGTCGCAAGGTCAAACCAGCCGCTTTGAAGAGTTCTCTCAGCTTCTCTCTCCCCCCTTTGCAATTTAAAGGTACACTAGAAATCAAGCAGGCGATGGGGAATACAGTATGGTCATAGAATCACCCCAAGACAAAAATCAAGAGGTTTTCTGCTTTTAGACTGAGAACTAAAAAACCCCAGAGCATCTTTAATTATCTGTGCTGTATCTGTGCCTCGGCTGCTTCATTATCTTCTTGACTGAGTGCACAACAGTGGTTCACAAAAAGGATTACAAACCCACTAGGCTTGAAATGAGAGGGAAAGTGGAGCTCTTGAATAACTTTCCACTTGGGGAACTGAAAATAAGCACCCTAGTGACCTTTTAGAGGTACTTGATACCTTTTTTTAAAATTTTGTGTACACCAGCTTTCAGCCTTTTCATTTGAATGGACTCAGTGAGCATTTTCCTGGACTCAAAAGTATTTTCACACTCGGATACCAGTGATCCATGAGGGCACCATGCACCAAGCTCTAATGCTGCTAGGCCCACAGAAGCACTAAAGGTCATGAGAAACTAGAAATATATATCAACTACCTATATGGGTTATATTTAAACAGAATAAAAATTTAATCTTTAAAATCATTTTGATTCTGGCATGTTGTAGGAAATTAATGAGATTTTTCATGATAAAAACTGATCTTTCTACATGTGCTTATGTTGCCTTCCTAATCAGAAGGCAAGCAAAACGGAAGGTATCCTTCCCATCTTACCTAGTTCTCATTTCCAGATAAACAGTATTTTTCATTTCAGGAAAAGGAAATGTGAATGAGGATGTTATGCTGAACAGCAGAGAGCAAGCAAATGTAAATATTATTCTGGAATTTGCCAAGAGTGACATGCATCACCACTTGACTGATTGATGTCACTTCCGTGTAGGTGAGCTTCATAAAGACTCCTTTATGGTTTCCTGGGTATGATTTTGTATCAATATCACTGAAACAAATCAAATTCCAAGGCAAGGCTATGATGACCAGCACAAAACCTCAATTACCCACATCTTAGATAGAAATGTATCACTGAAGCAGATTGTTTAAGTTGTTTAAGTTTGGCTTCAGCAATGTGCCCTTGCAAGACAAGCAGCCTAGGATACCTCGTAAGGTACAATGAGTGTTCAGCACTTGCAGAGATGCATTAATGGTAGTGAGAGGTTTAAAGCTCGGAGTGGTCTTGGCTAATAGGACTGTCTCCATACAGACCTTTCCCACAGAAGGGTTATCACAGAACCACAGAATCACAGCATGGTCTGGGTTGGAAGTGACTTTAAAGACTACCTAATTCCAACTCCCCTACCATTGGCAGGGACATCTCCCACTAGACCAGGTTGTTTAAAGACCCATCCAACCTGTCTTTGAACACTTCCAGGGATGAGGCATCTACAGCTTCATCGGGCAACCTCTTCCCTCTCACCACCTTCTCAGTTCAGAATTTCTTCCTAATTTCTTATATAAATCAACCCACTTTCAGTTCTTTCGAAATACCTTAGATCTGATTCAGCAGAAGACGTGCATATTTCAGTTACTAGACTATAGTCTGGCCAAAATCACTAATGCAAACCTTAAATATCTGCAATTCTTTTAAGGGAGTTTTTTTCTGGCATGTAGCTGAAATATTTTTTTAAACACTTGTGTCTTAGCATATATAAATGAGCATACATTTAAGTCATGTTTCTCAATTTGCCAATTCCTTTACCATGTGATAAACCATGCCAAACAGAGATCCAAATGTCTTCATTATTTAAAAATTCCTAGCAAAGAAAATAGGAAAATATTAGTCTTATAGGTAAGGAGGAATGTCAGCATGAATTGTCAATCATGAAATCCAAATACTGGCATTCTGTTGTGTTAGCAGAGCCAAATAAGTGAGCATGAGAAATAAAAAAAGTAACTGAAACAGTCATTTCCAATATTTTTCTCCTTTTGCAGTTCAGTTCTTTCAAATTTATATTAGCTTATCCTTTCAAAACCATTCCTGACCACTGCATAGGCATTTTTTCTCTAGATAAAATTAATTCATTCTGAGTGGCATTTCAACAGCTCTTGAGCAGATGTTTTTAGTTTTAAATGGACCCTGCAGACTCAAAACTAATTTGCTGAATTTTTTCACCATAGAAAGGAAGTTAATGAGTGTCTACTACCACATTCCTTTCACCTTCAGTCAACTTACTGTTTTACAGTGTTTTTAGCACCCTTGTAACAGCAGTCTCATATTTTGAAAACCTCAAAATCTAGCAACAATTCACTTTGATATATTGTATGAAAATTTTTGTTTGTAGGGTTTTTTTCCTTAGAATATGCTAAACCTTATATGATATCATTTTATCTGAATGACTTACCAAAAATTTTGGCATAAAATTTATTCAAATATTTTTTACTTCAAAATAACTGAAAGAGAGCTCTACCATGATAAGCCACTGGAAGTCATATTATTTGCTGCATCAGTAATCAGACCTAATGATAAAATAATTGAGTCAACAGATGACCTTTTAAAGTATTCCTGAAAAAGACATCAGTCTTTATAATATATTTACACCAGCAGTTAGTTCTTTATTCATTTAATGCAGAGTCCACACATCTGCTGATTTATAGGCATACATTTGATTTTTTTTGTGTAATTCTAGCATCACTGGATTTCTCTTCACTGAACAGGAATACTGATTTCCAAACCTCAGAGACTCGATTTTGACCCAGAATGAGAATCTTTCCTACATTTAGAATCTTCATTGAAGGGAAAAAACAAACAAGCAAAAAAACCCAAACCAAAACAAAAACATGCAGACAAAAACCCCCTATCCTACCAATACTCACCTGACTTTTAGCTACAGGTAAAATCATTTAATTTGGCTCTTCTCTGGCCAAAGGGTGGAGACTGCTGCCCTCTGATGCCTCATCAGTATATATGATAGAGATGATAATCCATCACACTTCTAGAGAATAAACAATGCAGTGCTCATTGTGCTGTGCCCTGTAGATGTACCTACAGCAGATAATAAAATTCAGATGTCTTTAGAAAGCATTAACCTAACTGAGAAAAACCAATCTGCTAGGAATGGCCACCCACACTGTGAGGCAATTGAGACACAGGCTTCTGTCAAAATTAGTACAACACTTTGGCCAGAGTATGAGGGCCTGAGAGGAAGGTCTAAAGAACTGAGCACTACTTTTCCCAGTAAACGTCATTTTTGAAAAACAGAAAAGCAGCAACTTATACTCTAGTTAATACTAATGCTACACATATGCAGTAGATAACACAAATTCTGCTATTCTGTTTATCAGTGTGTGGCACTTGCTCACTTCTTCCCTGCATGGGTAGAAAACTAACTGACAATATCAGCCTTGAAGAACAGCCCAATCTGTAGCAAATAAGGCTGTAAATCTAATATTAAAAAAAACCACAAACAAATAAAATGCAACACCAGGAGCATGGAAAAAAGTTTTTAAAAATACATGCTATGAATAAAAACCATAATCAACAACAGCACAGTGTTTTCAGAGAAGAACGATACTTGAAAAATGTTTGAGCAAATGTACGGTCATGCAGGGTACATAAGGATCTACTCTCCATCTATGTTCTTCAGTCTCAGAGATTTTTATAAGGATATTTCTCTAGTTTCCATAAGTAAAAAAATTGAGACTCCATGGTTAAAGTTTAGGTCTGTATTCTGATAAATTTACTCCAGTTGGATCCTGTCCTGCTCTTCAGTTAACTTTCAGTAATTTCAGTGAGACTGTTCATCAGGTAAAGGTGACTAGATCTGGACCTCTAAGAACAGTGACGTACTTCCACACAGGTTGTCAGGTCTTATTCTGCAAGAACATCAGTCTCTTTCAAGGCAGTATCAAGTACAAACTGCAGCTCTTCATCAGGTTGCAGAGGTTTTCAGGCAGGGATACCTCAAAATGTTTATATATTATTAACCGAAGATCTGCTCCATTTTTTAGCCTGAGCTGGCCAAACCTCAGCAGCACTTCTGTGAGCTCCACATGCTGTTATGCCTAAATTTCCAGTGCAGTGGGTTCCCGTAACTAGAACCAGCTCAGACATGAGTAACACACTCCCCAACAGCTTTCTAGTCCATAAGCTTAGAGAAACAACTGCCTCACCTAGCAGCACTGCATACTTTGGTCCAAATATCACTTTTTAAAAAAACATACAAAAGGGCATGGTTATTTTGGCAAGCTTTTTGAGACTTATTGCTCCTGTCAGTTGCAGACTGTGGGAGTTTTCCAGCAGCTCAAGGGATGAATGGCAAAACTCCTAATGATGATATGCAGGCCTCCACCATTTTAAGAAAATAATCTTTTTTCTGTCTCTCAAAGTTGGAATTAAAACTGATTTAATTAATTTATACACTGGGAAATATCTTTGTACTTCATTTAATTTCAGAAGAAAGGACTAAAATAGCAAAAAATGTGATCACTGAAGAGCAAAAATGAGTGGGTCAGATCCTTTCTTCTGATATATTTTATTGTATGCATCTGCTGCAACTGTGTGAAGCCAATCCGAGCTTGTTTGTTTGTGTGCATGGCTCTCTGGCACAACATTGAGCACCTCACAGGGAAACCTCATAGGAATGAAGGGAACCACACCTGTACTGAGTTCCAGCATCATTACCACTGTACAAAGATGACCTTTAGGCCACCTGAGTATGTAAATCAAGACAGCAGCATGTGGCTTAACTGCACAGCAAGACCTTGCCAGAAACCCATAGGTTTGAGGATTGCATAGTCTTCCTGGAGCCATAAATACAATTTGTAGCAGCCATGTCAATACCAGCATCTACAGTATCACAATCGTGCATTACTTTGCAGTTTTATTCAGGCACGGATGCTCAGGTGTGTGCATGGAGATTCAGGGTTGTTTATGGGCTCATCATTTGCTGTTTTGTTAAAAACCTTAACTTTCTCAAATTTTTTAGCTGGGAACTGAGTTTTCTTTGTCTTGCAACTCACATTAAATTATGGCCTAAGAATGATATCACTGGAAATGTGCCTGATTGGAAAGACCAAGAATTATATAAAACAAGAACTTACTGATATTGCAATCTCCATCCTCTTTTCTCTGCTTGAAAAGTAATTTCAACCTGTAGTTAGTGCCACATTGAAACAATGCAGAGGGTTTTCCTGTTTGATTTTCATTGGAGTTGTGATTACAGACAAAAGGTAATCGCTTTAAAGTGTTATAAAATGTATGGGCCTTATTTCTTTGCTTTAAAAAGAAGAGATAGGGGAAGAATTTTATAGAGCAAATGTTAACTAAGTACTTGTATTAATCATCAGATGAGCATCTTAAATTTAGCTGAATCCTTAAATCTGTAAGATAGAGGCAACATAGTGATATCTAATGGAGGGAGACAATTACATTCACTGTTGTTTTACTGTAAAGGGTGGAATCGAATGTCTATGGCTAATAACTGTAAATTTCAGTGGTTCTTTGACTTGCAAGTTTTAATCCAAACAAATTTTAGTAATGAATTATAACAGAAATCCTCAGTAGAAATGCATGGGATTCTTGACTTCTACCTTTGAGAGCTGAGAATCAGGTGTTCTGTAGCAGACTACTTTTATCTCCAAATTACTACACAAAATAGAAAAAAAAATGTTGAAGGAAACAAGATCATTGAATCATTTGTTTAAAAAAAAAGGAGGGGAGGAGAAGAAAGAAACACAGATTTGTCCATGGTGTCCAATTATATCCCTGTTAAAGTTTCTTATACTGCATACTCTTGGATAAACGCACATAACTTGTTCAAGCTGCCACAGGCCTTACTGACCCATGATGTAAGTTACCCTGCTCAGATCCTGCTCAGAATCCTCATATAAATAATGTTGCAGTCTGCATATATCTCACCAATTTAACTAATTTGATGGGAAAGACCGACTTTTTTGGAGGGGAAGAGTCAGTAGATTTTGACTTCTCATGATGCAAGCCTGCAAAAGAAAGTAATTAATTAGAAGAACTAAAGAGTAAATGCTCTCCACCATTGTAGCTCAGTAAGTAGTTCATTGTTTAATACCTCACTGAGAATGAAAGATGTGCAAAAGCCTGTGGATCCTTCACTTAGTGGAGGAAAGATTTTGTATGTCTATAAGAGACCTTGAAGGGCACAGTAACTCTTGAGCCTT
Organism: Callaeas wilsoni; assembly: GCA_013398955.1. Lineage (NCBI taxonomy): Eukaryota > Metazoa > Chordata > Aves > Passeriformes > Callaeidae > Callaeas > Callaeas wilsoni. The sequence continues at coordinate 291,048 of VWPU01004818.1, read as the reverse complement.
TCATGGCTTCTGATTCATTGTTAGGAAGATCAAGTCAATGGGGCACATGCTCAGGATCCTCTGTATCCAGCTTGTCCTCACCTATCCCCAACATGGTCACTCCAAGGCACTTCCCTTTACACCTGGCTTGTTGCTTTCCTTTTTGGTTCTTCCTTGGGAACAGAGATGACACTTTAAGAGTCTTTTGGGTATTTAAAAATGGGTTCTATCTCTCATAGGGTTTTCTAAAGCATTTGAGTAAGCTGGTACCTCGATTTCAAACCAGAATGTTTCAATAACCTGCTGAAAACCTGTGACTATTTGCCTCTGGTTAGCTGCTAAATACTCCTGAAAATCTGCTTCTGCATGTGTATCTAAAGATGCAAGTTTTGTTATTTTCAGGTGACACCAGCTCCAAACCATTCCCTCCTGAGAAACCAGTCTCTATATGCTACATATGTATGGTAAAAATGAAAAGAAAGCTAGAAGTGATCAAGAATTCTCCAGAAAACATTTGCAGCCTTATATTTCTTCAGGGATTTCTCAAAAAAATCTCCCAGTTCCAACCGTGGCTTCCAGGTTTGTTAAGCAGCCTGTTCCTGGCTCTGTGAAACTCCTCAGGCTGCCTCTGATCCCACAGGGCTGCTGCACACAGTGCCCTGACTCTTGGACACTGCTTCAGAAATAAAACATATTGAAAGTCACTTGGGTGGTTACCCAAGCTGCAGAAAAAATACTAATAAAAGGTGCATTTTGTAGTCCACACTTCCTATAGCCAAAATTGCCTCATCTCTTTCTCACTTAATTTTGCCTGAGTCTTTAACCATTACATTTTCTTGGACACAGTCCAGTTTAAAATTTTTTTTGTCTATTTTTTTTTGCGAATAATAAACATTCGAGTCTTCCATACCTTTCATTATTCAGTGCTAATCATGACAAAGAAAACATCCCTTGAATCTGAATTCTGAGGAACTATGAAGTCAGATCAAATTCTGTGCACAGAATAGGCATATTCTAGCTCTGGTAAAAAGCTATATTTAAATGATGTTTCCATTTTTGTGATTTATATGCTCAAATATGCAAAGAGTCAAGTGCGGTATTGTAGATCTTTACTTAATTGCTTTTACAACTTGATTTACTATGGGTCTTAAATTAGCCCAAAGACTGCCTCCTCTTTTTAGTAAAGAAGTTACTGAGGTTTTTTTTCAGGCAAATCTGTTCTGGAAATCTACACCTTTCTTCTTTATTTATTTTACTGTCACTCAGAGAATGAAAATGTATATAAACAAGACATCCATGAAATTCCATGCATTGGTGTCATAACTCCAGGGGCTTTGAATCTTCATATTTGAACAGTTCACTCAGACATCTGACTTGATGGAGCACAGATGTCTATGATATCACTAAGTTCTTTGGAAGACAGGCCATATTATTGCAGTATTAACGTTGAATATGTTTCTGTTTAATATGTATTCCTGAGAGCTAATTCCCAGTGTCATCCAGGATGATTTCTGCAGATAAAGAACAAGTTAATAGAATTTTTTTGGCACTTAAAGGCTCAGTCCCAAAATCAACAAGTGGAATTAATATAGCTAGATAGTTTGTTATCAATGCTAATAACCTATATGAATTCAAAATTAGATCAAACAAATTCATGGAAGAACTCAATCAGGTCTATTAACCATAAAGCTCAGGAAATCTGATGGTGGTGAAAAAGTGTGCTGCTATTCATTTCCTGTTCATACACTTTTTCCTATACAGCTGTTATTATCACTTACATAAACAGAAAAAAATTAGATCATCTTTCGTCTGATTCATTGTGGCTCCTTATATGGACTTATCTATATTTTGGAGAAAGAAATAAGCATTCATAGAAAATGGTTTACTCATACCAGTAAATGAATAGACCTTCCAATGTAATGAAAGACACACAAGGAATATTAAAATAACACTAAAAATTACTAAAATCAGTGGTAAAAGTCCTTTGGATTTCAATGAAGACTCAAATCAATGCTGAACAATAATATTACTGGGAAAAAAAACCCCCAAAGTATCACTACCAGAGATATAATGCAACTCTAAAACTGCAAGCAATTTGAAAATTCCAGAGAAGTTGTATTTCTTGCATTGGGTAAGCCCTTTTGTTCTTCACCCTGGTTTTGGTATATGAAAATACTCCATTGACATACAGCATGCTTAGCTGTCATACACAACGTTTAATTTGTTAAAATTCCACTCTGTCCTGTGCCCAAGGTGTTTGGAAGGTTTCTTGCTCACTGCTGTGGAAATTCCAATGTCACTACTAAAATCATAGCTCACTCTCTCTTGTTTAAAGTTCTGTCACAGCTCCTCATATATCGGTACTTCCTGAATTAACAAAATAGATCCAGAGTTTCCCCTTAAAGTAACTAGGGGAGCATTCCTGACTTCTCTCTTCCTCCCTCCTTCCCTCTTTCTCTCCCTCCCTCCCTTTCCCTCTGCCACTATTACCTGAACAGATGTGGACTTTATTTTGGGCAGCCATATTTCTTACCACATCCTGTGACTGCAGTCTTTATTAAATTCCTTTCTTATCTCTCTAATGTCCATTCTAGCTTTATGCCAGTCTCTTTACAGAAAGAAAGTGTGTTGATTAAAGCAGTATAATCAATCATTTATATCCCCTGTAAAAACCAATAAATGTTGATGTGGTCTTATGTTGTTTCAAAATACACCTTAACAAATATATTTATATCAAAGCCCAGTTAAGGTTAATTTAAAAGATAAATGGTTAGGAATAAATATTAATATACAAAACCAACTATCATTAGATTTCTGCTCTGCAGAATACACAGTTGTCAAAGGTAATTAGTGTCTAGAAGTTTAATAATACAGCTGCAATTTATTTATGTTAACCAATCTCTCAGGCTTTTAAATTCAAGATTCTTTGAAACCAGATCTTAAAAGTCTCCTGAAACTCCTGGTAAATTGTCACAGTTCCTTAAAGTGATGCAATTATGTTTCTCAGAGTTCATAAAAAAGTAACAGTTCATTTCTCCTTCTCCTGACTGCAGAAAGATCTGGAAATAAAAATTCTAGTGCTCAAAAGCTAGAAGGAAAGGAAAAAAAGCCCAGAATATCTTAACTTTAGATGATATTTAAAGGAATTCCATGATTTGGGAAGTTTGACTCATATTCTTGTGTAGTTGGGATGAAGATAATCACAGATCTTTTTGTGGTTTATCTACTAATATCATATGTATAAAATGAAGGTGTGATTTTAGTATACAGCAGCATAACATACCTTGTTCAGGTATGGATTAGCTATTAAGGTATAAAAGTTTTTGCACAAATTAGGGAGTAGAATATGCAGTTGCAGAGTCTGAAACCATATTGCTAGTACATACTCCACATATGTGGGTTACTACTACTGCTACCCATTGATTACATTTACACAAAGAATGCTGGTGTGTGTGTGCTGTCATCACATCTTTGTGTTGCTGTAGAGAATACCATCTCATATATATTAATTGATTCTCCTCCTTGTCCAGCCTAGACAAGGGAGCCAAAGACTGCAGGTATCCATGCAGGTATCCATCTTGATGTGAGATGAGGAGGAATCTTTCTAAAACTTAAAAATAACATAGCCATAAAAATGAAATTTCATCCTGATTTTTAGAGTAAATGAGTTTTGAATTTTAATTCTAAACAAAAACTATGCAACGATATTTACAAAATCATTCAACACGCTAAGGAAAATACAAGACAGTATAACACAAGCACATTTGCCTTCACAGAAGTCTAGAGAAACTTTCGTAACATATTTATGTGTAAGAATATCAAAACAGAACTTGGTTCTTTCATTTACTTTAATGTCTTAGCACCACTCTATTCATAACCCTCAATGTGAAATAAATTACATTTTTCCTTCTTTTTTTCTTCCTGAGATAAACACAAACATATGGATACACTGTCAGGAAAAGAGATTCATTCTATGGTAGAGACATTTAGAAGATGCAAGTTACATCTGTGCATTCACAGTGGGCTTCAACTAACGTTGGCCTTTTTACCTCTCCTCCAAACCAAGGTCCAGGAATCACAGATCTCTCTTCTCTGAGGATTTGCATTTAACATGCCATTTGCATTGACCACAGAGGAGGCTGGGCACTGTACTTTCTTAGAGCTAAATGAGATTAAACATTCCTTCTTTCCAAACACCACATACAAATATACTAATACTTTAAAAAATTAACATTCCAAAAGATGTCCTCATCCATGTGTAGTAGATATACTATTTGTTAATAGATATCATAAATCTAGGGACAACTAATTACTCCTTCCCATGCACTTTAATTGACTTTGGAAGTTCTACAGTTAAATATTTTTAGTGGTTTATAGCTCAAAGCAGAGCTTGTTTCTCAGTGATAAACACAGATGTTTCTCATCAATAAAGTTACAGTAATTAAAATTTGAGTACAGATCAGATTTTTTCTCTGAAGTTAAAAGTAACTGACAATAATGGATTACATTCAGAGGTACTTCACTGCGTTCTGAAGGGCTGCAGAGCCCCAGTCCAACACCTGCTGCCAACTGCCCAGCTGTTTGAGGTCTGTTGCCTGGAGCCCGGCTTACCTGAAACTGCTCCCTGCAGCACGCGGCCTCCTGAGCTCTCTCCTTAGCAAAGGTTAGTGCTTGTGGCATGCCCTAACTCAGAGCTCCCACTAAAATGAAAACCACAAGCTGATCCCCTCCCCACTTCACTCTTCCAGTGAGTGGGACAAAAGGCAGGGATCATGAGCTGGAATAGGAAAAATTTACTGGAAACAGCAATGAGATAAGAAACAGCAACAGCAACAATATTAAGAACAAAGGTGTACAGAAAAGAGGGTGATTCACTTACAAAATTGCTCCTTGACTGGAACCCATGTGGAACAAGCCTTGAGACAATGAACCACCTTTTTCTTCCCAGCTGCAAGCCATGCTCCCCTCTCTCCTGGAAGTGAGAATTTCTTACTTCTGTCCTCTGGTCATGATGTAAAGATAGAGAATAACAACCCAGACATGCCCACATGGCTCCAGGCTCTGCCACCTCACAGCTACTGCAAAAATATTAACTCTGTCCTGGCCAAGAACCAGGACAACTTGGAAGAATTGCTTACCAACCCTGCCAAGTTTGAATGCTACTGATTCTATTTGAGGTCCAAAAAAGTCTTGTGGAATAAAAATTTAACTGCTTTTTCAAAATACAAATTAGCCAAATTAAAGCCATAATTTTGCCCTGCAAAATTGCCGTTTAAATTCTCAGAAAGTCACTTCTACAATGTGACTACTCCTACTCATCCAGTCTCACATTTTTCATAGGAAACAAATTCTGTCTACCATTTTCTCACATAAGTTCAACTTTCTGACTTAACAATAGCTCAAATAAGACCTTTCCAGAGATTTGCTGTTAGGGACACCTTGGGTTTTATGATTCACCTACTCAGTTACTTATACTAATCACAGAAAATAAACCTTTGGGCTTCACAAGGTTTCCAAATCTCTACATTTTCACTTTAGATAATGCAAGAAATGAAGTAAGTACAAATCTAAACACCTGCAATAACTTCCTTGCATCATCCAATTTCAAATCCAATAAAGCCTTTTGCATAGATTAAAAGTGTCTATTCTTATTACTACTTCTTTGTGGGCTTTTGTAGAGCAGTGTTCCTGTACCTAAGCACTGCTAATTAAGTAAGACAAGCAGAAGAAATGAATACGAGAACTGAATGCTATTTGCAGAAAAGAGTGAGCCAAAGGAAAGCATTCACTAAACTACCTTTCACTAAAAGAGGGTTTAAATGAGCAAGGTTTGACTCTAAGAAAAGGAAAACTGCAGAAATTAATTGTGTACTATAACTATTCCAAGTAATGAAAATAAAATATTTTTACATTTTAATCAATGCACTTTCCCATGGAGATGCTAATTATCACTGACCTTCTTCCTCTATCTCATTCCTCAAACACCCAAAGATTGAAACCTCCTATGAGATCAAAACCTCAGCTTAATGTGACGATTTGGCCCATCCTTCTAAGAGATGTGTTTTGAGAATTTTTGCATTTTATACTACAAACCTTGTGATCAATCAGTGTGTTATGGGCAGTTCTGGTACTGGCAAAGCAGATGGCCTACTTTGTTCATATGCTCCCATTTTATCATATCATTTCTAATTCACAATCTTCTGGTAAGGGATTCCTGCTAGTTTGTCTGACCTAGGTAAATTTAAATTGAGAGTTAACTTGTATAACAGGAGAGAATTCAGGAATGTGTATGTCATTACCTAGCATGCCCTTTCAGCTTGTGCCTGTAACCATTTTCCAGTAGTGCTCATGTCAGAGAAAGCTGAAAAACATACTTGTAAAAATATGTGCAGAATTGAAAAAAAACCCCACCAGATTAAAGACTGCCAGTTAATTGAAAGTTCAAAAAAAAGTTTCATTATACAGATACATAGAGCTACCTCCAAAAATAACACTTCATGTGGCAGATACATATGTAGGACAGAAAACTGGTCAAAAGGAGCTGAGTCTAAATGATTAATGCGTTCCAGCTTGGCAGGTAGCACATGTCAGTTCTACAGGCTGTTCAGAGTATCCTGTCTTGTGCTTGAGATGCATTTCCACATACCCCCCTTTTTATGGACAAAATGACCTCGTCCTACTTTCAGTCTTTTCCACTACCATAAATAGATAAATAGTCATGCACTTCATTTTTCCATTCCATTTTAACAACAGGCAGGTCAGACCTTTCTGACCACTGGAATGGAGTATATTAAGAACAGCAACATACTAGTTCAGTCTGGTTCTGTCCTGCAGCTCTTCCATGAAATATTCAGAGTTGAGAGATTTTTATGGACAGAATATCAATCATAGTTCTGGGTATTTCACTACTGACATAAGTGCCATTGTTTTCCTATAAAATTATGACAGCCATCTAGAATAATAAGGAAATGAGCAGAAGTCTCTTCAGATGAAATGAATGTATTTTTAAATTACCAGTCCTACTTCTGAAAGCAAGGCATGCAGAGAGTTGTGGGCAATTTACAGTTTTTCCATAGCAGAGATATAAAGGGGATGGTTTTTAAACTATTTTGTTCCTCCTACAGAATTAGCTAGTAATCTAAGTCTAGCATGAAAATTTCCAGTTTGTAACATTTATTCCCAATACTTTGCTTCAGACATTCTTATTCTGTTTCTTTGAAAGTTACCAAAGGTTGCCTTGATGGAAAAAAAAAATAGCTCTCTCATTCATATTTTAAATAGGCTGTTGGTTTATTACAACACAATAGTCAAAATACTGTTTCATTCTTTTTACAGGTTTACAAACTGTGCAGTGATCATTGAACAAATCAGAAAATACATGAAGAAATAAGTTTTGCCATAATTAAAGCATGTCTTGCTTTATATTTTCCCATTTTATTGCACCAAATCATACTGACTTTTTTGAGCTGCCTGAATTTCTTTGGTTAATACTTTTTTTACCCAAGTATTTTCTAGGGTTTTGATTAATATTCTAATTGAAGTGGTCTCACTTTCTATGGAAAACGCCACATATATGGAAAAGCTAGAGAATGTAAAAGTTTTTTGTAACATCACCTAAATACTTGGTATTCCTATGACATGTCCAAATTAGTATATTTGTATTTTTTTCTGTATTTACGCTGAGTAAAAGCTGTCTGGGTGGCCAGGCTCAAAGAGTGGTGGTGAATGGAGTGTATCCAGCTGGCAACCAGCCACAAGTGAGTGTTCTCCAGGGCTCAGTCTTTGGGCCAGTCCTGTTTCATATCTCTATCGACAGCCTAGAAGAGGGTATTGAGTGGACCCTCAGTCATTTTGCAGATGACACAAAGTTCAGTGGCATTAACCACCGGAGGGCAGGAAGGGTCTGCAGAGATTTCTGGACAGGCTGGATCAGTGGGCCAAGGCCAATGATGTGAGGTTCAACAAGGCCAAGTGCCAGGTCCTGCCCTTGGGTCAGAACAACCTCATGCAGCCATACAGGCTGGGGAAAGAGTGGCTGGAAAGATGCCCAGTGGAAAAGGACCTGGGAGTGCTGGTCAACAGCAGCTGAACATAAGCCAGCAGTGCCCAGTGGGCCAAGAAGGCCAATGGTATCGTGGCCTGGATCAGCACTAGTGTGGTCAGCAGGACCAGAGACTGATTCTTCCCCTGTACTTGGCACTGGTGAGGACACATCTTGAGTCCTGTGCCCAATTCTGGGCTCCTCACTACAAGAAAGCCACTGAGGTGCTGGAGCATGTCCAGAGAAAGGCAACTGAGCTGGTGAAGGAATTGGAGCACAAGTCTGATGAGGAGTGGCTGAGGGAGCTGGAATTGTTTAACCTGGAGAACGGGAGGCTCATGGGAGACCTTATCACTCTGTACAACCACCTGAAAGGCGGCTGTAGTGAGGTGGGGATCAGTCTCTTCTCCCAAGTAACAGGAGATGAACCAAGAGGAAATAGCCTCAAGTTGTACCAGGAGAGGTTTAGATTGAATACTAGGAAAGATTTCTTCATGGAAACAGTTGTCAAGCATTGGAACAGGCTCTCCAGGGAAGTGATGGAATCATCATTACTGGAGGTATTTAAAAGGTGTGGGATGTGGCACTCCGAGACATGGCTTGGTGGTGGACTTGGCAGTACTGAGTTAATGGCTGGACTCCATGATCTTAGAGGTCTTTTCCAGCCTAAATGATGTGATGAATATTCTATATTTTATTTCAGTACAACTTAACAGTGGTCACCTCTATATATTGAACTGACACAAGAGTAGCGGTATTGAGTTTTTATCCCATTAATTGAGTTTAAATTCTGATTTTGTATGTCTGAGTTGATGGTGTGAAGATTTATGCCTAATTCATAAACAAAATATTTTCAGCTCCTCTAGGATAAAACACATGACTTTAGCATCATGATGATGACTCTGATATTCTTAAATCTAACATTTTAGAAAAACAAGCAAAACAAACTACTATACAAATAAATTTAAAAAAAACCAGAATAAAATATATGTACCTGCCATACAATACCAGCATAGTCCCAATACACTGATAATCAGAAAATCTTATTTCTGCTTCAGATTTTTGTATCTAGGTCTTGTCTGCAAGAGGGAATTAGAATGTTTGAGAGATTCAAGCCAAATATTAGCATAAAATATTTTCATTCACATAAATGAAATGTGGAGCCTTGGAAGAGGATATCAAAAGAGACTGAGGGCTAGACAAAGCTATGGCTAACCTCTTGTAGTGCTGGTGGTGCTAGATTTGTGGTAGCTTGGACTAGGTAACTTCCAGTATTTCCTTCTAAATGACTCTAAAATTAATTGATTTCAACAAGATCAGGTGTTCTTGCTTAAATGCATGTCAAGACCATACTTACAAGGTCTGACGTCATACAACAGCTTACACTGATTTTCATGCAGATGCAATTTACAGTGACTCAGTGCATTTTGTAGAACAGTATCCTTCCTCAAAATCCTGACCGACACTAGGTTTCTAAAATGGAGTTTTGTTGATTAGATTCAAATAGGAACAGTATTATGGTTTGCCATTCAGTTAGTTGAAACACTATAAGTGACTTAATATTAGCTGTTCTGCATTCCTTTCTGCATTCTACTCAAATACTTACATTGAATGAGATTTTTGGATTTTTGGCTAATGCATTTGATTAGAAATACAAGTATACAATACACATATGGCTAAGATACCAACATCATCTGATTAGATCATTAATATGACTGTAGACAATAACAAGGCATTTAAAACCCAATTATAAAGTACTACCATTGTATCAATTATGACATTTAAAATAAAATTAATTCAACACTATATGACCAAGAGATGGGGAAAAAAAAAACCACTGAGAGACATCCTAACAGATCTCTATTTTGAAACACATGCTTGTTTCCAGTTTCTTATACAGCACAGGTTCAGGAAATTATTTTATGACCTAATTTCCCCCAACAGCATTTGTTCTGAAGCTATGTGGTATGGAGCTCTGCAGTGCCCCATGCTTTGCTGATTGCAGACCTGGTGCTCTGCAACTAATGGGGCCCAGATGGGGCCAAGAAAAACCGAAATGAGCTGGCTGGGAAGGGGTTGATTTATAGTCCTACTCATTCTCCTCCCCCTCCAAAACAAACAAAGTTAAGGAAAGGCAAATCTACTTGGCTGCCACACAAGTCTCCAGCCCGTGTGACATGTGTACACTCTTAGAAGTCTCAAAACAGAGCAAGAAAATGAGACCATCTGATGTGCTCCTCCTGACAGCACAGACTACTTCATAGCTAGTATAAGTGCTGTTTCTCTCTTGGAGTCATTGTCTTGGAGGAACATCTGGCCTAAGAGGGATAGTAGAGTCAGGTAAGCTGTGTATGATATTTCAATTAAACGGTATGTATTTTCTCTGTGTGTGGTAGGGCTTCAGCTCTCCCAGGATTGTATCTGAAAGGTCGAGTACAGCAGAAGGCCAGTCTGTTTGTGAGTTTCTGCCTGCTCAGGCAAACTATGTGTACAAATATTGTATACTTGGCATATTATGAGTTACTGGATAATGCATGAAATTAGGTATGTTTCCTTTAAAATAAATCCCATCTAGATATAGAAATAAATCCTTCATTCATATACAAGACCCCTCATATACAATTTTGGCCCTTTCCACAACTGTTTTCTTTTTGCACAAAAAAAAAAGAAAAAATTTTCATTACTGCTAAATAAGACTCTTGTGTAAGTCAATTCTTAGAGGGTATGTTTTTTCATCTGGCCTTCTTCATGTGTGTTGTAAAGTCTAGTGGTAATACAATAACAATCTCATTCAGATAAAATTTTTTATGAAGTTACAACCCAGCATGATTGCTTTACTACCCCTCCACCTGCAAGCTGGGATATAGGATTAAATGACATTTTAAGGTTGGGCAAAATGATGAGTAAAGGAATATAGTAAACTGTCCTGAAAATAACTATAAATATACTGTCATACCTCCTGACACACCTCAATTAATCATAGTAAATCATAGAATAATACAACAGTTTCTTTTTGGACTTTAAAAATCATCTCAATTAAACACCCCTTCCATGGACAGGGACATCCTTCACTAGATCAAGTTGCTCAGGACCCCATCCAACCTGACCTTGAATGCTTCCAGAGATGAGGCATCCACAGCATCTCTAGAAAACCTATTGACCTTCAGTAATATTTCCAAGTGTTTTTTTAAAAGTCTTATGATTTGGAAATCAAATGCACATTTAAATATTATTTTAGCCTCAAAAGCAGGACTCTGAAAATGGTGGCATCACACCTGCTGTCTGCGATTTCAGGAGTATGTAGGAAAACACGTCTCTGATATTGCTGAAGCTGAGTGCATGGCAAGGTGTCTCTGATTTCACCAGAATAGTGCCACACAGCTCTCCGGCAGCATGGGTCTCTCAGCTCTAGCCTGAAACCAGCCTCCGGATTGTTTGCAGAAGCTGCTGACAAGCAGGAAGTGGTCTTGAATGCATGCTGGAGTATCAACTTTAATGTGTTGGCTACATGACACATCTTTCCTGCACAATGTAATCTTGTGTCATTTGTGCACTTTTGTGTGCTGTATTCATGTTGTTTTGTACAACTACTTAATCTACCCATGAATCTTTGCAATAAGCAGCAAGAATCAGCTGTGGCTTTGTGCACTTTCTCCTAGGAAAATGAACTCCCTGCTTAGCAAATCCAAGAAGAATGTGGTCCCTTGCAGTACAGGAAGTCTGTGTCCGAGCATTACAAGAACAAAAAGAGAGATGAGGAAAAAGTTCTTTTTAAGATCATCAACCAAACTAGTAACTTAACGTTTTAGAAAGAGTTAGCTGCTGTCTGAGGAGCTGTTTAATAACGTTGCAGCAAAGAAAGGTAGAGATACCCCAAAGATATTCATATTGCCTTTCTATAAGAGTGAAATGACTGGTAGCAAAGGAACAGTTCCAATGCAGGGAGAAAGGAATGGCAAGCATGGTGTCCACAAGAACCTCTCCAGTTCCCCAAAATCATCCAGATGAGGATAGCATCTCACATTACTGCTCTTTTAGGTGTATAGCAATTATTTTGTAACTTAACTATGCATTCTTGTCACGAGATTAGATTATGAAATCCTAGGGTTAGTATTTCCCTAAGAAGTGAAAGATGCTCTTTAGAAGAAAGAAAAAGTCTGCTGGTTGCCATCTAAAGTGCTGCTAACCAACCTCACCAGCCTGAGGCTCTTGACATGGAAAGTGAGACCTGAGCCAGCAATGTGGCTGGGGGATTGCTACAGAGCCTGAGGACTGACAGGACTGACCTGAGGGCCATGGATGAAAAGGGATTGCATGGGAGACGCTGGGAGGTGGGAGAAAGTTGGATCAGTGAGACCCACCTAACCCAAGAAGTACTCTGTTTCAGCCCCCAGAGTGTGTTGATCTGTCAAGCTCAGGGGCATGGCTTAGTGAAGGACTTGGTACTGTTGGGTTAACAGGTGAGCTCAATGATGTTCAGGGTCTTTTCCACCCTAAATTATTCTATGACCAAAATAGTTAAAAGCAGATGTGTACATCTTAAAAAGGAACAGCGTAACGTTGCATTTCTACTGATCTCTTGTTTCCTTTAATAGGAAATAAATAAATAAATCGTCTGGTGACAGAAAATCAAAGCTGCCCCCAAAATTTAAAAGAGCAAACCACCAGAGTAAGCATGACAAATTATTTTCACTGCAGGAGCATCAGGGTTTTTAAGCCCTTGTACCATTCTCTGGGGATTCTTTAATAATCTTTCATTAAGACTGACTGCTTTGCAAGTGAAGCCAGCTAGAGGATCTGATGCTTTCTGTTTCCCCTTCTACATGGAAGGACAGCAGCAGTTGGTGTAATACTTTGTTTTGCCCTGAGCTGGTTTTGTTTGTGACACAAACATGGAAAAGCATTATTAAGGATGAGCGATCTAGCATGACACTGCTCATCAAAACATTTTCACACTCTGCAGGCTAGAAATCTATTGATGTTCCTGAGTTTCGTGAATGATTGCTTTGAAAAGTGAAGAATGTCTGCATAAATTTATTTGACATGTAAACTGTGCTATGGGCTCCAAATCTGCCATCGTAGTGCTGAAATCCATCCTTGATGCTGACATGTACAAATGGCAGGTCTCACAAGGAGGAAAATATTTTTTTCTGGAAAGCAGTGCAATTTGGCATTATGGGAGGCAAGTCTTTGTAGGGCTCGTTGCCAGTCATTAAACTATGGCTGTCAGCTAGATGTGTTCCCCATGTAAATAAAACTCTCTCCACAATGTACTTTTACCCTCCTGGAAGTGCTGTGTTTAAATACAAATGAGTGTAGATAGTGATCACATTTCCTTAAAATGGAGATGGAGAATCTCATGAAGGTTGATGGGGAGGAGAGCTGGCTTTCCAGAATTTTGACATTTCAGATAAACTTTTTAAAAGCATAAAATTTGGCTGGTTTTGCTTTCCTTTCAATAGAGTTTTGGGGTAAAGATTAATTTCTCTGATCAGAGTATTCAGAAGTTAACAAGCACTTATTCACAAAGCCAACCTAAGACTTGGATACATTTCATATTTATATTAAACACCACCACATACCATGATTCCTTTCCTTAGAAAAGGACTCTACTGAAAATTAATGCTTTTCATGTACAATAGAACAAAGAAAACACTGTAACTTAAATAATTTTTGAAGCACTGAATAATTCCAGGAATACCAAGCATTCTCCACTCTCATTGATTTCAAAATCTAAGGCATTAGGCCCCAAGTATTTTTAAATGGATCCTAAGCTATACAAAATCTCATGCCTTTTCTATTGAAAATCCAACTCACTTGTAAACCAATTTAGTGCCAAGCATATCAAAATCTGAAAGATTTCCTGTAAGGTTTTTTGTATCCAAAATAGAAGCATACCAAGCTTTTGAATGGCAGTTCACACAGTCTTGACCATGAAAACAATTAGAAAATTTGATGTCCGTAATTCCAATGTCTTTAGCATGGTCTGCAGGCACACCAAGTGTGTTAATACAGTAAGCACCTCAGCATGGACTCTGCCCTAAAGACTATTTTACTCTTATTATATAATGACACTGGAGTGGAAAACAGGCCAGATAGTAAGGAAAATTTTGAATCTTGCCCACCAACACATACACAGCTCCCAGAATATCAAAACAAGGCAAGCTCTCCCACCTAGCTCCTTTCATTTTATTCTTGAGTAGAAGTATTGAGTAGCTTGGTTATATCTGCGATTATCTTTCAATTCTGAGTTAAGACCATCTTTCATTAGGGATGTTACTGAGACTGCCATGCATGAAAAGTCCTTATTTTTCTACTAGCTGTGCCTGCTGTTTGAGTCTTTCTAGGTAACTTGGATAGCAACAGGCAAGGTCACCAGAAATCCTAAATCTCAAACTCCTTTGCAAATGCTCAAGTGCTTCCCCAGTTTCTTGCAAAACCTTCTGCTTTTCATTGTGCTCTCACACCACAAAGTCAAAAAGGAAAAGTTTTGGAAAGCAGAAAACATTTTTTTCATCTTCAAAAACTCAGAAGGCTCTTTTTATGTAACTCCAAAATCCCATTGTGGGACGCTGGACTCCTGCAGCCACAGCAGGTCTGCTTAGGTCAGACTTGAAGTGACTGTGCCTGGCTGACAAAGCCAAGTAATAGTTATGAATATAAACAAATAATTTTACTACGTTACTTCTTTAATATGTTTATTTGTGTTCAGTTATGCAGAGTTATATGTACTGAGACTGAATCCCAGCATCTCCTCTCTTCTTTCTGGCTTATAACTTCCCCAAACAATTTTCTGTTTGACCTAATTTTTCACACATGTGTTAATCCAAGAATACTTAGAAAGCAGAAAGAAAATTACTTTAAAAATCCCCAAGCTTTGAGTTTTTCTGCATTCAATAAATTGTTAAGGGATGTTTACTATTCATTATCTGCTTCCAATTTATGTACTGTTTATTCTTTCTTCCTCTTTAGTAAAGAAATTTCCAAGCAATATTCTGGGTATGACCAAAGCACAAAATACAGTCCTTGATCCAAAAGCTTTACAGTCAACAAAAGTTTATATAATATTCATCATATTGCTTTCATGTTCTCTGCTCTCCAGAAAGGAATGTAGCATATTGAGAGAGTAATTTGAAGTCATCCAAAGGAAGTAGAAGGAAAGAGTCAAAACCAAATTATTTTCTTCAATATCAGATAATCATATCTGTCCGGAACTTTAATCTTGTTTGTGAAGAATTACAGTGTGAAGGACAGAAGCTTGCATATAATGTTACTTAATTTTAAAATAACACACACAGAACTCAAACTGCATATAATCAAAAAAATAGTAATATTAAAAAAAAAAAAAGGAAAAAGAGAGAAGAAGACTCCTTCCTATTCTATAGGGAATGAAACAAAGATTTCTGAAACAGGAGAGACTGCCCCTCTCGTTCTTGCCACCATTTCTTTTTCCCTTTACCCTCATATTTGTCCCCTGCCAAAAATGTTAAATCTTTATTCAGGGTGTATGATAGATAATGATATACGTAAAACTGTGTTCATCCCAAATAGATTTATTGGAAACTGATGTCTCCTTACTCACTTTTGTAAGTCAAAAAAGTAACACGGTAGTGTTGGGCAGCACTGTGAAATTTAGCTGGTCAAAGCAAACTTGTTTCACTGCATTTTTGCCTCCGCCTCCTCCTCCTGTGTGAAATACTGCAAACTATTCTTTTTCTGGAACATTCACACACTGACCTTATCATTCTTACAATGCCAGAAGTGGAAAAATAGTGTAATTTGGCTCTGAGAATAAGATTTATAAAGAATAAATTTGTTAGTTTTTATGTACATTTTTGGATTTGTAGGCAGAATAGGCCTTTGGATCTCTAAATTTCAATGGCATATAATCATTTACACTCAGTAGAGGTGTGGCCTTTGGCTTTTGACTTCCAAGAGGATGCACTAAGTAGTATCATATCATTTCTGTCTTACTGGAAGTGATAATAATAAATCTTTAGTGAATTTAATATGTTTTATAGTAAAATGTAAAATCCTGCCGTTTCCTCTAGGAAGGTGGGAAAAATGTTAATGGAATTGAAAGACAAAGAAGTGACTAGTTGATTTGACAGTTGCAAAAACAATATGCAACTTTATCTAATATGGTATTATATAAATTGTGGCTTTTATTTTGTAAGACACTGAGATGCTGAGCATGAATCACTTCCTATCAGTAATAAAGGATACTGTATACCCCAGAACTGCTGAAGAAGATGTTTGGTATGTCTTTTTCACTGATTTATTGTTTCTGCTCTGGAAAATATTACTTGGAAAAGCCAGTCTCTAGACACTTTGGAAGCACGAGGATATTGGAAGGGAGGCAGAGGAGTGGGTCAGTGCTATGTGCTCCGTATGTGCTAGAGTTTAATCACGCTCTGAGGTTTCACCTCTCCTAACTGCAAGCAGATGACTCTTCAGCAGCTCTTCTTTGAAAAGGGTCTTTAGTGCTACAGCACCAGCAACAGGGTCATTCATCATGGTCAACACAGCAGTAATAAAATTTTGGTCATAGAGACGAGAAGATCCTCTGTACTGGTAGAGGAAAAAGGAGCAGAACAAAGTTTGCTATTACCTCTGTATAATTTGCTTCTGAAGTAAGTTTGTTGTCACCTCTGTATAATTATCTCTAGCTTTACTGCCAGCAGCTCTGGTTTAAATTGTTATGTTTGCTAAACCTAATTTTAATATAGTACTACATTGGCAGTGTCATAACCCAGCTAGAATTTAGTCAAGTTTTCCATGGTAAGGATTTCTTTTCAGATGTCTAAACTAGAACTTAGTGGGGAGAAAAAACTCTCTGGGGCATAAAGGGATAAAATTCAATTTACAAAACCTTCAATACTGGGCAGCCTATTTTTTCTGAACTACTTCTTAAAGGTAAAGAGAGAAAAAAATTGTTTAAAGACTACATGTACAGTAAATTTTTTTATTCCACTGTCTCAACTGTGTTGACTCCTGTCAAGCAAAAAGAATAGGTTTTGATATGATCAATAAGCATAATTATTTGGCATATAAGGCACTTTTAATGTATTTTGGATGTAGTTTTTTTGAGGTATTGGTATGTGGGTTTCTCAGAGGGCTGGACTGGGATCTGATCCAACATATTCAGATTCATTAGCCGTGATTTTGTATCCCAAGGTAACTCTTTGGAAGAAAACAAATACATCTGGATTTCACATATATTGTAATGGAAAGCTGCAAAAGGAAATGCTAAAGTAACTATTTCATTGCTAGTGCATTAGACTCAAAATCTAACTAAAGTCAAATAGATTAAGGGAATTTAAATAACAACCAGGTTACTCACAGTATATTAGAGTGGAGAACTTACCTTTCTTTAAAATAATGCTACAGGTCATGAGATGATGAGAAGCATACAGACTTTTCCAGGCTCATAAGTTGCATGTCTTTTCTTTAAAAATAGTTTGAAATGTTGTTGGGTTTTTTTTTTCCCACAGAACCTCAGAAGAATCAAATGGAGTGAAAAATGCTTATTTTTTATTCATAATTGCTTTGATCAAAGTTAAAAGTCAAAGTCTACAACCAACAAAACAGTTGTTATGATCTCTGTAGGAAATGTCATTAAGTTGTGCAGCCACATATGAAATACAAGCTTTTCAGTGAATCTATAATTATCAAAATCTATAATTTTTTTCTGAGCAGAGCTCAGATAAAAAATAAATATGTCTCTTTCTCTTTAGTGCCATTTATAAATGCCTAGCTTCTAAAGTCTGTCTCCAAGGGATGCAGTTTGAAGTAATTTTCCTTTAAATTAGCAGCGGTAAAATAGCCTTTTAATTCTTAGGGGGGAAAAATAATCACTCTTTCACTCTACAGTATTTATTGGCACACAGCTTTGATAGTCCAAGTCTTCAGCTGCCTTGGAACATCTGTAAGATATCCAATTTTTAAGCTGGAGAAACTATATCCAATGTGGAGTCTGGAGCAGCAGTAACAGCTGCTAGACAGGTGTGATAGGCAAGGAGCGTGCCCAGAGTTAGCTGTCTCACTGCCACCTGTGTCTTCCAGAAGCAGGATTGATTCGGGCCTCACAGAGGAGGTGCCTTTCCAGGACTTGGCAAAATCAGTACCCAGACTCCCCAGGATTAGCAGGAAATGGGCCACAGCCCCTAGACATGTACACACATCAGTGTGTGAGATCCACAAGGTCTGAAGGCACACACCTTTGTGTATTGGGTCTTTTCCCTCCAAACAGGCAAAACCACCTAATTCCTCACCTTTGTCTGGCCACTGTTTTAGCAAGTAAGTGCATGGATAAAGAAGATACCGTATATTTAGGCAAACACAAGGTTAAACTCTCATAATAAAGTTGGAAACACATACCAATGGGGAACAAAGACACACGGACCTCCTGGCTTTCTTGGAAGAAGATGGTTTATTGCAACACATCAAACCCGTTTATGTTCTAAACTTGACCCAAACCAGGTAGGCACTGGCTGCCCGGCGCTGCAGTGTCGCTGTTCACATCCCTTTCCCCACTCAGCTCTCTGATCACGCGGCGCCCACGCGTCTCCCCAGCCCATCACTGCCTCCCGCACAAGGCAAGCACCTGCCAGCCGTGCAGCCCATCTCTGCTGACAGGACCTGTTTTCCACCTCCATGTTAGCCGAACCTTTCCCAGAGGGCTTTCTGTTGACCAGGGGTGAACAGGATTTCTTGTCTCCCAAAGAAACAGCTTAGAAAAAGAGCATAACTTCTCTTTAAAAGAGTTAGAGTTATTTATGAAAGTCCCATTTTTGGCTTTGTACCTTTCACTTAGGATATTTAAGAAATGCCTCAGCTGTTATACCTACAGAAATAGCTCATGTGGCAACACTCCCTTTCTGCTCAACAGACTTGAAACTTCAGTTTCTAGATTAAAAGTCATATTTGTGAGGTAGAGATTTAGTCCTTCATACTCCAACTTGCACAATCATTTATCTGATCTACTCTCTCCCCTCTTCACTGTAATAGATCATCTGTTGCTGTGGCTGATGCCACCTCTGCATCAGTTTCTACATCAGGTGTTTATCAGCATCAGAGATGAGCCAAGGCTGCAATTGGATTGTGTTCTCATTTTATATGAGTAGTAGTAAGCATGGGCATTCTTTTATACCATTATACAATTGAACTGGAATGAATCTTCACTGTATTAATAGTTATGATACATTTATATTCACCTTTATAATAGTAAAAATTTATTTTATTACAATATAGCCCTCCTTTATTTTATTACTTATATGAGTTGTATATATTTCACAGATCATCACAGATACATCATTCACAAGGTACACCTAAAATACAGAAGAATAATTATTCCTCTCACTCACCTCATGCTTTAGTTTCACTGGCATGAGACAGTGCTAAAGCACATAAAACAGCAGGGAAAGACAAACTGTAATTGTATCATTTCTCAAAATTACAGCATTTCCCTTCTGAGCATAATTTTTCCTCAGCTACAAGAGGTTACTAATTTGCTCCAATACTGCAATGAGCAATTGTAGCGTTCTTTAGGTAGGTAGCACATACTGTCCATCTGCAATAATCTCTCTGCACGCAGGGAAGCTTCCTCTTGTTTGGCTTGAGGCCAGGTCTCACTCTCCAGGCCACAGCATGGGCCTTGGGAGCTCATCTTTTCCCAGCAGCAAACATTCTCCAACAGCAACGCTATCTTCCAAACAGAGGAAAACTGACAGTGGAGAGAGAGAGCAATTTCTACAAGAAAATTAGTTGTTCTCTCTATGCTTCCTGGAATAAGGGCCCAGCTTTTTACTTTGCTTTGGAGACACAAAGGAAAGAGGAAAAAGGGTGCTAATAATGTTCTGTAACATTATTACACTTATGTAACATTACACATTACATATTACACTTCTGTAACATTATTACATTATTATATAACATTATTATAAAAGCACATTAAAAACTGTTGAGCTGATTTTAAATCCATGGGAAAGCATATGAATCTAAAATTTCCTGGGCATTTTTAGAGGTATCAAGCCCCATTTTTTTCTAGACAGTTATGCACACTGGTAAAAACTAAAAGTGCAAACTGCACACATATTTTGTATGTTCCCTTCAGCAATGGACGATCCACAATCAGCTCCTGTAGGTACTCTGGTAGCAGCCGTCAGTAGGTCTCACAGCAGAAGATCTTCCTTCTGTTATTTAATGTTGCAGAAACAGAACAATGCACACAGATAAATCTTTCACTTTTAAGTTTTTCATAACTTCTTCCTTCACTGGCACATATTCAGACATATGATATAGAAACTAATTTAAACTTTTACTACTAGAGAGTATTCATAATTAATTTTTCAGTTCTGAATTTTTAGTAGCCCTGAATACAAAATATATGGCAGTCTTCATAATATACCAGCTAACTTTACACAAGTTAATGGAAAGAACTTGCTGAGTCCTAGAGTCTGATTCTCTGCCTTTATGGACAGATATGTAACATGATTATTTTTTAACAGAAATAAAATTACATAAATATCTATTTGAATTAATTATAAGTCTCATTATTGTACAAAGGTTGTTCTAGAAACTACCCTCTTAAAGCCATCTTTTAACTGTTTTGTCCTGGGACATCTCTCTCCTTAAATCAGGAATTCTTTTTCTATGTTTACCTACCTGATATGTGTATAGGAAGGATTTAAGAGTGATGCCACTCTTTGTTTCATTACCTTTACTGCAAATTCAGATGATTTAGTAATGAATCTACCTCCTATCAAATATATTTTTCTGCCAATCTGTAGATGGAAAGAGAAAAGATCTCATGGTTACTTCTCATGGTACCTCACACAGCTTGGCTCTGAGGATATTGCAGCTGGCTCTTCTAAAATCATGTGTCTTTGTCCTACAACTGGTCTTCAGAGTGCTCAGCAGGATCTTAAACTTACCAGTGTTGTGATTAGCCTGTTTAAGGGTAACATTGGCGGTTACGTTGTCAAGTCTTCTCGGTTCACGAGCAGTAAATTGGGCAATACATTGTTCCTTGTCAGTACATCCAGCATCTGTAGCAGGAGTCAGTCCTCAGCGTGTTCCAAGAACCTGATGGATGACTTGTGCACTGCCGTGTTGTTTTCACAACAAGTGTCTGGGTAATTGAAGTCACCCATGAGGGCCAGGTTCTGTCAGCCCAAGACTTCCTTGAGAAACTACTGCAAGGTTTCGTCAGCCTCATCGTCCTGATCCTGAACAAAAATATTTTCCTTTAAACCTTCAACCACATTTTACCTATGGACAAATGTTACTTACTTTGATATACGCATATTCAGTTCTAAATAAATATTAGATTTACCTACGTCTCACTTTCATTTTGTTCAGACCTCTTGCAGAGGAACCAAAACCAAGTGTCTTGTGTAAGTTGTTTGTGTTTTTCTATAGTTGCACAGAGATTCTGCATACATCTATAAGAAATAACTTACTGTAAACTTGAGATGTCTTTAGAGTTACTTGTCATTGGACGTGTATTTTTTAAAAATGTTAATGAAAACTATGGTGTTGAAATAATGAATTACAGCAATTTAAATTTTAAAAATCTAGAGGACTGCACAGAAACACTATCTATAAGTTCAAATAATGAATTTAAACTGTTTATCTACTTTTTTAATAACAGAGACTCTTTTAATTCTCCTCAGATAATTAATCTTAATTATGTAATGTACGTTGATTATCATAATTTATTTTCGTGCATCATCATCAAACTGATTAGGACAATGGGTTTCTTTCTAGTAAGTAAATTACAGATGAGTTAAAACAGTTGTCATTCAAATATCTTTTTTCCCTCTAAAGGGTCATAAGACTATTTATAAATATTGTGTATGCAGGAAATACTTCATCATCGATATATATCCTTCTGGGAATGAGGGAGGGCAGGAGCATCGTAAAGCATGTTAAGACTTGAAGCAACCATAACAGACCCTTTGTTCAGAGGAAAAAAACCTCTAATCTATTAACAGCATTGCGTTTGCCAACCAAGTTTTTTTGGCAGTTTCGAGAACCCTGACCCAATGGCTCAGCATGCCTGTGCCAGGCACGTACCTACCCGCCCAGTGCAGGTCAGCCCTAAAAAACCCTGTCCATCCCACAACCCAAGGCTGCTGAACTTGAGTCAGTTTTGACCCAAAGGCTGTGATGATCAGCAGAGATTTGTTACTGTCTAAACGGAGCTCCACCAGAGCCCAAGAAAACTGTTGGCTTCCAAGGTGGGCGTGCAGCAGCCTGAGCACACCAGGGACAAGCTGGAGTTCATCAAGCCCCACCTAAGCACACCTGCCATAAGTTTTGGGCTGAAGTTGGATAGCTCAGCATTTAGCTTGTTTTTAAATACTTCTGAACTCATATATTTAATAGACGTGCATTTTACTGAGGCTCCTGTTTTTAATTAGCATTAAAAAAAGCAATTCTCTAACTGACAGCAGAATTGACAGCATAAGATTGTCATCCTTAACATGTATTTTTTTTCCCACATAGTTCCTATCCACTAAGTGAACTCATGAGAGTTGTAAGCATTTTGTAGTCCTGAAATCATAAAGCTGGGCATTGATCAGGGAATGTCTCCTGCACGTTAAAGGATATAGGGTTTTGCTACTTGCAAGCACTACATTCCCCTGTATTGTAGTCATCAATAGATCAGGCCATGGTTCTGCTTTTAATGGATATATCTACTCTTCTGAAGTAGTTCCGCCTGCACGCTCCTGTACACAGCGCATCATTTTGCATGAAGGTGTTAGTGGAGCTGGCATGCACAAACTGGATCTCTTTCAAGCGTCATTAAACTGACAGATAATGTGAAGGACCACACCTAGTGTATTCCAGCACTTTCAGCTTTCAGTGTCTGGGAGAAGTCTGAAGTTAGTTTGAAGTTTAAAAAAAAAACAACCCCCAGGTATTGTGAGGTTATAGCACCAACTGCCCCGTGCTGCAGATCCAGCAAATGGAGCATGCATCAGTCCCTGATCTTTGCTAGGATAGACAGTCTCTATACAACCTTATAGATGGGGTTTTTGCCAATTTATACTCCTTACTTTAAGGATGCAAAGATATTTTTGATAGAGAAGTGAATAGCATGATATATTTAGAATTCATATTTCCACACAGGATAATGCAGATTGCACGTAATGTTCCTCCTGTAAAATAGCCTTACATCATGGTATATTCTACTGCCTTGCCATCTCACATGACTGTTTTAAAGAATACAATTATCTCCTGATCTACCATTTTAAGTTGCTTATCTTTTATCTCTTTCCATGTTTCTCATAGTATTTCTAGAGTTACAGACAATGAACTATCAAGTAACTAGTATGTTACTTTCATCAGTAAGGAGTCTTGCAGAACTTGGTAGATAACTTCCGGAAGAATGTGCGATGAATGTCCTGTAAGCTCTTTGGCACTGCAGACTAGCTGAGCTGAGGGTTTAGGGTGATATAATACATTTTTCCATGTAAATGCAAGGAAGAAAAAACCAGAAAGGAATCTAGGTTTTAACCATATTGTCACAAAGTCTGGTAAGTGCATTAGCTAAGGGCAGTGATTAATTCAGCACTCCTATAAATGAAATACTCTGTCAGAGTAATTTTTAGCCTTAGTCCAAGCACAACTTCATCATCAGCTGTTGGTAAGTTGTCACTTCCTAATTTTGGTTATTTCTCATCCTTATGCTCTCTAACATATTAACTATTTTGTATTATCACAATAACGTGTCTTTTAATACAAATTTCCCATTTTTTTCATAATACTAGCAGAACATTTTCCAGCAGCAATGTACTTCCCTTCACATATGATCTCATGACTAAATTATTCCTGACTTGCTGCCATATATACCCGTAGGTCATATATGTATTTTTCTTAACGGGTGAACATAAATTCTACCGTATGGAGAGAAGTAAAATATGCCTAACAGGGAGGAAAACACATCCCTTGATAGGATGGAGGCAGGAAAAAGAAATGTTGATCAGTTACTGCCCCCTCTCCCCTGCCTCTCATTTATCTTTGCTCTTTTTTCATATAATCATATGTGGCAGAGAAATTACATAGAACATATTGCACCAGCATTAGGAGGAACAAAATAGGGACACCATTTTCATGATACTTAAAAACAAGACCTCAAAAAAAGAGAACTAGTGTCATAGAAAGTGTAACAGGAGTCATTCCAGGTCTAACTTTCTTGAAAGCAGGGAAAAGACACTACATCCAGATAAGGTTATACTCATAAGGCACAGGGGCCTCAGGATTTATTTGTCCACACTAGCTTGACTGAGAGACTGATGACCACCTCTATCCACCTTGTACCCACTGCCAGTTTTCATGAATCCTTGCAGAATGCACCTATATACTTGTCAGGCTGTAAAGACGTGTTCCTCTGGAGGAATTCTTGGGAAGAAAAAGAAAAAACAAAAACAAAACAACACAAGGATCTGAGAGCTACAGCTCAATAGTGTTAATAAACAGCAAAGCACCTGGAAAAACATTGGCTGGAATAGAGAAACCTCATGTGTGTATGTGGGAGCATTATTTTCTCACCAAGCCTTATTTCAGGACAATGTTTAAATCAATCACACCATGTAAATGATTCCCCAGACAACTAACTTTTTGTCTGAGATTTCCGTGTAAATTTTGCTTCAGAGCATCATTGCTATGATAGAAACTTCTGCTTCTAAAAGCAGAAGAATCAGCATATGCAAATGTTCCTACTGTAAACAGCAGGAACATTTGAAACTGGAGGCTTGTTTTGAAACCATGTAGTTTTCTTTGCCACATTAACATCAACTGGAGGTGCAAAAGCTCCTGCTCTCTGACAACTGAATTGTTTATGCAGTCATGTGCCTGAAAAGAATCAGACATTAAAATCTGCAAGCATTAAATTTGAGGCTTGTTTGGGGTCTGCAATAATGACCCACCAGATACTTGCAGTCATGTGAAATGGCTCAGCCATGGCAGACAGATCATAATGGCTCACTGGCATCAGTCTGTGTTTCTGTTTGTGCACTCGGATTTGCCTAAGGAACATACTGCACGAAATTTGCAGAAAGAAATGCTGGTTAGAGGAGTCAGAGCCTGGAGGAAAGCCCGGGAATTATTTTATCCACAGAAAGTTAGATTCCTAAGTAAAGTCACAAATCTGGGCAAATATGGATTAGTATAAGAACTGGATTAGCATAAGAAATATGGAGTCCCTTTGTGCAATGTCTTTACACCAGCACAATACATAAAGCTCTAACTGTGCTTACATTTTATATCTGCAGATGGTTGAAAGGCAGAAAGGTTATGTCAATTTCTCTATTTATACACGTAAGTCTTGTACTTACACTGAAAATAAATGGAGGATTTAGACTTATAACCCCTGAAAAAAATTGCATTCCACAAAAAGATCTTATTAAGAAAGTCCTAGGCCCTCAGAATTTGGGTATTCAGCAGACTTGACTGCATCCTGTAAAAACTAAGAACTGCTCTTTATAAAGTCAGTATGTCCTGTTCTTGAGAAGCCCCTTACAGCTACAGCCAAAATAGTTTTAGAAAGGTAAAGAATGTAACAGGATTTATAGTTCATATAAAGCGACACATGCACAACTATAGGAGACCTTTCAAAAAAAAATTCAATATTTTTCTACACTAGATTATTAAAATTCATATATTAATATAAAAGAGAGAGCAGGAAAGAAATGAGAAATTTGTAACCAAAACTTCAGATATTTTTGCTAATCTGCAAAATCAATCATGGAGAAGGAGTAGATTTTATGAATGGAGAACAAAATATGCACTGTGTTAATAGTGAACATTTTGTATTAGCATGAGAAATATGGCATAATTGTTTTTTCATATGCTCAGGAACTTGACTGAAAAAAGTACAGTAAGCTGGAAAAACTAAATAAAGATGATTTCAGAGAAGCATCGGTAGCTTTCAACTGCTCTCTGACTAGACAACACCTTACTTGTTATTTAGGCATTAAGCTTGCCAAGGACAAATGGTCCAAGATCATTCTTACTTCAAGGCCAGTTTGGCTTTTATCCTATACTGCACCAATGAGTTTTATTTTCCCATGAAAATAATCCTGCAAAACAGCTTAAAAACACTGGTTCTTGGTGTGTTCTTCAGTTCAGACCATCTTGTCTATGCTGAACAGCTCAAACATGTTGGATATTGGCCTTTTCAGAGACTCGTGGAGTTGTATGTCAATAGGGACCATTGCATCATCTAATCTGACCTGCAAGATACCAAAAGACCTTAGGTTTCATCCCCTTATTTCTGCATTAAACCAGAAAGGCATCCAAGCTTGAGCCAAAGAAGTTGAGAGAAGTCTTCAGAAGTCTTCTTCAATAATTTGTTCCAATCTGAGATCAAAATGGTGGCTTATTTACTTTTTGTAGTTATCTATCCAGATTCTGCTGACAGATACTGGTATTTATTAATATATTAGTGACTCTAGTATTCATTATCCTCCCCCTTCCACCCAAGAAACTTGCATACTTATGAGGAGTCACCTCTTGGTACATTTCCTAAGCAAAGCTTTTTAAGCAACCCACTGTAAATTGTCTTCTGTGATTCTAAATTAGTTTTTCTGTTACTCTCCTGTTTCTCAAAGTCATTTGAAAATGTATCAGAAGAGCAGCTTTCTAGCCCTTTGCTACTCCTTCTTTCTGTGCAAAAAGTCAATGATTACAAAATCATTTCTCTAGACTATCATTCTGGCAGCTAATGACAAGCTAAAAGGACACTGTCACTAGTCCCTTTTCACAGTCATTGTTTCCAGGATATGCCCCCTACTTGACAGCTTGCCTTTTGCTGTCCAGTGTGTGAATGCTCTGCCTTTGTAGAAAGGACCCAGCTTATAAGGCAATCCAAAGTCACTGTAGGATTGACTTGTCTTGATTATTTACTTTTCTTCAGTCCTTGGAGCAAATGTGTTCAGCCACAACTTTTTACTCCAGGTCACAAAGACAATGTCAATTGTGCTAGATCTAAGGCAGATCTTAGGCAGATAAGCAGGTCTTAAAATAACATTTGCTCACTAAAGACTGCCTTATTCATAATACACCAGTTAGTCTATTCTTAATCCATTTCCTTTACATTTCACTGGTACTGTGGAATATTTTCCTCTAAACTTAAAATCCATTCTGTGTTATAGTAAGGCTTTCAAAGCCCTAGGTAGATTGTAAACCAAGTTATGACTTCCCAAACTAGTAATTGCAAAGGAAAATATCAGGTTTGTTTAACTGGTAACGTAGCTTTTTAGGATTCCTTAGGTCAGTCTTCCTGTGCATTTTAAACATCACCATCACATCGCCACTCTCCTACTTTCTTGAAACTTTCCTGATCTTATCAGTATTTATTTTCAAAGCATGGCCTCAAGCTAAAGATTTCCTCTGGCACCTGTTCAAGTCAAAGTCACCTGTATATCGCCAATACAGCATTCAGTTCAAGACAGACAGAAGGTATGATGTCTCTGCATAATCATCTCAACAAGTCTGGGTCATAACTAAGCTACTCACTTCACAAAAAGGTCATAGATGAGCTGTACCTGAGAGCTGATGGTCCCCTAGTGTCCACAGAGTTTTTGTGTGTGCTCAGGAAAGGGCACTTTTCCCACTACCACCACCCACAGTGCACACGGATCCGTTCATCAGCTGCAGTACAGAGAATTAGAGGAGGTGTTTTCTAGAGATACCACAAGGACAAAGTCAAGAATATAACCCTAATGAGAAAACTGAAGCATAAACTAACATGCACTCTGTGAGCGGGATGCCAGTCACTCAAATCGTGCCTGCAGTGAACACACCCGTTCGACAAGCACAGCACACAGCAAACCATCAGCTTTCTCTGGGTCCATCTCCTTATCCACAATCTGACTGCAAGACAGCCAGAAAGACTGTTCCATCCCTTCCCAAATAGCCTCAGTGTCATGCTCCCTTGCTTAGTTTCCAGCAGCATTAGCACACAGGGCACAGAGTAACCGCTTTCCTCTGGCCGTGTTTCAGGAACAGAGCCGGTGTCAGTGCAGCTGACTGGACCCAGCAGGTGGGAATAAGCCTTTCCCCACAGCTGCGGTAGGTTGAAGTGACCCTTTATCCCCCAGAGCACGGAGAGCCAGGGCTGTAAGTGCTAGGACTGGAGGTGGCACTCTGGCTGTAGGTGGTGCTCTGGCTGTGGGTAGTGCTCCATACACAGGTGATGCTCTACACACAGAAGGTTGGGCTGTTCGGCTTCCCCCTCACCCATATCAAACAGCCTGTGCCCAGGAGAAAATTTAGAGGAAAAAGTTTATTAGGAAAATTTCTTCACCAAAAGAGTGGAACAGGCTACCCCGGGAAGTGCTTAAGTCCCCATCCCTGGAAGTATTTAAAAGATGTGTAAATGTGGTGCTTAGGGACATGGTTTAGTGGTGGACTTGGCAGTGCTGGTTAATGGTTGGACTTGATGATATTAGAGGTCTTTTCCAGCCGAAATGATTCCATAGTAGAAGTATGGAATAAACAGGGTTCGGATAATTCATTCACATCAGGCCTCTGTTCTTATTTTGTTTTTCTTTGCCTTAGATTGAGCTGAAGCAAAGCTCCTGATGTGTATGGCAGCAGGCAATGAAAGGTGACTGTTTCAAGGAAGAATTCTTTACCACAGATGTTTTTTAAATAAAGTGGAGGTTTTTTTAATCTAATGCTTTTAGCAAGCTTTAAGGAAGTCAAAATCTGTTCTGAATATATGAAAATCCAGCTTTTTTGAAAGATGTGTTTTTCTTCTTATTCTGTTTTACTTTACATATAATCTGAGGAATTCTTTTTCAATCTTTTAATTAGAGGAGTGCTTCCAAAAAAAATTAAATGGCTTCTAACATTTCTTTGCTAAGATGTCAGATAGCACTTGATGACTTGTTGGGAGAGGAAATGGGTTTTTTTCTGAGCAGGTTTTTTACTCCATAGAAGAAAACAGAAAACAAAACAAATATAGAACAAATCATAAAATCACACAGGACCCTCGAGTGCAGGAATGCCACCTAAAGCCCTGTACACTATGTATATCTCTGAAGAATTAAGGAACCTGGTAAACCTATCTGAACTGTCTGCATCAAAATTTTGTGACCTGTGGTTGTTTTCAGTAGAGAATAAACTTTACTGGGTTATGTTAGAAAGATCTTCTGAGTAGCAAAATATATGCTATATAAGCATCCTCCATTTCATGCATTTTGTTTCCACTGTATGCACTCAAGTTGTCTTAGAATTTAATTATCCAGATTATAACTTACAGATGTTTTAATTACAGTGCATCAACCTTCAGATAAACTTAACCAAGAAGCTGAGTTTAACCCTGAAGTGCTGCACAGCACACACTGCTCCACATAACTAACTTTAATTAAATTACAAGACAGTTAGAAACCAGCTTAATTGTATTTTAAACACCTACCTATTTCCAGATATTGGGATATCTTGCATAGAGATAAATTCTCTCAGATAACTTTAAAACATATCACAAAAATGGCTATCATGATCACAAGTCTTTTGGATTGCAGAGCAGAGACTTGGAGGACAATTACTCACCAAGAATCCCACCAGCATTATGAAAGTAGGTTTATTAAAGTACTTGTGTACTTTCATAAATAGTTTAAGCTATCTAACACACAGCTCATCTTCAGCTCTCCCTCCTTAAAGAACACCTGGGCTCAGTGTCGCAAACTTAGCACTCAGGTCAAAGTGATTCCTGATATTCAAATACAGGATGGCATTTGCCATATGGCATTGCTTGCTCTTTGCAAGCAATCAAGGTAATTATCTGAGTTTGATTCACCTCTTCTCTAGGAGCTGTATTCAGTTACATTTAGTCCTTCTGAACAATCATGTTGAAAGGAATGATGGAGGAGCCTCTGAATCCTAACAGCAATAAACAGTTATCATCTTTGCAGACCAAGAAATTTTTACTTGCTGGCCAAGGCTGTATTCCTCTACCCTCTAGTGGTGAAAACGTTTGAAACAACCACTGTGCTAAAAAAAAATCACCAAGATTTTTAGGAGAAGATATATAAGCATTCAGAAGTTCTCAATGAAAGATAAAATTACTTTTTACAGTGAAATAGGTTACCAAAGCACTTAGGGCACCAAAACGTATTAGAATTCCATAATTAGCAAGCTGTCTATATTAACAAACCCAGCCTCAAATGAGGTGTGCAGTGAGTTAGAGTGCACATTAGCAATAGAAAATGGCTCTTGATTCAAATAACTGCTTGTTACTCATCTCATAGAGGGTTTTATCTAGGCATCTCCTTGGTCAAGCTGCACATAGATTAGCCCGTATTGCTGATGAGCAAAATCCAGGAGAGAGCTCCTAGAGATAAACATTGACTTTGGCAGCAGCGGGAATAAAGTACCTGGTATTGCTGAACACTTATGGCTGGACATCAGTTAAGCTGAAAAACACAGAGGGGAACTCTGTGCTTATGTAATATCCTGAAACTGGCCAATGCCTTTTAAAAGAAAGGAAGGGAGGGAGGGAGGGAGGGAGGAAGGAAGGAAGGAAGGAAGGAAGGAAGGAAGGAAGGAAGGAAGGAAGGAAGGAAGGAAGGAAGGAAGGAAATCTGATTTGCTTCATTGGTAAACCCCAGCTGGTAAATTCCAAGGTAAAACTGAAAATAGAGAGACTTTTAAATGAATGCTGCACTTAGTAAACATGTGGCATGTAAAATACAAGAAAATTTTGTTTTCTGTTGAAGTATTTTATCAAGCATTAGAGACATTTCTTTTAAAAGAAATTCTGCTTCTAAAAATCTGCTTCATACAATGCCACCTCTAAAATAGCTACTTAAACTTTTGTAACAAGAAAAGAAAAGAGAATTCAAAATTTCAAAGGTATTTTTAATGACTCAATGGATAAACATTTGTGGATATATTGTCGCTGTTGAGCCGCTGTTGAGAAATGAAGACTTGCTCTCCGCATGGCATAGGAAAAGGTGTCTTTTATTATTTATTTCCAACTTATATAGGTTCTTGAAAGGTCACCCAGATTGGCCAGTCCAAAACCTCCCCCTAGGCCTAACTGGCCAGGCCTGAACTGTCCAAACCCAAGGAACTGTTTTTAATAACATCCAAACTTTATCTTTGTTTATAGACCACAGAAAGAAGAGAAGGAAAATTCTCACGGGGAAGGTCTGTGCTAGCCACAATATATTCTGTAGTAGTGACCTTCCTCAAGCTACACTCACAGTAGAATTTACTTCACTGGCCCCCAAAAAGGAGGCATTACAGTACTCAATTACAAACTGCAAAAAGCCAAGAGGGAGGGCATGAGTAGAAAAATCAGACATATTAAACACAAATTTACACATGGGAGAAAAGAAATCAAATCTTTTATTTTGTAAACTGGTAAGTAATTGGCATTGAGAGAGCAACATACAGTATTCAGCATTTTTATAATCATTCTGCTGAAGATGCACTTTTTAAAAAAAAAAAATTAAATTTTATTTAATTTCAGCCATTTCTGCCCCCCAACACAGTGACAAAATTGCATTTCACACCTTTCATAACCTTGGTTTCAGAATGCCATTCATATAAAACTATTTCAGGTTTCCTAATCCATGTTTTTGTTCTGTGCAGACCGTCAAAGCTGTTTCTTTGTGACTTCATTAGAAATGTTCCCACCATTGATTTCTGGAGTAAAGCTGCATTCCCTGAGATTGCAAACAATATCCCTCTGATGAACCTGCATGTCTCTTTTCTGCAGTGCTGGGGTCACCCTGGTGCTCAGTTGTTCTAAGTGAAATAGATACTTTATGTGACTTGTGATTTTAAATAGGCAAGATGATCTACTCGGAAGTCAATCCTCAGTTCTGAAAGACAAGTGCAAACTTGTAATGCAAAAATACTATTTTAAGGACTTTAATTTAACAGAACTATTTTTAATGCTGTGTTTCAAGGTCAGTGTTCTCCTTTTTTCCTCTCTTTTTTTTTCCAGTTGCGACAATTAAAATTAATAGGCTCGAAGCAAAAATGTTGCATGGCTTTGGAAGTGCTGAACTCGGAATTCAGAAAATTACTGAAGATAGTTTTAAGCTGACTTGTGAAGTGTAGTAAAAAAGAGCAATGAATATGTAGTACTAGAAGTTGTTGCACCATTTATTTTACTAGAGCTTTATATAATATTCAATTATTAATAACCATTAGTATTAATTTCTAGTTAATAGGAAATTCTCCTCTACTTCATCTTGAAAATCTTTGATAAAATATATTAGCACAAAAGCATTCATTCTACTTGAGTTTGCAAAAATATTAAAAACCTGTGACTCCCTGTGTCTTACCTAGTTTGTGTTTACTGACACTGACAGCTTGTGGTTTTTCAGTATGTTATTTTATAAATTAACATGCTATTAAAAATATTTTATGAAATTCTCATAGTAATTTTTCTCAGTAGCCTCTGCTTATGTGAATGTATTTAATATCAGCATCAGAAAACAGTCTAAAGTGAAATACTGTAGATTTTCAACCATTCCCTGTAGTTGGAATAGCACATATAACTCTTGGTATCTGAAAGAATAGCTTCAGTGGTGAAAAAATCATCAGGCAGCAGAACACCAGATCAGGTAATACGTTCACACCCTCATACACTGTTGTGGTTTATCCCAGTCTCTTACAGATTTAAGCAGTTTTAAAGGGCTGGGTTTTCAAGGACATTCTAGATACGTGCCTTGCTTCCACCAGCTATCAAAATAAAAATCTGGTTTGTGTACTGTATAACTTGTCAGAAAAAAAATCATGGTGTTTTTTGGGGAATTTTTTTTTAGATCTCTCTACCCTATTTTAATCTTATTGCTTGTGGAACACTCATTTTTGTTTGGGTTTTTTTTTTAATCTTTCCATTGTAGGCTTTAATTGAGCAGACTCAACTGCCTAAAAACTGTTCTAAATCTATTTGTCTCTTCTTTCTCATGAAAAAAAAAAGTAATATTTGAGTTATCTCTATAAATTTTGGCATGTATATATATATATTCATTCACATTAAGGTATGACTACCTTCACTTCATTAGAATGAAGATAGTATGAGACACTTCTCTGCCTGTTACTAAGCACTTGGCTCACATAGGACAGTTCCTAAAAGACTGTCCATGCAGACTGCCATGGATGCACACATGGCCTGCGTTGGTCTGAGAGGTTCCCAGCAGGAGTGATGACAGCACTGCTGAGGAGGCAGGTGCCCCTCTAGAGCAGCACACGTGACATGGCCACCTCTGTGGGACAACACAAGGGCTGTGCACTCCTGGGTGCGATGAGCCAACCAAAAAAAAAGAAGCTGTAAACCTACGACAAAAAAAGGTGCACAACCAAAGGCAGCAGAAGGACCTCAGGAGTCTGAATTAAGCACCCTCTTGTGCAGGCAAGTACAGGAAGGAGGGGACTGTTTCTTTTCCATGTAAGATCATCTGCAGCACTTTTTCTGGACAGACTGATCATGGCACGTTTTGCATTTAGTTACCTTATAGCAAAATATAAGCTATTCTGAAGAGACTTAACATCCATCTTTCTTGTAAAAGGTGAGATTCCTAAAAGAGAAATCCATAGCCATGATTCCTTTGAAAGTCCTCTTTATAAACTTTATCCATGGGCTTTACTACCAAAATAAATAAATTTTAAAATAAATTCCACCAAAAATCATGTGAACAAGATCCAGAAAAGAAGTTTCCAATTTTCAGCTAAGTTCCTATCCCTCTCCATCTCACTCTAGTGAGGAGTTAAATCATGCCTACGCATAGGTTCCTGTACCAACCATTTATACTGGCCAAAGTAGGCTGACAGCACAGGAAATTGTTTGGCAAAAATGGAAACATACACTGATTTTTCAGATTTCCTTGAGAGGTTAAATGGTGTGTAGGTAAGCCAAATCATTCTCTGAGACTTGTGAGCAGCAGCCTTCTGAGTATATGTCTAAGGCTTCTATAATCTTGGCCTTCCATAAGGAGAATATTACCTCTGTTGCTACAAACATAACTGCTTGAAAAGGAGGAGAGAGATACAGAAAGAAGGAAAGACAGACAGACTGCGTGGAAGGGTTACTTTCCTTTGAATGACTGAACTCAGGCAGCAGTGGGGTACAACTGATATCTGAGTTTCTATTTAAAACTTTTGTGCTGTCTGTAACGAGTTCCCAAAGGCACCTCTACTAGCAAAACAATTATTTGTAATCCACTGCCACCTTCCTTTATACCAGATAGCCTGCCTATAGCTTCTGTAACTTCTCCCGTGGAAGCCTGAATGCCTGTGGTCTAAGATATAAGAAGGTGAAACAAATTTCCTCCAGTTACTCTGACACCTTGAATATAGACTCTAACACAATTTAATATGAAGAAGCTCTCTTTTTTTCAGAGAAACAACCTTTTATATTACATATTTTCATTCCAGAATAAAGCATGTATCTGTATATTGCGTACATATTTATACACTACAACTTCCAATTTAATACAATGGTGTTCTATGTAACTATCCTATTTATATTAACATCATTACAGACTGTTCACTGCCTCTATTTGGCTTCTTACCTTCCATTGCAACCTGTGCGAGTTTACCTTGGAGGGTCATCAGGACTTCATCTTTTATAATGTTATTGTTGTTACTGTTTTGGGGTTTTATAGGCCTCATAGCAAAATGCTCTTGAGCTCTGTCAGGAATGATATTGCAATACAGTTAAGATACATAGTAGGTGTAATGTCATCCTAGAACCCCTGTCCAGTCAGACAGGGAAAACTCACAGCTTGCCTGTGTGATGTAGTTACATATACAGGTTCTTTCCAACACAGTAATCTTACTGACAGAAAGGACCAGAATTTCAGTAGTCATATATGCCCCCATCCATATGCTTGCATGTTAATGCTGTTCACTCAGTGGCTGCGATTGAGTGGTGGCAAACTCTAGTTGTGAGTCATCCTCGTGTTCCTGCGATGACCCTGCTTTGCCCTCATCACCCTCCTTGTCCGTCTTTATGGGATGAGATGATTTTCACATGCAGTTCCTGCATATAGGAGCAGCTACTACCAGCACAGGCTGGTTTTCTGGTTCATCCGCACTTCCCACTGTTGAAGTCTGACTGGCTGTAACATCTGTCACTGGCGTTATGAGCAGCCACCATGCTTGTCGCAGGGGTTCAAGTATCTGGAGTTTGAATAGCCCCAGTGCCTGTTGCTGGAGTGACTACGGTGGTCGTCACAAGGACTGAAGTAATGCTCGTCACCGAGGCTTGAGTAGCTGCAGTCCCTGTTGGAGCTTGTCCCCCTACTCCTCTTTCAAACTTAAGAGCTTTTCATGGGGTTTGAGATGCTCCCAAACATCACTTAAGCCTAGATTTCAACTACATGCAAGCCCATTCCGATTCCCAACAATAGGTTCCTTTCAGAGGTATTCAAAAGATATTCAGAGGGATGGAACACTTCTCATATGCAGACAGGCTGAGAGAGCTGGGGTTGTTCAGCATGGAGAAGAGGAGCCTTCAGGGACTTCATGGGGGCTTATAAGCATGATGGAGATACAGGTAGATAGCGATAGGACAAGGGGCAATGGTTTTAAATCCAGGGAGGGCAGGTTTAGATTATATGTTAGGAAGAAACTCTTTTCTTGGAGAGTGGTGAAGCACTCGACCAGGTTGCCTAGAGGGGTCTGTATGCTCCATTCCTGGAAGTGTTCAAGGCCAAGTTGGATGGGACTCTGAGTATCCTGATCTAGTGAAAGTTGTCCCTGCCTGCAGCAGGGGAGGTGGAACTACATGATCTTTAAGGTGCCTTCCAACCCAGGACATTCCACGAAGCTATAGTAAAAGTCTTTAAAATTCTCAAATGCTACAGGGTTGGAGGGCTTCCGAAGGATTCGGGGGGAAGGAAAGGAGGAAGGAAGAAGAAAACGCCGTGAGCGGTTTCTCCCGGCTGCCGAGGGCAGGCGGGGTGTAATTGCGGGCAGTGCCCACAGGGCGGCGGTGCAGCACGCAGAAGGCGGCTCGGTGCCGGCGCACCGCGGGCGCAGGCAGCGTAATCCCAGCCCGGGACCCGGGGCACGGGAACATCGCACACGGAACACAGCCGGCAGCAACGCGAGCATGTGCGGCACTTCTGGGCACGCACGCGGGAACCCTGAGAGCAAACAAAGCAACATGATGACCAGCAGCTACTAAGATAACGTCATCAATGTTTATAACCACTTTGTTTTAACAATCTCTGATCAGCTCTATCATTATCTCAACTCTTCATGCCTCGTGCTGGGCGCCAAGCAAGGACTATCATGGTTTAACTCCAGCTGGCAACTATGTGCTATGCAGCCTCTTGCTCTTTCCCCCACCACCTCCTCTCAGTGGTGAGGAGAATCAGAGAGGAAAGGTAAACCTCTTGGGCTGACATAAGAAAAAAAATATTTGAGACAAAACATAATACTGATAATGAAACTAATTATGCTAATATAACAATAATTGCAGTGAAAAGGCAATGGAGTCACAGAATATGAGAAAGAAGCAATGCACAATACAGTTCCTCACGACCCACAGACAGACGCCCAACCCATCCTCAAGCAGCAATCAGACCCTTCTGCGTAACTGTAAAGATAGTTTAAATACTGGGCATGACACTCATGGTATGGAATACCCCTTTGGCTATTTCAGGTCAGCTGTCCTAGTTATGCTTCCTCCCAGCTTCTTGTGCAGCTCCTCACTGACAGAGCATGGGAAACTGAAAAGTCCTTGCCTTAGAGTAAGCGCTGCTTAGCAACAGGCAAAACATCAGTGTGTTGTCAACATTATTCTCATAATAAATCACAAAACCCCTAGCACTGTACCAACTACTAAGAAGAAAAACTCTGTCTCAACCAAAGTCAGGACAACCAGGGTGCTAGAATTGAAGTGGCTCAGATGGATCTGGACTAAGAAGAAAAGCGTGAGCTATTTATACCACCACAGTAAGGAAGCCAAGTGTCTGAAGCCTTTTTGGCACAGGGGGATGCTGTCTGAAATCCCGATATGAGGAAACTTGGCAGGTTGATTATATCACACTACCACAAACTTCCCATGGTAAGCACCAGGTGCTTACAAAGGTGGAAGCAACTACCAGATGGTTGGAAACATACTCTGTAACCCATGCCACTGGCCAGAACACCATCTTGGGCGTTGGAAAACAACTGCTGTGGTGATGCTGTACCCCCAAAAGAGCTGAATCAGGTTGTGAATGTGACTCATTTCTGAAATAACCTCATAGACACCTGGGCCAAGGAAAATGGCATTGAGTGGGTGTATCACATCCCCTGTCATGCACCAGCCTCTGGGATCACTGAACAGTACAGTGAGTTGTTAATGTGTGCTGGGACATTCAAGCATTGGGATACAAAATTAGCAGAAGCCATTTCTTTAGTTAGCACTACAGCGTCTTCTGGTTGATTGGCCCTGCCCAAACCAAACCTCTGTGCACTGTGGAAGCAGGTGCAGGTCATATAAAACCATGGCTGAGAGAAACAGTCTGGGTTATGCTATTTGTGCCATTGGCCTTCTTGGCCACCTGGACACATGGCCAGCTCATGTTCAGCCAGCTGTCAACCAGCACCTCCAGGTCCTTTTCTGCCAGGTCACTTTCCAGCTACTCTTCCCCAGCCTGTGGCACTGCCTGGGGTTGTCGTGACCAAGTGCAGGACTCAGCACTTTGCCTTACATAAACACTGTCACACACTCCCACATACTGACACTCTAGCAATGACAGGCATGAGCACTCTCACTCACATACGCTGATACACTCTCACACACACACCAATGCACACAAATGTGCTGACATTCCCACTCACTCAGAAAATGCACAACAACATGCTGTAAAACGCATGAAAACACTGGGCATAAATGCACACCTCTGGTGCAAAACATGGACCTTTTTCTTTTCCTTCCCTTTGAAGCTACAGCCAAAGGCCAAAGTGTTTTTATAATATGTAGCTATATTTTTAAGTTGCTCTTATTGGCGAGTTCTTCTGTTTCCATGACAATTTCGAGCAGTTTTCTATATTTTTCTAATTTTGCATTGCCTTCGCTTGTTGCTGTGTCTCTCTTAGAGGTAATGTTGACAGTAGGAAACATCTGTTCTCTGCAACACAAAGCATGGGGTTTGGAAACGAATCCACATTAACAGGAATGAGGGACCTGGAGGTAAAAAACTCTCACAACAGAAATGACAAAACCAACAGCTGGGGTTGTTCAGTTTGGAGAAGAGAAGGCTCTGGGGACCTTATGTGGCCTTTCAGTATCTGAAGGGGGGTTATAAACAAGATGGAGAGAGACCTTCTACCAAAGTCTGTATAAACAGAACCAGGGGCAGTGGTTTTAAACCAAAAGAGGGTTGGTTTAGATTGGACAAATGGAGGCATTTTTTAGGGTGAGGGTGGTGAGATGCTGCCCAGAGAACTTGTGGTATCTTATTCCTGAACCTGTTCAGGATCCTGTTGGACGGGGCTTTGGGCAACCTGATCTAGTGAAAAATGTCCCTGTCTATGGCAAGGGAGTTGCTGCAGATGATCTCTAAAGGTCCCTTCTAACCCAAAACATTCCATGATTCTATGCCTTACAGAATGGAGCACATTCACCTATTTGTC
This sequence comes from Callaeas wilsoni, assembly GCA_013398955.1. Lineage (NCBI taxonomy): Eukaryota > Metazoa > Chordata > Aves > Passeriformes > Callaeidae > Callaeas > Callaeas wilsoni. Next base: position 252,422 of record VWPU01004818.1, on the reverse strand, counting down.
ATCCCAAGTCCTAAGGCCACTTCTGTCCAGCTCCAGACGACATTCCCTGACCTATTCCATGGTTAGCTGTTGACAGCATAGCGGGAATACAGACAGACTGCTCAAGCACGTTGGGCTTAGGCACAAGGTTTGGAAAATCAAAGCCTGTCTGATTTGTATCTGGTGAGTCATGTCAAAGGAAGAAGAAAGTGCTTGTTTGAGTATGTAGGTTACAAAAGGAAGGCTGGGGAAAATATGGGCCTCCAGCCAAAAGGAGCGAGAGCACAGTATGTCCTCCTGGCTGTAGTTCCAGTTCTTGGGGTTGATGGAGTTCCCAAACACCTTCCACTGTTGGTGTTGGAGAAAGCAGAAAGTCACAGCATTTGCTTATAAAGGGCTCACAGAAATGAACAGCATTTGTCAGCAACCTGTGCTGGTGGATTTCAGCAGGAGCCACTTCTGTTGCATTAAAATTCCCTGCAAAGGCTATCAGTTTACCATGGCTTAATTACAGTTTTGCAATCCTCTAAATATAGTGTTTAGCTATAGGTTTTGGCATAATTTCTCTCTCTTTCAGGGTAAATGAAGTTAATAATAATTTTGCAAAGTGGTTTGTAAACAATCATGCTCAGTGTTACTCTTCACAATACAGTTGAAAAAAACACCCAAATAAAAAAAAAAAGCTAATTTCCTATTAGACGTTTCAGCACAGAATTATCATCTATCTATTTTGACTTCCAGTTATTTGAGCAATGCGAGGCTTAATCTTTTTAAGCCTGCCAGCTGAAAGTAAAATGCTAATTTGCAATGTGTTTTGTTAAAAAAACTAAGGCAATTTTCTTCATATACAATTTTCTCTGGAAAAGAAAAAAAAAAAAAAACAGTTTAGAAAGTCTTAAGAAAAAAAAAAGAATCCTGATGTATATGAGGAGTGTTCCCGATTTCTTGAGTGCCACAGATTTTCTTCCACATGCTTTTAAAAATGATCTCTTTGGTGCCAGAAGATGGTGTGCTTCTACCGCATCATGCTGCAGTCACCTTGGGGAAGGGATTGTGTTTGCTATGTAAAATCATCTCTCTATATAACAGAAGCAATAGTTATGATGAAATCAAAAGGAGTTTGTGGTAAAAAAATACAGTTCATACTTAATGAATGCACTTATTACTGTGTTTTCAGGCGTATTTTGCTTCCACTTTCAATGAATTTTTAGAGATGGCAAGTTTATCAAAAGAAGTTTAAGAAATAATTTTAAAATAATTATTAAATTATTATTTTGAGATGATAATGTCTTTAACTGAAAAAAATGGACAATTAAGATTTAAAACTTTGTTGTCTTCTAATAATTGAAATATTATTCAAGTGTTTGAATTGTTTGTACATAAATACCTTTAACTTAGTTTCCTATTTCTTTAGGTAGACCTTGCTGGAAGTTTTATATTAAAGCTGGTTTTGATGTTAAGCAATTTATTCTATAAAAAGTGCAAATATTTATTTCTGTGTAAAACAGTAAACTGACACCAAAGTTTTGCTCCACAGTTTTCCAGATATTAGGAAAATGTCACAGTCTTCAAAAAGAAAAAAAAGTTTGAGATCTAGTAGAACTGCATCATCACAGTATGTTCACATGCATGGAATGTAAGGGTCTTAAACTGAATTTTGCTTTTTCATCTTTCCTATCTATTTTTCTGTCTAACTACCTGGGGTTGTTCATAGACACAGAAAGGATAAAAAAATAAACTTTCCTTTTTAAGCCTTTCTAATTGCCTTCTTAAAGTTCTTAAAGCACACTTTTTATAACCAGCCTAATTTATAATAATTTATATTTCTATATCTTACTGTTAGGTCCAGATAAGAAGTGAAGTTTGGAAGGCAGCAATATGAGGACTATTACTTCTGGATGTGAGTGGCTGGTGGGCTGGATCACAGCACCATAGAGCGACAGAATGGTTTGGGTTGGAAGTGACCCAAAAATCACCCAGTTCCAACCCCCCTGCCATGAGCAGGGACATCTTCCACTACACCAGGTTGCTGAAAGCCTCATCCAGCCTGGCCTTGAACACTTTCAGAGGTGGGGCACCCACAACATCTCCAGTGCCTCGCCATCCTTTCAGTAAATAATTTTCTGCTAATATCTAACCTAAACACACAATTTTTCAGTATGAAGCCATTCCTGTTGTCCGGTCACTACATGCCCTTGTAAATTGTCTCTCTCCAAGTAAAAGTAGGCCTTCTGACGTCTTTAAAGGTTTTATAACATTGAAGTCATGTTTATGACTTTAGCATGAGATAACGACAGAATGAGACCTGCTGTTTCATGGCTTTTACTCATTGGAAAGTCCAAACACACGTAGCACATGGATGATGCAGTAGAAGCAACAAAGGAAAAGCTTTGTTGGCAGTGCATGTTTTGTCCTGTGTAGCAATTTGCCTCGGTTGCCTGGCATGGTGGTTTCTCACTGAATTTTTGTTGGAGGCAATGCCAGATTTGCTGGGGCATGTACGCCAAGCAAGGAAGCACTACATATATCTTTAGCTGAATCGGCTGTAACGAAAGAGACTGGCATGTGGGAGGTTGCTGAGATTTTTTTTTTCCAGATATTTTCTTATCTCAAAATAAAAAAATATAAAGGTTTCCATTAGAGACTGAGGCTACAGCGAAACATATGCTGATTGAAGTTGTTAAAATATGGGTTATTTTTGTTTCAAATTTTTCAATGTCATATTGAAAAACATCTCAGCCTCACCAGGAAGGATTAATAAGATTGCAGTACAGCTAAACCCAGACAGCCTTGCAATTTGTTAGAGAACTGATAGCAGTGATGTAGCAAGACTGACTTAGACATAAACCCAGTTTTTACCAACGGAATCCTGTGATGTCTGTCATCAGAAGATTTTACATAGGTGTCTGGCATGCCATAAATGAAATCAGTGAAAGAAATTAAATACTCCTGCTGCACCATGTTTATTTCAGGACTAGCAGCTATGGTAATAAATAACAGTGTATGTACACAAATATTCAAAGCCAATTTCAGAGTGGGACAGTGCAAGTGTATGTCATATTTTGAATGTCAGGCACATGAAATATTAAAATAAACTTATCTTGCAGAGGAGAAAGAAAATTTAAACAAGCCTTTGCAAATAGAAAATAATAAGACTGACAAAACCAGCTTTGACTCTTCATATGTACTGAAGTGATTGAAATCTATTGCAATTTTTGCAAATTTTGTCCATACCGAGTGGAAACTTATTGAAGGGGTTTTTAGGCAAATTTTGAGAGGTAGATCACAGACTGGTGACTGAAAACCACTTCAGTATATTACTCACAGTGTAGTTACTACATGGTTGTTAAGGAAATGTACAGTAAGAGAGCATATATCAAATCTGGAAAATATTTAATACACAGATGCATATTTCCAAAAAGGCCTCATTTTACACTGGGGTACCATGCACTAGCTGAATCTGAGACACTTCTAAGCGGAATCTTACCCAGGTAGCTGTGTTCATGTTTTGTACTTTACCCAAACTAATAAACCCTACTCAGTGGTTTCTTCTTAAAAGTCTTCTTCATTTATGCTTTTCAAGTGCCAGAACAAACACTGAGCTGTCTGGAAAAGGCACGACAGATATCGAATTAATTAGCATTTTGGAAAAGGTTTTTTATTTAACACAAAGCAGAAAGATCATCTGTCTGTACCAGAGGTGGGGTTTCTTGGTTTTGTCAGACGTGCTCACAGGAACAGGTTAGGTCATCTCTCCAACCATGGCAGTTGATGATGGATGAAGGAATAGAGCAATTTAATCTGATACTTAAGATCAAGTCCAGTTTTAAAGTCAAATATCCCCTAAGAGCAGTAATGAAGCAATTGCTTCATGATACCCTACCCCTCATGAAGGGTAGGCCTGTCTCACTTGTAGCCGTTGCACCATATAAAAAAAATTAACCAACTGCCTAATAATACTCAATTTTAATATCTTAGGTGCTTGCAAAGAATAGAGTGATGATGTCTTAAACATAACCTAGAGCCATCTTTTATGAAATGGCAGTGTTCTGTGAGGAAGACAGAAATAATGCCAGGTGATCTGTATCAAAAAGAGGATCTCCTTCCATCCAGCATCATTTACTATAGCACATTACTGAACAAGAATAGCATTTTCCCTGATGTAGATGTGAAGACAGCTTTCATTGACATGTAGGATTCAGATTTTCTCTTTCCCTCAACTCTTTCTTAGAGGTGAATACTAAAACATTTCTTTAAAATAATTTTCAACCAGTAAGAATAAAAGCTTATTCTCAACCATTTATACCTCAGCATCCATTCTGTGAAGAGGAGGGGGAAAAAAATACACTTTCTAGAAAATGCAGAGGAATACAGTGTTTAATGTATCTTCACCATCATGTAGCCATGAAGACAATCAGGGTATTACATCCACTTACAAAATATTGCTCCAGATTTTGGCTACTCCACTATAAGGAAACTGCATAAGCATTAGGAAAAATCTAGAGGAGATCAGTGGAAATGGCAAATACCTTTGAAAAAGCCATCCATTAAGTAAGTTTGGTGGAATTAGATTTAAACAAACTTGAAAAATAAGCTAATAGCTTCAGGTACAAAACCTTGCTATAATTGTGATCAATTTGCCTTCACCTTCTAGTCACAAAGAATGAAGTTTAGTGGAAGAAGAGTGCCTCCCTCTGGCAAGAGAGGAGTTTTGGTTACACACAGGAGGACATTTCATAGCTGTAAGGACTGTAACACAGTGGAACTGTTCTCTTAGAGTATTTCTGGAGAGTCTTTGAATGGCTCTAATAGTTTTAACAAACACCCAACCAGGACAAACTGCACAGCCTAGAAACACCTCAGCACAAGGAGTTCAACTCTGCTTGGCACTGCTTTCTCTGAGTTTATAGGACTTTTTCAGGCCCTGATGAAGAAAAATACATAATTCAAAAATCCCTGTGTGATCAGGGATGAATGAAGTCATTCTTGTGTCCCATGATCTAGAGTACTACATGCTGTTTATTTGAGCTCAAAGAGGAAACACATGATTTAACTTGTAGTATCTTGAATGTTAGTCTGTGAAGTCAAGTGAGAACAGCCATATGTAAGTATGACACACAGTTAAGAAACAGTCTGTGTTTACTTGGGAAGATTGCTAATTAGTGATGAGTTCCTTGGAATCAGAGGTAACCTCTGTCATACAATTAGTCTGCAAACCTAGGCTGCATCAACAAGTGAAGGTTCATCGTATCCCTTACCACTGGAGCTAGAGAGGACACAGTGATGGAGCAGCATCTCCCACTGAACCTCAGTGCTGGTCATGAAACTTTGCCTTCAGTTAAAACAAGCTGACTTTCCTTTGAAGGCTTAAATAAATACAGAAGAGGAATTCTACCAGCGAGGCCCATCTGTACTGTGGTGTTTTGAAAGCTGGGCCCTTCAGTTTTCCTCTATACAATTGAAGGACACTCAGCCTTCTCAGGCTTGTGTTAGTGCCACTTCTCCCACAGAGCCCCTCTATCCCTACAGCAATTTCTAACAGGACTCAACTATTCTTACTACTCGCTGACACCTTATTTTCTTCCTTCCTTCCTCCACTCTCTGTCCCTTTTTCCCGACAAGAATATGTTGCTTGTATCCTGGTTAATAAGTTCCACTCCAAGCACTGCTATCTGTCTCCTAAGGAATGAGATACATCTTTCAGTAACCACGTTACAGAAGCTGAAAGGACAAAAATAATGCTGACGAAAATGTAATTGCACAGGGTAGAAGAACATGTGCAGAAGATTAGTACAGTACGGCACAAAGAAAGTTTGCATGAAAGACATTGAGAATACCCTTAATGAAAAAGATTAAAAAGACAACCTACAAAATTTTAAAAGGTTACTGTCTTAACTATACCTGGAAATATGAAGCAGCAGATCAAATTGCACTGTCGTAACACTGCTCAGCCTGTGTGAGAAACCATGGTTTTGAAATCTATCCAAGATTTATCTGGAGCTGTGAGTAGTCAGATACTCTCTGAAATCCACAATGTCATCTTGCTTTTACTAAAAATACTGGGCATTTAGCTTTCCATTAAAAGGGAATTGGTTCCTTCTCTATTTCTGTAAAGCATTATTGGTTTTAATGGTATATAATTATTGCACTAAACCAATCTTGTCACATATGCAATTAAAGCAGAAATAGTGCTTGTGTCATTACTGGGCTGAAGATGAGAGACTTCTGCTGACAGTTGTATGGTAGCACATTTCCTCCCTACACCATGGAAAGTTTTCAGATCCTCCTCTAACCACTGTTCATCTGTAAACACTACCTTTAGACTGGATTCAGCTCAAAACCTAAATTGTCTGGATGCAGCTACTTTTCCTACATCTCAAGGAAACATTTTGTGGTTTGTCACTTGGGACATAATGGATAATTACATGTGGGATTCTAGTGCTGCCTATTATTAAGCCCCTGTTTCAAGCTGTTTATCATATTGCCAAATCAAATTAACCATTTAGGCTTAAATTTTCCATGGTGGCTGTCTGCTCCAGACCAATTTCTATTTCCAAGAGGGAAAGAAGAAGAAGAAAAAAGTCCAAGGTAAATGCATTGCTCTGTGAGCAGTAAAGCCACTTGAAATATTGTGGTTTGTAACTCAAATGCATCCTCTGACCTTTTGTAAGCATTGAATGAATACTGATCCTTTTTCCCTTACCTGCATTAAGAATGTGTCTTTCTGAACAGGTGGTTTTATGATACTTGTAGTAGCTTGGTACCTCTGGGGCTACTACCCTCTTGCAGAACTGCTTAAACAAATAAAGTCCTACAGAAGCTATAGCAGAGTGAAGGGCTGCCTGATATACACGAGTCCACATGTTCTTTCCTTTATGAAAGAAGGTTAAAAATCTAGGTGGAACGCACTTTTTAAAAATCCTGCTGACCACCTGCACCCCAAGTAAAGTGAGAGGGATATTTTGCTCCCCAGTCGTGCAGAGAATAGAAGCCTGAAACTGGATAAGCAGCCCACAGGAAGGCTGAGAGGGAGGTAGACTAGCTTCTCGAAGCGTGCAGCACAGCCTGTTTGGACAAAGAATGAAGTCAAAGAATCAGAACAGAAACACCTAAGGGAGCTAAGGAAAAGGAAGGGGGACAGTCGGGACAGATTCAATTAAGGACAGCATCTTAAAATGCATTCACAAAAACTTGATTAAGATTACATAATTTTCACATCTAGCACATCCCATTTTTTAAGTCCTTGACTTTGGAATTTTAAACTACTCTTAATTTAGTATTTTTAGACGTATTTTAATTTATACACCTGAAAATAGGTCATCTTAGTCATTTGGGCTTTGTAATACTGAGCTGACCCCAAAAGCTTTAAAATTCTTGGTGCAAAAATGCAGGCTCTGTGATGAAGGTGGTACACGTGGTACAACATCAAACCTGGCAAGCTCTAGCTCTGCAGTGGAAAACAAATTCAAAATCTAGGCAATTCTCAGTGACACCTGGACTTTGAACTGGAGATTGCTTATATTTATCAGTTTTTACACAAGAAAGGCTGTTTATTCAATTTACATTTACCGGTTGTTACCCCAAAGCCTTAGAAGTAATCATAAGAGGTGAGAAATTAATAAAATCTCTTTCCCGTGCCAAGAGAGAATGCTTTAGTCACTGGTTTATATCATTCTTCTCTTTTTGAGTACCTCTAGCCTAATTAACTTTGAATTCTGAATTTTATATTGAAGGCTCTTAGCCCACTCCAACTTTCTTTTTCCTCTCTTTCTTCCTTTATCCTAGAAAAGTCTAGCGTGTAACCTTATTTCATACTGAAGGCAAATTTCTAAGAAATGTTTATCAGTCTTTCAAGTGTTATCATAATATGTGGGAAAAGGTGGATGCTATTAAAATTACTGATTTTATAGGGAAATAGCCACAATCTATGTGTATTGTGAGTGGCCCGTTCTTTGTACTGTGCTTTAAATTACCCCATTAGGAAGAAATATTTGAAGAACCTGTAGCTTAGGGCTGATTCTTCCTAGTTTTGAATCTAATGGCACCTGTGTGGGACTGCGGCATTGCTCTGCTCAGGACAGCTGTTGTGCCAGGCATGCTCGCACATGAAGACCTTCAAAATCAAAAACCAAATTTAAAGGAGTTTCCATGCTGAGCAAGATATTTTGGGGTTCTACTGCTGTACTTAAATGTAAATAAATTCTTTTTCAGGTCTGATGCCAGCTGTTATAAATCAAAACTGTCCAATCATCTTCTGTTAGTGTGGTTAACATGATGCATCTCTATTTTTCTTAGAGCTGACTCTTGTATGACTGATTCAGAGTTAATGGTTACTCTTTTTACAGGGAGTCCTCAGAATCCCTCGTAGAGGTCCTTATGTCTCCTGTCACTTCAGGGCCAGCTGTTAGATCAGAGCAGGTTTATCACAGCTTTACCAAGTCGGGTATTGGAAAACTTCCAAAGACAGGCTTCCAACCTCCCTGGCAGCCTGTTCCACTGCCTGTCTGTTGTATTGGCAAAAGTAGTTCTCCTTACATGTATCAAGAACCTCTCTTATTTCAGCTTATTTCTGTTACCTGTCATCTCTCTGAAGGGCCCGACTACTTCCTCTCAGTCCTCTCCCTGTAGGCACCAGGGTGGCTGCGAGGTGCCTCCGAAACGGTGTCTGTACCAGGCTGGACACGTCTCGCTGCCCCAGCCCCTACTCACAGGGCAATGCTCCAGCCCTCGTCATCCCGATGGCCTCTGCTCATCTTGCTCCAGTTTGCTGATGCCTTTGCTGAAGCGGGGGTAAAACTGCATGCAATGCTCTAGGGGGCCTGTGAAGTGCAAGGGAGCGTGGTCCACCACTACCCTTGAGTTACATGCCAAGTAGAAATCCTATGTGTCTTGGGGTGATTTTTTTCTCCTAAAATTTGTCTCCAAAACCGTGACACTATGAAAACCCAAGAAAAAGTTTTTTGTTAATAAAAGAGAAGAAGAATTTACATATTTTGTTTCATTCCTTTCTTTGTTTTTTTTTTTTCTTAACCCCTTCTGTCCCCTTGTCCTCATATAATTACACTGCAGGGACTTCACAGTGATGATATATACAAAACTAAGACAGCTTCTATATGCTGAAGGTTGCCTGTTTCACTGTGGTATAATTCCTGTACATAATCAATGTTTGTAGCCATCTTCCCATGCCAATGTTATTGACATTCTGCTAAACAGCGTTCTCATCCTGTAATTTTCCTTTGAGAAGTCAAACCCTCCATACCATCTTTTTTGTTAATGGTACTGCTTCTGTTAGGACACCACAGGAGAATGTGCTGCCTAGTGCAATTCTAGTTATGTTATAGTGGTGAGCCATACAAAGATTTGATTGAAGTTATTGGCATATTCATTTTTAAACTTCAAAAGCTATCAAGTGTACATAAAGAATGCAAGCATGTGGGAATGCTTACAACCTGCTATTCTGAACTTAAAATTAAAACAAACTAGGTTCTGCGCCACTGTCACAATATTAGTGTTGCGTGTTCCTTATGTATACTCTTTACCTTATGTACTTTTAAATGCACTATGAATAAAAGCATAGAACACAACTGCATTAGTTCTATACAGTGTATTTTTGTAAGCTCTGCTGGGGAACAGAAGATGAATTTGAATATGTCAAAAAGATGTCATTTGATGGCTTACAGGTCAAAGTAAAGCTTGTTGTCAAAGTGAAATCAAAATTATAACCAGTTTTAATCTTCCTGTTAGGCTTTCATTCCCTGCAGTTTTATACCTTTCACTGGAAATAAGAATGTTTGCCAAGTTAAAGAGCAGGAAGATTTAGGTGTTTTAAAGGTTCTGAGTTCAGAAATGGTCACAGCACAGCAGTATAAAATAATGAACACAGATGGAACAACCAGCAGCAAGTGTCATTTCACACAACATATCCTGATGAAAAAGCGTAAACTCTTAAAGGCTCCAGGTCCACTCTTCTGTTAATTAACTAATACTGCTAACAAGAAAGGGAAAAAATAGTATATGTATTATTGTTATTAGGCAAATTGAGAAATCAGACCTTGATGAACACAGTTGAAATTTGGAAGGTTTCTAAACACAGAAATAAAGGTATTCATATATGTGCTCCTAAGTATAGATACATGTAGAAAATGTAAAAAATGCATATATGGAAAAATACATATGAATGTACGTATTAGGAGAATCCAACAGCAATTGACTGGTTGTTGCCTTTGAAAGTAGACATGCCCAGGATAAAAGTGAAAAAAAAAATGAGAGTAATCTAAGAGTAAATCATGAAACCTACACTTCCTTCTTTGCATTCCCTGAATTACAAAAAATAAATCCGTGTATCCTCATCACAAAATCAGAGGTAGCCATTCTTTAGAGGCAGATAGGAAACTTAGCTTGAGAAATAGGTTTTCATTCCTGATAACAGTGTTCCTATTGTAGCTGTTGAAAGCACATTCCTGCTGTCCTCTGGAACAAATCTTTCCTTGGTCTTGGAGATAAAAATTACTTTCCCTTACATTCTTCTTATTTATCCTTCTCATCAAAATAATGTGGCCCTTTTTAATGTTTTCTTTTAGAATATGCACAATCTCTACCCTTCTTGCTGCAAATTCACTTATTTATTTTTGGTTATTTTCACCTAAATTAATGTTATAAACTGCCTGTAGAATACATCACTTGTTCACCTCTTCTGACAGCACATTTTGTGTTTATTTCTGGTGTAAATGCTTCTTCATAATTTATTTTAATTGGATATGAGGTTGCTTTTTTTCCTTGTTCTGAGAAGAAACCAAATTCAGCTCTTTTTATGACATATTACAACTAAGCAAGCCTTCTTTCTGAGATGCATTATTCTGGTTTTTTTAATAGCACATTTCACTTGCAACTATGTTATTTAATTACCTTATTTTGCTGTCATTCCCCACAATACTTTATAACATTGAATAAAGGTAACATTGTCAATTTATTTTCCTAAAACCATTTACTTTCATCATAAAAAATATAAGACAATTAGATGGATGAGCTAACATATTAACATTTCCTTACAGTAAGCGCACTTTTTTTTTTTCATTCCTTTAAGTCTTTTAAATTGTTTTGAATTTCTGAGTGGTCATCATCTCTTTCCACATTGGCTTGAATCAATGCAAAGGCATTTCAGATAAAAAAAGATTTTGCAAAACCTCTTCAGTTACAGCAAATAGATTACTGTTTTTTTAATTCTTCCCTTCATGGGAGAAGTTAATAACAATAAAATTTTAATCTGTGATCTTCCCTTGCTCTGATATAATTAAAAATAACAAATGTTGAAATACATGACTCTGGTTACCTTTAATCCACTTTTCTCAGACTCACGTTGTCATACAAAGCCATGGTCGATCATATGCATTCCTTGACCTTGCATGGCCTTGACACAATTTATGAACTTCTATTAGGAAAACATGTGAATGAAACAGTCTCAAGTTACTCAAAACTTTGAAGTACAGGAATGTTGTAATTCTGTACCCACCTTGCACTTGCATATTTGAAACCATTTTTGCTTAAGCCAGAGGACTCCTTAACTTTGTTCGCTTTTTTTCATTCATCCTTTTCAGGGAGGCTTCTGGTTGACCTTCTGTCTCCTCAGTTGCAATATCATCCTTAAATAGATCCACTCAGAAGCTATTTCGACATTGCTAATTTCAGAATAAAGAAACAGCATGAGTTTAGAAAGCTAGTGAAATGCTGACTATGAGTATGCACTTTTGAGAAGAGCATCTGGCATAAAATATTAGTTCAAAAATCGTAGAATAATCTATGACATTGAATGTAGAGAAAGCCTAGTGAATTGCTTAGGAGAAAGACTGAAGTGAAGGTAGTTCACACTAGTAAGAAACAAAAGGACATGATCATAATGTACGTAACAGTGAACTACATGTTAAGATTTCTGAGATTAACAATTTAGAGCACTATTAGAAATTAGAAGCAATGATATGATGCAAGGGTATCTTTATACTGTGGAAAAAATGTTTAAGTCTTTAAAATATTCTTGCCAAAAGGCTGAGAGATGAGAAATACAACTAGTCTTTATAAGCAATCTTTATATGCCAGTATGTGGAAGTAGGTATTTCACAAGCCTTTTGTCTTCTTCCCTGCAATGCAGCTGTTAATGTCAAAGGAGTAACAGTGAGGAAATTTACAGCAGGCCTTCTGCAAAGCATTCCAGAAGCTGAGGGGGTCTGCCATGAACTTTGCATGTTTTGTTTGTGTATGTAAACTAAAGGACTTTAAAGTAGAAATCAGAATAAAGAAAGCCCGTCTCCTCATAGGTTAGAGGCTCACGTTTTGTTTTATCCAGCAAGTTATGAGTCCTATTAAATAAAATGGAATATTTTCTAAAAGAAAGCAATATTGTGTTTACATCCAGGTGACAGTGTCATTCTGAGAGGCAGAAAACATGAATTTAACTATACCTTGGGAAGAAGAGCGAGTAAATTTATGGATGCATAACAGAACAAGTACTCTGGTTGTTTGACTATGGGAAAAGTCTTCCTAGAGGGGTGGTGGATACCCCAAGCCAACACTGTTTAATGGGCATTCAGATATTGCACTTAATAATGTGCTTTAACTTTTTCCCAGGCAGTTGGACTAGATTATCATTGTAGGTCCCTTTCAGCTGGAATTCTTTTCTTTTCTTTTCTTTTCTTTTCTTTTCTTTTCTTTTCTTTTCTTTTCTTTTCTTTTCTTTTCTCTTCTCTTCTCTTCTCTTCTCTTCTCTTCTCTTCTCATAGATATTTCCAAAGTAACCATCAAATTTAATCTGTCATTTTGGAAAGTCAAGAGACATTTAGCAGGGAATTAATTACACTTAAATTTGTATGTAACAGCATGTATAAGAGGTGGCTACATAAGGCTCCTTTAGGAATTGGTAAAAAATCCCAGATGAATCAGATGAAGTAGACAAACATCTTGAAGTGGACATGGAAACCATGTCAGACAAAATATTCTCTGTAAATATCTATTAACTGTGAAAAAAAAAAAATCAAGGTCAGATGTAGACAGTAAGCTTATAGACATATATATTCAGGAAAGAAAAACCCCAGGCCTAGTTCTGGTGTTCTACATAAAGGTAGGCCTCGTTGAATCTCCCAACTTCTTGACTCTTCCAAGGTTACCAGAAGCAGAATTTCAGAAAATGTGGTATGCCTTGAAATCTAAATGATTCATTTAGATTAGGTCAGATTAGACTTACTGCTTTCTTGGAGCATAACTTTTCTTTGCAGTAAAAAAGGATCTTTCCACATCTGGCAAGAAACATTGCAGCAGATGCTGCTGTTCAGGTGTTCCATCACTCGGACATTTTATGTACAGGCAAGCAAGGCACGGAGAGCTGAAAGAAAGATGTCAATCAGGAACTACAAAAGTTCACTGGTAAGAGGTATAAACAAAGAATCTTGATCCAAAACACAGTGAAACCCATCAAAGTACTCCTGCTTGACCTCATTTAGTTCTGGGACTGTTTCCAGACGTGCTGACAGATTTAATGCTGTTTCTACCTTTGCTGATTTTCAGAGACCATATTTTGTACTTTTCCTTCTAGTATTAATTCAGGCTGAAAACCAGCTCATTTTAATTCTTCCTTTTTGGCAGAATAGTGTTTGATGTAAATTGAATATTCTATTTGATGTATACAGCCATAAAAATCCGTGACCTTATAATTAAAGAGGTTCAGCATAAATAAGCCACTATACAAGACTTCCTGGAGTGTGAACAGGAAATCTGGGGTTTTATTCTTCTACAGACCAGGCTTTAACAGGTTTTGTACAGCAGAATCTCAAGAGCTTGTGAGTAATTCAGTAACTTAATCCTTGAGGCATTTAAAAATATTCAAATTGGCCCACTTATTTTTTTCAGCATCAGCAAAAGTTTGCTGCTTTTTCACTTGTACAATTAAAACTTACCAGGCAAACTGTGTGTCAGCCCAGTTCCAATGTAATTTCATAGTAAATCAAAGTGATCAAGAAGAGCAATTCTAACTCCAACCGTGCTCTCAGGCTGCCGTGATTCATTAGTTACAGTACCAACATTCACAGAAGCTGCATATGCAGCACAGACATGGGTAGAAAGAGAACTTAGATTTAGGTTGAGACACTCAGAATCACTTGAAACTTCACATTTAGAAAAATTAATTTCAGGAATGGAGAAAACCATACCCATGCAAGTTGTCGTAGCTCAGTAGTTCACTCTCATATCTCATATCCTGTACTACAAGGAGTTGGCTCAATCCATTTTGGTATTCTGTATTTCAGATTGTTGGTAATGGAAATAAGATCAAAGTATATAAACCTTTATTGGAAGACACAAAATATTCCTTACAGGTCTTTACAATAACTTAATACAGCTTGCTAAATTTCCCACTGTCACTACTTTACATCGCCTAAAACTCTGTAGGCTGCTTTTCTGGAGTAAAAACCTGACACCTCTGGGTGATTCAGAGTACTCTGTGCAGTAATTCCTTTTTTTTTTTTTTCAATTTTTTTTTTATCTTGCCTTTGCCATTTTAGTAACATAATTCATTTCTGTGTTTTACGTCCTCATAAACAATTTGTGCTTTTATATTTGTCTCCTTCTTTCAGAAACCTAATCAAAATCTAAAAGCTTCCAGTGTTGCTCAGCCAAGACATGTGCATGCAAGAATAGCAATTAAGGCACTCACACTGCATTGGAAAGGGCAAGTTATGCAGTGGCTCACTTGTGCACCTCAATAGGCATTACTGTCAATTTTATTTAAGAGTAAATTAATTCTACAAAAGCTTCTTGCTTTTACTGAAAGACACTGACTGGGGAAAGATTTTATTCAAAAATCCCAGACTAGCTCGAAGTTTGTTGTCTTGAATAGTATTTGATTCTAGCAAAACTTTAATATTTCATGTGGTATCCTGACTCAGTTTATGTTGCATACGCAGGGTTAATACACTCTTACAGAAGATTCTTTATGACACTTTCAGGAGACATGGTGAGTTATTACCATTAACCTTAGCTAAAAGCAAGACATTTTAAAACCTATTTTTGCTCCTAGTCCTAGGTTCTGGCAGCTTCTGGAAGATCTTTCCCCACATATCTTAGCCATCGGCATTTAACGCTGATTTAATAGCAATAAAAATAGACCAGGGGTCAGTATGTAACGAAGCTTTTGTCTTATTTCCTTCTCCTCTTCAAGGTGTTGCTGAAAAATCTTTCAGCTTTCTTTTCCCTGGTGCTATGTAGCTGATGCAGAGAGCTGGGGAGAGGCTACAGTGCCTCAGGGCAGCCAGGACTATGCGCTACACCCCAGCTAACTCCTGTACACCAGCCACATTGGAAAAATTATTCTCCTGTTCCTAGTCAGATGCATTAACAATCCGTAGAGGAGTGGAAAATCTCTAACTCACTTTAATCTTTCCATTTCTTGTAGGGGAATCATATTACAGAAATAAATAGTAGGTTTTGGGTTAAAAGTATGAGGAAAAAATAAAAGCTGTCCCTAGATGCCATGCGCTATATATATTTTGCCCATTCTTGAGATTAGGAAAATTCAGCAATGGAAAATTAAAGACAAGATTTGTCTCATTCCAATCAAAGGAATTTCAAAACAAAGTTTGGATTTTCATTTCTATGTACCAATTCTCAGTTAGAAGGATACTAATAATGTAGTCAGACCACTGATTATGTCAAATTCCAGGGGAGAAAGCATGAGGAAGATGAAGAAAGGATAAGGAAGAAAGGTGTGTGCTGAGCATACAAAGACTGTAAAGTTACATTTGTCATTTAAGCCTGCACAATGGGCATTTTTTTAAAATTCTATGCCTTTTTTTTTTAAAGGAAATGAAGCTTTATATTAATCAACACCAAACACCTCCCAAATGCAGAGATGATCAGAGGACAGACCAAGATCAGTGATCTCTCACGTTTCTCAATGCCAGTGGATGTTGTTTATTACCGTATAACTTGTATATTTCTTTTTGTTAGTTCCTCAAATCCCTCTGGATAATCTAGGAAGTAGAATATCCTTGAGGTCAATTTGAAACCCTTTTTCTCCATCACCTCTTTTTCATCGGTATTACAACAGCAAGGAAATGAGAAGCAGAAGGCCATCCACAAAGAAACACTCGCAGAGATGGGAATTTCATGTAGTGAAATTCCTTTTTGAAGGAATTTCCACCAAACCAAAAATTTGTCTCCAGATAAATTAAATGGAGCCTAGCAGTGCATTTCTTAATACATTATAGAACACAAGCCATTTTCAGTTTCGGTTAAGTTAGATTAATAAAAATAAATTCAAAATGACGTAAATAGACCAAAATTCCTTGAAAAAATAAATATGGATTGTATATTGCATATGTAAGTTTAAATAAAATCATGTGTCTCACTCCAGTGGGCATATCTGAAAAGAGTTCTTGTCAAGGAATGCTTGTATCCATTGTGGGTTACAAAGCAAAATTAACTACTTTAAATTTTATCAGTTGTTTATTAGAAAATAGTTAGAAGTCTTTAGTTTGTAGTGGGAGTCTGATGCAGACTTACGGCTGGGCCATGGGCTAGGAAATATTAATGTATGCATGACAGTCTTAATTTCTCAAACCTTTGGAGACTTTTAGAAATGGGTATGCAAAACTCCTACTTTTAAGTAAAATAATACAGAACTAGTTTTGAATGCAGGATTGTAGTAAAAACTGGTTTAATATGGCCAGTGTGGCACTGTCATGAAAAACAAAGAGCGAGTATGGCTTCCTAAATCCAACAAAATACTCAAGCTGATATTAATTCTACCTTAATGGGACAAATCATTTAAGAATTTATTACAAAGCCTGTAGATTCATGTGTCAAAAATCTTACTAAAGCATGACAATGAATGACGAAAAATACACATTTTTCAAAGTGTAAAAAGTGAGTTATCATAGCAGACATATTAGAGTGCACTCTGCTTAAACATGATTCTTAATACTGATAGCATAAATGTCAAACCGTCAAATCAAATTACCTGAGATATTTCTTGTTTAAAGGAATAGTCTTTCATATTCTATCACAGAAATAGTAGATATCTGTGGAATAGTAACCAATGAAACATGGAATTATTCATGACATTATCTGAGGCAGTTTTGGTTCAAGACAGAGGACTATAAGAATGAAAATGGTGGTGGCTGGTGTTATTGCATGTCACCTACAAAAGAATCTTCATTTATTTCTCCAAAGAACAGCATTTAAAAGCATATTCAAGTTTGAGTATTGTTTGTGTTCTGGGTACTTTTGTTCCAGATAATGCTGAGATTACTTTGTCCAGTAGACTTCGCGTTTTTGAAAACTCTTCAATGTTATATTTCCATACAGGATATTGGAAGTTCTGTCCTTTTATAGAAAACATAGATTTAGTTAAGCATTAGAGCTTCTTTGGTAGGAATCTAGAAATGCTTTGAAAGATTGACATTTAAAAGAAAAAAAAGTATTTTCCCTGAGAAGACTTGGAATATGTCTTGCAATAGCTTGCCTGACAAAATCATTGGAGACTAAATCAGTCTGTGGATATAGTAAAGAAGCAAACAGGTTTAAAGAACTTTGTGGGTTTTAAAATCAACACGTATCCAGGGAAGGAAAGACCTAATAAAGGCATGAAAAAAACCCCGATTATACAAAAAGCTTAAAATATGTGAAAGAGATATATTCACATAAAATACGTGAAATATCTAATTTCTTTCCTCACACTGAATTTGGATACCTCTTCTGCATAACAGATGCAACTTCAAATTTAGCTTTAAGCAACACATGAAAATTTAGAAGATTCTGAGGAATAGTGTAACGAGTGTAACTGGTAGGAAATAGGTAAAAATTCATTTAAAGCATCCCTCAAAATATAAGAAATCTACACCAGTTACATAGTGACTTACATCATATAACATTATTTTGTGGCTTGCTTTTGCACATCAAATAATGCATGTTTCAGTCTTTTTCAAGTTGATATATGGAAGTTTGTTTTGCAAAACAATTTCAGGTTACTGGTAATTAAACACTGCTTTTGCAAAGACAATTTCATAAGTAAATCTTTCATGTAATTCTAGTATATTGTAAATAGAATTGTTGTTTGTGAGCCAGATATGCAGCTTCTACCACATGTCTCTGTCAAGCTGGATTGTGAAAGGAGATGTCTTATCACAGAACTATCGGTAAAGCAAAGCTAAATAGCCTTGTGCAGATTAAATGCATTGATAAACCAGCATTAGCAAATTGTTGCTGAATTACAGGGAAGAATATATAAAGATACATAGCATTTATCATAATAGCTTTCAAAGACTGTAATTATCAATATATAAGATAAACTTTATTAAATATCATCACAAATTTGATAGAGCAACTTTATCTAAATCCCACATTAACAATGATAAACACAGAGAGTGTGATTTATGTCTTCAGATTCCTCCATCTGCTGATATAAATTCTTCCATGCACCCTAAAGGCAAGCTACTAGATAAGGTAACATAGCAGAAGCAGATTCTCATATTTATGCCTTATTTAGGCAGTGCTTTAAAGGAATCTGATGTAGCACTGTGACTGAAGAATGAACAAAGTTTATCTATGTTTTCTTCTTGAATCACTACAAAGAAATACATGTTACATTTGTAGTAATTAATTTGTTCCTCCTGTTTCCTTCTTGTACCTTCCAGACCCTTCATTTTAAGAAATTTGGAAGGCCTTGTGTATTGGGAAGTTATAAAAGTGTGCATATCCTTTTCCATGGTTTAGGAATCTAGAAGAGTATGTAGTTATTATTACTAAAAGAGATGCACCAAGAGCCAATACCTGCAATTCTTCTGGCATACTGCCATAAATTTGAGGCAGTTCATATTTTCTTTTCTTTTACCAAACAAGGTTCTGGTGAGACTGCAGGACTAAACACTCGCTTGTGGAGTTGGTAAGAAGCAAGTGGTGTGCTAGCTTAGGTGTCGGTCACTGCTTCAGGGGCCTTCCAAGCACCCTGGGTGATTGCAGAGATAGGAGAGGTTTTACCTTGCACTCAGGGCTGTTGGTACCCAGCAGCTGCCACATCTGGATGTCCCTGAAAAACGCTTCCAAGATCTGCAGTGCTTTTTGGAGCTCTCGGGAGACTCATTATTCTTCCCCCTCCC
The DNA here is from genome assembly GCA_013398955.1 of Callaeas wilsoni. Classification (NCBI taxonomy): domain Eukaryota; kingdom Metazoa; phylum Chordata; class Aves; order Passeriformes; family Callaeidae; genus Callaeas; species Callaeas wilsoni. The sequence goes on along the minus strand of VWPU01004818.1, from coordinate 233,307 downwards.
ATATATTTCTTCTCTCCACTCTTCAAGTTTCGATTTATGCAGCAATCCTCACTTTTTCTATTCATAAAAATTTTCCTCTTGTATTTACTGTCAGGAAAATTAATCCACCAACACCAGAGGTTTATGTCCAAAAAGGAGACAGAGGAGTCCCGTTACTTCATTCGAATAAAGGGAGAGGCCGTGGGGCATTCCCCTGGGGTCTCTCAAATTTTTGGAGGACTCAGCCTCCTTTTTATCCTAATTTTCCGACTGCATTTTCCCTCTCTCTTTCCCCATTGGCTAAGGTACTTGAGAGGTACAGACTTCCTGGAACGCCTAATTCCTAAGATTCCCTTCTAATGTATAACCCCCCTTGCCATTTTTTTTTAAATTCCATGGAATTAATGGTTCTCCTCATTGTTTCCTTCATCTTTTGATATTCAATTTCATTTATTAGCAGACCTACAGTTTATTGATAAAGACAAATCTCTCTTTCCATTCATCAATCAGTGGAATCCTTCCCATTGTTTCTTTTATCTCTTAGTGCTAGCTTTTATCTACCAGCAGGCCCACAGCTTATTTGTAAAGACAAGTCCCTCATTCCTTTCATTTACCAACACCAATGCATGGAAAAACAAAGTCAGTGACTTATATTATTAGACTGAGTCAACATTAAGGAGTCATGTGCATAGTAGGAGCAGACAGGAATAAAATAATGATGAAGTCCATATTCCAACATTTACTTCAGACGAGCACTAGTCCAATCCTGGGGACTAGAGGCTCCCTACTGTTTGGCACATGTTAAGAGTACATCTTTTGATTTAATTTCAAGAAATTAATTTTCAAAAGGAATTCAGTTTGTGTGCTCTGTCTCAGAGCTCTGTGGCATGACTCAAAACACAGTAAGCTGGGATAACTGGGAAATTTGCTTGAATATCACTTCTTCTCTGAAATAAGACACTAATACAAATGTATCCTTATAATTCCTATCCTAAATCCAAAAATTAAACAGAGGGGTTTGAACTTTTCAAACTGGAACTTTAGGCTTGCAGAAACTATTTGACTTTTCATCCAAATTTGGAACTCAAGATTATGAAATCTGAAACTTTTAATTGAAGAAAAACCAGTTTTTTAGCTAGTTCTGCCCTAGTCTGCCAACTATGTGGAAGTGGGACAATTCAAGAGAATATCCAAACCAGCTACAGCAAGTTGCACTCCAGGCATTTTATACACTTGCTTTTTTTTTTTTTAATTTTTGGAGGTTTTCTAATCTGTTCTGCTCTGCTCTGAAGTCTTTCATCTTTGTTCAGAATGAAATCTCCACCGGCACTTAAAATCTTTGGAGAGAGGATGAACAGTAAATCATTAATTTACACTGTTAATTGGTGTATAAATTAAACCATGTTCCCCTGAGAGTAGCTGCTTCGCAAGTCTGATTTTCACACAGAAAAGTTGTACTGGCAGTTCTGCAGCAATATGCCTTTCCCTGCAATCTTCTGTAGTAAAAATGAAGCAAAATTATTTAGCAAAATGAGATTCAGACAGGAGGAAATGTGGGATAGCAGAAGACAGGGATTATTTTACTACAAGTAAGTTAGTTTCTGATAAAATTTTCTGCTGTGTCACAGAAACAGTAAGTCTGAATCAGAAAGTTTCTATTTGTCAGAGTTGCCTGAATTTGTAATGTGAGGCTGTGTCCTCATCTTCTCCAGTACTTGTCCCTAAGCCCCAATCCCATGGCTTTCTGTGACAATGCTAGCAAATACTGCAGTAAAACTGTTCTTACCTTACCTGACCTTAACCTTACCTTACCTTACCTTACCTTCTTCTTGTACTGCAGAGTGGGATTGTTTATCATCATGTGCTTTTTTTAAATGGGTATTTAGGAAATGTTCTGAAAAAAAGAAATCTTATCGCTACCTCCCACAGATTTTATTCTGGGCTGCTCTAAAATACTAGTGGACCAAATTCACTTTAACTCATTGCATCTCCACAAAACATACTGAAAGGGGTGTTTCCTCATGATTTTTTCCACAGCACTTGCATGCACAAAGATCACCACACCAAACATATTATTTTCCCTCAGTTCTGCCCTAGTGTCTTCTTGCCATAGTGAGGAAGCACCCAGAGAAGCTGGAGTTCCTCTCACAGCGACTGTGATCCTCTCTGTGGATCATCCCACCTGCTAAACTAACCTGCAGCCTCAGCCTGCCAGTAGCTAACACATACAGCACTGACTCAGTCTGGTCAGAAGTCTGGCTAGGACACTTCCCACAGAAAATACCAACTCATAGGAACTGGATCACCCTGTAGAAATATTCTCCTCTTGACAAAATATTAGAAAGAGCAGAAACAGTTTTCCACTGAAGTCAGCCTGATTCTGGCCAACCTGTCAAGGGTTAGAGAGTATTTTAACAAGAAGATTGCTTAAAGCACTAAAAATTCTGCCCCTTTTTGATTTTCCATTCTTAATTTACTGCCAGTAATCTCACATAGACAGAAATAATTTCCAAACTTGAAATCATAAGCAAAGTAGAGTTGTATCTCACAGACTAGTTCTAACCAGTGACTGTTTGGAGCTGGATATATAGTAAGCAGAGGCTAATAACTATACATAATTGGTTTGTCCTTCTCATCATAGATCTCCTTTTCGGAACTGTTTGACTGAAAATAATTATTCTCTGGAAGCAACCTAGTGATGGAGTTTGCCTGTCTTCACAGAAATGGCAGGATTATGCTGTGACTCTAAAGGTTTGTACAGGAAAACATACCAGGACTCATATGGGAATAATTCATAGGGGAAAAATTTCTAACATGCAGCAGTATTAGTCAGGCTACGCAGGGGAAGCCTGTGGAGGATCCATGCTGAAAACTTCTCTATGTCCATCAAAGATAGACTACAAAACATTTCTAAGTTTGTAGCTGTTGCACAGCTAGGAGTAGGATTGAAGCTATGTTAGCATAGATTTCTCATAGTTATTGTTTAGCCCAAGTTTTTTGTTAGCATCTTGTGGGCCTGAGAGACTTAAAAGCTGTTTTCATCTCTAGCACATCTGAGTAATCTGAACAAGGTTAATTTTTTCCTGCAGTGACAGAATAGTCAGGAATAAGTCATCCCATCTAGGTCGGCCAAGGGCCTGTTCAGTAAGTAACAGAAATTTGCTCTCCAGTCTTCTTCCTGGGAGAGATGGGAGACAGCTTTGTGAATAGTCTTTGCTGAACCACACAGAGCTGCAGGGCTCTGACAAATCCTGCCAAGAATTACTTCATCAGTCAATTCCATGGGTGAGAAGACAATGCAGATAGGCAGATACTTCGTCCTGAGCCTATGCATGGCTTAACACAAAACCAGGAGCAGCTGCTGCTCTCATCACTTTGGTACAATTCAATAACCTTCCTACTGAAATTCCAGAAGGTACAGTTTAGGAAGTGAACATGAGAGTAAAGCAAAGTTTATTCTGTGTGCAGACTATGTGTGGCATTTGGCTTCCTGACCAAATATCTACATTTACCTGTCTAAAATGCAGGTCTCTACATATAAGTTCAGTGTATAGGTGTCCATTGCAGTCAAGTAAGACTAATGAGCTATGTAGATGATCATGAGGTCATTTGAGTAACTCTTAACTTGCTCAAGTTTTCTGATTAGCTATCCACTGACCACAAAGGGAGCTTACACAGCTCTCTTGCATGAAGTTACCTGTAAGTGTAGTGTCTTGAATTTAGGTTTTGAATCTAACACTAAAATCAACAAAATACATCATCCTAGAATTCAAACACTAGCATTTTAGTCTCTTTGAAACACCTATGTATTCATGATTACAGTTCACTCAACTCATGTTGCTAGGCAGTGAATATGATAGATTTTGTAACAGTACATAAAAATCTCCCAAATGTGATTGCATACGATGTGTATGTCTATTATTTTTCTCTGTTTGAAGATGAAAAGAAAAAAAAACCACCAAAATTGTGATCAAAGTCTTTGGTCTCAGTCTCATAGATGACCATGGCAACTGAAAGCTGAGCCTTCAATTAATTTCAGTACCAATTTCCAGAGTCTTGTTTTCTTCTGCATAACCTGTATACCATTTTTGTATTAAGCTACATCCACAACACATAAAAATTCAATTTCACATTGGCATAAACTTTACCAAAATATTAAGGAAAATATAACCTGAGAATAAATTAGCAGCTTACTCCAGTAATGCACTGCTCAGTGCTCCCAGGGCCTGATTTTCAGTATCATCTGTGACACCAGATTATACAGGAAGACTTTCTCTGTGAGATCTAGGAAAAAGTGAGTGCTTACTGCAATATGCTGTGAGGGAAGCTATGTAGCAATAAATTACATATCTTTAAACCTTCCATTCAAATAAAACTGCACATAGAACCTACTTTGACTTGCCATCTAACAGTGACTTGCATTTTCATCAAGTACCATCTTCTGCAAATAGATGATTTCATCAAGTGGCCAGTGCAGATGAAAACACATGAAATGGCAAATGCCTTCTTTCCCTCACTGTTGTCCTTCCCCAGGAACTTATCCTGTCCTTCTACACCATATAGAACCAAGAAGAACATATGGCACTAGATCAACATGGATACAATCCAGCACAATGATGCATTTTGACCAGAAGAATCATCAGTTATTCTTTTACTGAGGCATGGTAAAAAAATGTATGCAAGGCTGTGTTTTTTGGGTGCAGGAGAAGCATTAAGGTTTTAAGTTCAGCTCCCATTTTCACTTTGGCACATTCCAAGAGCATTGTTGTGGTTTAACCCCAGCCAGCTGCCAAGCCCCATGCAGCTGCTCACTCACTCCCTCACCAGCAGGACTGGGGAGAGAATTGGAAGGGTGAAAGTTAGAAAACCCATGGGAGATAAAGATGGTTTAATAGAGAAAGCAAAGGCCACACAGACAAAGAAAAAAAAAAGAATCAATTCACTGCTTCCCATGGGCAGGCAGGTGTTCAGCCATCTCCAGGAGAGCAGGGCCTCATCACATGTAATGGTGACTTGCAAAGACAAATTCCATCATTCCAAATGTCTCTCCTGTCCTCCTTCTTCCCCCCATTTCATACACTGAGCATGATATCCTATTGTCTGGAATACCCCTTTGGTCAGTTTGGGTCACCTGTCCTGGCTGTGTCTCCTCCCAACCTCCCAGGCACCAACAATTTCCTCACTAGTGTGGGAGTAGGAAAAGCAGAAAAGGCCTTGGCTCTGTGCAAGCCCTGCTCATCAACAGCAAAAACATCTCCTATATTATCAACCCTGTGTTCAGCACAAATCCAAAACACAACCTCATACCAGCCACTACGAAGAGAATTAATCCTACCCCACCCAAATTCACCACAAGCATCAAACTAGGATCCGACACTAATATGACAAGAAGATAGTTCAACAAATTTGCTTGTAGGACTCCCAGAAAATAGACCTTCTTTCCATTGTAAGAATTATAATTTATTTATGTTAATGCTTGCCTAGACACTTCCTCCACATCTTTAAATATGTATGTGAAGACTGGGACAAATACTGCCAGATGATTTAAGGAGCTATGATTTGTATTAATAAACACAAAGTGAGCTCCAAAACAAAAGCAACATTAAGATTTTAAATTGGAAGAGATCATCATGTTAATTTTGGCCTTTTATTCCTCTGCATGAAATTAGAAAGTACTTAGCAAGTCTGCCAGGAAAAACAAGCCCCATATATTTTCTATTCAATGCACATTCTCTCTGAAGTACTGTATCACACACTATATTGGATTTGCAATGCTGAACATAATTTGCTAGAAATTACATAGTTCCTATATTAGTTCGTAATAGTGTCATTTTATCCCACTATGATCCACTTTCCTGGAGTGATTTGATGTGTGTATTTGTGGAAGACTGAAACTTTGGGTGTTTGTTTTGCCTGAAGGAGGAATCATCAGTTTGTTTGCATTAAGCTACTGTGTCAATGTGCATTTATATGATTTTTTTTTTTTTAAGTCAAGAGGCCTTGACTTGACTAGTGTGAAAATTTCATGTATGTGGTAGAAGAAACTAAGGACTGATCTCTGCATCTAAGATTTAAACATAATTGTGAATCAATAACAAATGCAAAGTCCCCACCTGCTAAAGGAGTATTTTTAAATGTCCTCTTTAAAGGAAGTGGGATTTATACTACTGTGTTCTTTGACCTTGTGCATCTTGAACCTGCTGGCCAGCTTCAAATGGACTTGAGAAAAAGTACAGAGATGTCAAGCACATTCAGAACTTTAAAGTTTGTTGAAAATGGGCAACAGACAGTTGGGTTACTGTTAGCCACACAGAATGAAAGGCTTATAAACTTAATTTAAGTTTAAGCCTTACAAAAAAACATTAGAAGTGTATTATATTTAAACAAGTACATATTACCTTTGTTTACTGTCTATGGTCATCAACATGTCACACGTGAGTTGTGTGAATTCTTTGTGTGGTAAAACCTCTATGCATGAAAACATATATGAAGTGAGTCTTAATATGCATGCAAATAAATTATAGCAAATGCTTTAATTGCATTTTGTAATATGACTTTCATGCATTTGTACTCACATGACATTTATTTTTAAAATATTTAACTTTCATTAAGCTTTTCGTATTAAACATTTCATATGTTTATCTGAAAACACATTACAAAGGTAGGCAAGTATCATTATTCCTGTTTCACTGCAAATTAATAAAACTCAGCAGGAAGGACTTGCTTCATATAGTATGGATAGTTAAAACATCTTTAAATATTTACATAGCTAGATAATGATTGAAGGCTGGGAAACAACAAATGCTCTTTCATTTTTTTTTTTCCCCAACAAATGAAGAAATGGGCACAGAGTAATAACATTTTAATCACAGTCTCATGAGATATTCATGGTGGAGCTGTGGAGGAAGAGACCAGAGCAACATTTTGGCCCCATTGTAGTTAAAATAAGTGCTGTCTTTTCTTTCTGAGGGCAGAGCAACATGCCAGGTCTTCTGATTTCTGTGTCCTAGGGCTGCTCATACTGCCTCTCAGAGTAAAGTATTAGTGCAGCTCTTTGGGTCATTTTCAAAAGACAATCTCACTGTACTTTGTGGATTGTGAATTCTCTTTCAAGGATTTTCCTTTTCTTTTTCTTCTTTTTCTTGTTTTTCCTTGTCAGATGCATATATTTGTGTTTGGTCAAGAAGTGCAAAAGAACCTCTACATACAAAAGGAGTCAATACTACCTCAAAGCCCATGCTGGTTCCGTTTGTTTGAAACCTACAGGAAAAATAGCAACTGTCACTAAATACAGAAAAATAGCTTGCTGGTTAATACGCTTCTAAATGAATTGTGGTCCCAAGCAACATCAGCGTCCTCCACATTTTGCTATTTATAAGTAAGTATCCATCTGTCTGCTGAAGAGTTGTGGGAGAGTAAAAAATCTACAGGAAAGCCTTTCATTTACAATTGACTTATTTAGATTGGGTGGATTAATTTTCTCTACTGCTGAGAAGCAGGTTAATAGGTCCTCCTACTTAAATCTGAGAACAAAGTGAGTATTGCAAGCAAATACATTGCAGAAATTAGCTCATTTACTTTGTGAGGAACATTTATCTTATTTTATTTCTAATTTTCACTGATTGCCAGCTATGTTCAGCTACATACTTTCAGTACAAAACACGCACCTAAGCTACACTAGCAATGCAAAGGCTTTATCTAGACTGTCACGTTACTGTGTTAGCACTCTTTCTTCTACATTGAGCACCACTGACTGATTTTTTTTCCCTATTTTAAAATATTAGCCATAGCAGAAATATTTTAGTATTACTATTGTATGTTTATTCTTCTGTGCATGAATGGCCGTTGTATGCAAACCAAATAACTGTAACAGAACTACAATAACTCTATGTCTACCACCCAGGAAGAATTTCTTGCCTGCAAGAAAATACAGCATAATTAGTGAAGGAATCCCAGTGAAACTGCTTAGATGACATGTAGGGTAAGGTATTATGATGAATTAGCTGGCAACTTTACCACACGAAGTCTCCAAATTGTTTTTGAAATGACAGACATTCTGAAAAAAAAATCCTGGTATTTGAGCAAGTAGGAAATTTTAGTACACTTTGCAAGTCTTTTCAGTTGAAGAAAGTCCTAGATCTGTAGCTATCACTTTTCCTTTCTCTAGCAAGGAAATGTGTTTCCTTGCTTAATAACAAGAAAATCATATTTCACTGAATTCCAGCACCAACCACTCTCTGTCAGACTGAATCCCATGAAACAAAAGTGGAACAATATTTGCAATAATTGTTTCTCCCTAGTTTTTTTTACAGCATTTGATTAACTGTATCATTAATGTAGAGCATTTGCAAACTCTTTTCTTAAATGAATAGCTGACTTTCTTAAAGGAGAAATTAGACACTCCACAGGAGATAAAAAACTAAAGGTTGAGACAGACTTAAATGCCAAAATTTCTGCACTGAAAGAGATTTGACTGTGTTTGTGTTTGTGACATTCTTCCACTGCAGAACCTAGAGAGAAGTTTGTATTGGCTCACAATGGCTCTCATCTGTGAGACTGGATAACTCCCCCAGACCAGAACTTGGTGGCTACATTTTACTCTTTTCTTCTGGTAAGATTATGGAACATTGCACAGTCTGAATTATTTCAGGGACACTTAATTATTTCACAGAAAAAAAAATCTACTTTTTAAAATCCAGAATCGATTTCTATATGATATTGTGAAAGGTATTTTCAGTGCTTTTTTACTGTTGAGTTTTCTTTCTTTTTTGAAATGTAAAGTTCAGTCCATGTAAGTGACAGATCAGTTTTTAATTAAATCCACTGGCTCACAATATTTTTTGTTTCACACCAGCCCGAATTCAGTGATTTTAATGGCTTCTGGTCAGGCTTGATGACAGCCACCTTGCCTATTCCTGAACACCAGTGACACTACATGTCTGCAAAGAGTAGGAATTTATAACACAAGGAAAACCAGCCTGAGGAGGAGTCACTATGAATGTCTCCTACTACAGTGGCAGACTTCCCAGCTTGACCTCAGACCTGTCTTGTCACTGTGACCTTGCCAGATACCTAGGGCTGGGGCTGCCCTGGGCTGCTCCCCATCCTGCCCTGCTCCTTAGCTGAGGCAGTAGGAAGGGGCCTGGCTGCTCAGTGCTGTCCAGACGGAACCCATGGTGATCCCCTGCAGCTCCAGGTCTCATGGGAATCCCCACCTCTGACGGCACACTGGCACTGGCCTTCCTAAAAGAGTCTGCTGCATCCATGCCAGGCAGCACTGATGTGGTGTGACCTGTCCCACCACACCTCCACCATCCCCGAGATCATGGCCCCGTGTCTGGTTGGATCCCAGCCGGCAGCTCAGCCCCACCCAGCTCATTCCCTCCCACCTGCTGGAATGGATGAGAGAATTGGAAGGGCAGGAGTGAGGAAACTCAAGGGCTGAGATAAAGACAGTTTCGTAGGTAAAGCAAAAGCCGTGCAGGCAGCCAAAGAAAAACAAGGAATTCATTCAACCCTTGCAGAGCAAGGAATTCATTCAAGGGTATTGCAGAAGTGCTTAGAGAATGCTATTGCAAGTTTTATGTGATAAAATTTTCTTATCGTGACCTGCATGATACTTCAGTTGTTCTGGCCTGCCCTGTGAAAAATAAAATAATTATAGACTTCTTTGATTTCCTGTTTATATATTAATTGTCTAAAATTAAAATTAAGGAGATTCAAAAAGCCTCTTACTCTCCTTGTTGCCCATGCGCAAGCATCCAGTAACAATGTTAGGAACGCAGAAAACTAGTTCACTGAAGTGAACTGAAATATCTTTCCTTTAAGAAACACATTTAAATGAATTCAATCTGTTGGAAATCTGACTTCCTTCTGGAAAGAAGATATAGAGCCACTTTTTAAATTGATTTCAAAATTAGACGTGGTAGCTGCTATGACTTTCACCAGCTACAAAACAGCAGCAAGATGAGAAGTACTTGTGGGCACGAAGCTGACACACTGATTTGGTGCTGTACAGATTGATTCAAAGGTTAAGGAGGAAGAAGAAACATTTGTCATCCTGATGGCAGAACATAACATTTCATATTCCTGTGGTGAGTCTTTAATGAAACTTATCAAAGGGTCTTTTCACAGGCAAAAAACCTGCGAAAAAACCAGGCAAGACCACAAACAGATGTGTAACAAAACCCAGTGGCCCAAACAGAGAAATGCAAGCTTTAGTGTGCTGCTGTGTTACTGATTTGTCTTTTTCAGGCCAATTATGTTCTTTCACTCCTTCATGCCATTGCTAAACCCTCCCTTTCTCTTCTTTGTCCTGAGCTTTTCTTGATGAGCACAATATCACATGGAATGGAATATGGTCAATTTGGGTCTGCCATCCTGGCCATGTCCTCTGTCAGCCTCTTGCCACTCCCACTTTTGGGGTAGAGGAAAGATAAAAAAGTTTGATTCTCAGGGTGGGAAATGAAACCTACTGGATTCTCTCCCCTCCCCCACCCACCTCCATCCAAAAGGTGGCAAGCTGGAGGTGGCAAGAGGCTGGCAGGGAACACTGCCTGTCCAGTGGACCCAACCTGACAAAAGGGATACTCCACGCAGAGTGGTGTGCTTCAGCAAGAATGGCTCCAGTCAAGAAGGAGAAAGGGGGGATGTTTGTTGTGATAGTGTTTGTCTGTGCAAGCAAGCGTTATTCATGCTGAGGGTCTGCTGGCCAAGATGTGGCTGAACATCTCTCTGCCAAAGGGTAGTAATGAATGAATTCCTTATTTTGCCTGGCTTATGTGTGCAGCTTTTACTTTTCCTATAAACAGGTCACAAAACTGATCCACAAGTCCTTTTTCCTTTCTTGTGTCTTTTCTCCATCTGGAGAAAAGGGAAAAAGTGCAAGGCTGAGTGGATGTCAGTGGATGTCTATATCTGTGGTGAACCCACCACAGATAGAGATGACAGTTCGTCCTTGGTACACAATATTTATATGAATTGCTTTACTTTTAAGACATACGAAACTATGCTAAAAACAATACTTGCATTTATTTAGTAATTTACCCATTTTCAACCAGAACTTAATGTTTTCAGTCGTACTGACAGATTTTGGCATTAGATCATATAATTTGTGATTCTTCACTGTGTCTATCCCTCTCACAAACACTTTGCACAGCTTTCAAGATGATGTAGCACACTGTTGGAGAAAGAAAAATGTGCCCAGAGAGGCAGTGCTTGAGAGTATGGGAGCAGAACACCTCAGGCAGTTTGCTGAGGCCAGTTTGCAAAGGATTAGTGTGAAAATGTGGTCACACTCACACTCCCACATTTCACCAAAAATGTGAAATTTGTTGTCACTCTTGAAAGACAAAAGTCACTCAAAATGAGACTCCTTCAGTGAACTCATTTACTGGAATTGAATTTGTACTCCTTTTCTGATTAAGGAGAGAAGCTGGATTACAGGGGAAGGGATAATAATAGTTGTCTGACCAGACTGTGGTAAAGCTATAGGGAAAACATACAATAAAGTTATAGTAAAAATTGTTCCTGCTGAAGTTATTGGTAGGTCTATCATTCTTTTTTATTAATAGTATGTATTACTTTAACGCTCCTGTGTCCTGGTCATTTGTACATACCACCTCTAATATACACTCTTTTAGAGAGAAAAACACATAAATTCATGTTACCAAAAAGATGTTGTCTTTCTGATTGCCAGCTAATACCTGACCGTTAGTCCTCTTTTCCCTATTACCTCATCTATCTATTACAGAGCAAAGGTGTTGAACAATTGCTTTAAACATATCTCCCTCAGTTTTTCTGTATTCTGTATTTTTTGAGTTTGGCAAAAAAAAAGTGTAAGTGGTAAAAATTAGTTTTTCCAGTATCCCAGTTGACATAGTTCAGATTTATTAAATCTCTTAAAAAAATATTAATGGGGGCAATAATTTTACCTGATTAATAATGTACAGTCTAAAATTAAAGACAGAAGAAGGAAGGGGAGGGAGGGAGGATGGAGCTGCTGCCCTGAGCAGTAATTTGGCTTTATAAGTTGTAAACCAGCAAATGTAGGATTTGAATAGCACCTTATCTTTATGTAGTTTTGACACTTGAAAAATCTGTTGCAGATCGGGAGACATGCATTCTGTTTGCAAGCTGACAAAGTCTGTTCTACAGTCTGCTCCCAACTACGTGATCAGGTAACGTAAGAGAATCCTGAGGCACTTGGCAGCTGCACTATGTTTACAAATAAGGGCTTTGGTGGGGCTTATCTGCTTTACGCAGGATCTTTTTCTTTGACAGCCAAAGGCTCGATGCTAGTGAGATTGTTTGAATGGTATAAATGCTCTTAATATAGAACCTAATATGCCAAAATGCGTATTAATACAGGTTCTGGTGAGTTTTTCTCTGCAGGTTATGCCTTATGTTGGAACTCTTGTAGGAATTTCAATTTAAGAATAAAGAGCTATAAATAGTGTACTTACTCACTGGAAAGAGGTGAATTGTGCTCTGCAAAATAAATAAATAAATAAATAAATTCAGATTATTTGGGCTCTTGTAGTAGCTATGGGTAGCTCACTGTCAGGATGAACATATTAGTGTGTAGAATATAGGAATCAAGAAAAGAGTTTCCAGCAAAGTAAATTAATGTTCAGTTCATGATTTGGCCTTAACATTTAATAGGCAACTGATGCCTCTAAACTTTATGTCTTTTACTTTTCACTAGATTTATTAACTCATAAATAGAAAATGTAGAGGGAGATATGCTCTGAGCAACCTGCTCTGGTGAAAGGTGTCCAAGGTGTCCCTGCCTGTGGCAGAGGGCTTGGAACTGGATGATATTTAAAGTCCTTTCCAACCCAAACCATTCTATGATTGTAAGATTTTATTTGGGAGCTGTGCTGTTCTGACTCTCTAGATTGAGGCTTAACTTCACCTTTTTCATCACCTCGTTCTTTTTAGTGTCATGTCTTCATGTAGGTTGTCTGCTGTTTTTTCTAATAATTAGATCTCACTGAGAATTGTGCTGCTGCATTTATGGCCTAAGAATGCTCAAACTTCCTATAATTTCCTCTCTGTATAAAATAACCGTGTTTTTATTTTTACAATCCATGAGAAATCTGTGTATTTGGAAAACTGCAAAAAAGCTGATTCAGCAGCAGTGTAGGCCCAGTGCTCATGGAGTTCATATAAAACCTAAAATGTTAATCTTGCTCTTTCTCTATCCCAGCAGTTTCATGCTAAGAATATTTCATGGTGGTTCTAGGACTCCTGTTCTAAAACACAGCAGGTTGAAATGCAGATTATAGCACAATATTACTGTAACTATTTTTAGGAAATGATCATTTAGAAAAGCCCTGAGGGATCTCCTACAGCTATTTTATGCTGTTCCTTAATATAAAACAAAATACACATGCCATTTACTTTATATAGACTTTATTTTGTCCTCTGTTGGATCTTCTTTTCAGTTGACATTCTATATGCTAATTGAAACAAAATGCTGAGATCAGACTTGTCCACATATCTAGAAATAGAACAACAGCTTTTAAAAGAAGCTAAAAATGCCTGCAATTTGTTTTTTTGTTTGTTGTTTTTTTTCTTTCTCAGTTTACGTTAATGACTAGTAGATGGTTTCTCATTTTCTAAAACTGATGCTCAAGAACGAGGAAATTGTAGGTCTGTATTTATGTTTGGTTTATTTTTAAAAAAAATTTTAAAGTAATCTTATTCTTTGCCTTAGGTAGGATGTTTCTCATTCAGAGATAATTCAATTTCATTGTAAATAAAGTTTCTTGCCCCAAGGGGTCTGAGTTTGTTAGTAGGTGTCAATATGGTTTGAACATCTGCTCTACTGAAACAATATTTTACAATATTTATCCAGCTCCTTATTGAGACATGACAACGCGTGCTCTGCCTCCTTAGAAATATGGGGATGTTTTTGTTCCCACAGACAGGACTTGGCTTAGCAAACTGTTTGTGCTTGATGAATGATAGGATCCCTTAATGGATGTCAGTTGCTCCAAGAAAATGTTGTTCTTCTGTCAGAGCAGGACAAGATGAAGGTCCTCATATTAGCATGAAGGGAAGCTTATTTATAATAGTACTTAGTCCAAATGGATCTTTCCTGAGCTTACCAAAGGCTGTAGTGAGAAACACAAGTAATTGAAGACACACCAAAAATAAATTCCTAAGGAAAAAAAAATTGTTGAATATACTCTGAACTAAATTCCACTTCAAAGAGCTACTCACTGTCTTCAGCCTTTCCTTGAAGGAATGGATTTTTTATATAACATGGCCTGCCCAAAGCAATGAACAAAGTAAGTCATTGCATAAAATAACAGAGTAGCGTCAGCAAAATGAAAGTGACCATCATCTGTGCATCATGTGCAGCATTTAATTATATCTTCAAACATTATAATTTTTAAAAAATATTAAAATATATGCCAAGTTCTATTTTCCTTTTAAATGATCCCAGTGACTTTTTTCTGGATTGTTCTATGGGTTTTACTTCCCTTCTCATTTGGCTCTTCAGGCATACATTGTCCTGCCGTTCTCCAGTGACCAGTGTTACAACCCCAGGGTGCTGTTTTTCATGGACACCATGGGAAACGGATAATATCTTCATTTTCTACACAGGCAATGATATAGAAGTACTAAGGCAAAAAGCCTCTGGCTATGGAAGGACTTTCATGCAGGAGATCTAGAGCACCATGCCTGGAAGAAGTTCAGCAGGAGATTAGTATGTGCAAAGCTGCTGTTCCTCTCCAGAAGGAGTAATTGAGTAAGAAGTTGCTTTTCCCCAGCAGTGAGAAAGCAGGGGATGGGGATCTCATACTCCTGGAGAGATATGTGTTACCATCCCATTTGATTCTCCTTCATTAAGTCAACACATCATAAATGAATTGGATGCAATACTCAAAGGTATAGTGAGGAAGTTTGGTGATGACAGTAAACTGGAAGTACACCGCTGACTCCCTCAAATGCAGAGATGCCCTGCAGAGAGATCTTGACAAATTAGAGAGCTGAGCAATCACCAGCTGTATTAAGTTTAACAAAGACAAGTTCCAGATCCTGCACCTGGGATGGGGCAACCCTGGATGCAAAGACTGGGGAATGAGATGCTGGAAAGCAGTGCCACAGAAAGGGACCTGGAGATTCTGGTCAGTGTCAAATTGAACTTGAGTCAGCAGTGTCCTGGCAGCCAGGAGGGCCAACCCTGTCCTGGGGGCATCAGGCACAGCATCGCCAGCCGGGCAAGGGAGGAGATTGTCCTGCTCTGCTCTGCTCTGCACTGGGGTGGCCTCACCTCGAGTGCTGGGGGCAGTTTTGGGTGCTACAATATAAAAAAGATATTAAAATATTGGAGAGTGTCCAGAGAAGGGCCACGAGGATGGTTAAGGGTCAGAAGGAGAAGCCGTATGAGGAGCAACTGAGGGCACTTGGTGTGTTCAGCCTGGAGAAGAGGAGACTGAGGGATGACCTCACTGCAATTACAACTTCCTCACAAGGGGAAGAGGAGGGGCAGACACTGACCTCTTCTCTTTGGTGACCAGTGACAGGACAAGAGAGAATGGCCTGAATTGTGTCAGATAAGGTTTAGATTGGATCTCAGGAGAAAGGTTATTCATGCAGAGTGTGGTGGGACACTGGGAAGGGGTCTCCAGGGAAGTGGTCATAGCACCAAGCCTAACAGAGGTCAAGAAGCATTTTAACAATGCTGTCAGGAACATGATGTGATTCTTGAGGTTGTCCTGTGCAGGGCCAGAAGTTGGACTCGATGATCCTTGTGGGTGCCTTCCAGTTTAGGATATTCTATGATTCTACATTCTTACCACCTTTCAGTTCCATTTGTCCTGGTTATTGTACACCCCCAACCCTTGTAGCACCCGGGTTGCTGTGAAAATGTCTTTCTGCTCTCCTGCTAAAGTTAAAGCTCATTGCAGCCAAAATTGACTATTAGGCATCCTTTTAAGTGTTGCTTGATGATAGGACTCTGCCGTTGTCCCTTTTCATTGTAAATTAGAAAAATTATAAACAGCACCTGAATGAAGTTACTTGAATGTCTTCTGTTCTACTACTCTTCATCCTCACTGTTTTCTTTTGGATATAGTTTCTGTGTTAACCCAGTTGGGACAGGGGTAGGTTGATTTTTCCTAGTATAAGCAGGGCTAGAAAGATTCGTCGGAACTCCATGGTATTTTCTTCAGGAACCCTTTTGTCTGCTATGGAAGAGTGTGTGACTTCATTTCTTCAAGGTCATTACCATGCCAGGTAGCTAAAGTTTTCAAAGTAATCATGAAGTATCATTTTCTTTAAAATAATAAAATTAGAAAAACAGGTTGATTTAAACAGAGGTGATGATGAAGGCTTCTTTTCCACATAACTTTCTTCAGCTGGAAGCCATAACTCACCAATACATTGCTATTATTAACAAGACTTTTCCATTCCTAACTGTTGTTAGATCCTTAATTTGTGACTATAGCATTTTACACCATTTAAAAGCACAAAATACTTTCTTCCTTGGTTAATTACCACTAGCTAGATACCCACAGGAGCATAACCCTGTAATGCATACAAATAACAAGATTTAATTGATTCTTCTATGGCCTATTAAAAATGCATTGAGGGCCTAAAGGATTTAAATGGGTAAAATAGAAGAACTCCCAGACTGGCCTCCATCTGACACTGAGACTGCATCTGAAAATTCTAATAAATGGAAAACCATTCCATATGCAATTTTCTAACTGCACAGAAATAATGATATGGAAGTTAAAACAAGAAATTGTTACTTAATGCTAAGTGTAGTCCTTTATTTTGTGGGGTTTTTAGACTGAATGCAAGATGAGGCAAATAAGTTGAATTCAGCCTCATACATTATTCACAGAGACTGAGCTAACATGATCATTCTTTTTCGTTAAAGCCCCTGCAAATAGCACAGCTATTCATTCTAGCACTGTTAATACAATGAAGACATGTTAATATGGAATGTCAGTGTCTTAAATCTCTGTTACTATTCTATCAAATCTATGCATCTTTAAATTATTTTTTGTCTGTATCCTTATCTTTTCCAATTTTGATGCTTTCAACTTCATTTTTAATGATTCAAAATACATGCAAATACAGCACAAACTGAAATAGTTTACATTTATGCAATAAACTCATTAAACCATGTTAGCTGCTCTTTATTTCTTGCACCAGTCTTGTATTGAGAGGAAATAATTAATGGTGAAATCCTTGTTAATGGGTGGCCTGATGACAGGTCTTCTGAGTTCATGTTGACCTCTGTTTGCTTGCAGGCCAAAAACCTCCCATTTTTAATGCCTGTAGCCTTCCTGACCAATTTGGATACTATGGATCTGATTAATTGTTTGGAATGCAGTAGCCCCAGAGGGTCTAATCAGACACTAATGTTCTCTAGGACAAGTATATCCTTTCTTACATGTGTATAATAGTGACTGTATACATAGTAGCAGTGCTCAGCAGTGTTACACTAAAATAAGCTCAGTAATGAATATTCCATTTCCTAATTTTTACGAATCTTATCAAGACAAGAGTCAGACTGGGGAAATGACAGCATAACACAAAACCTGTAGCAGGCCTTGATATGCAGCCCAAACTTTGAGATCTATTCCACTGCCCTGCTTGCAAAGCCAGCATACAACACAAGCATGCAGTGTTTTTTTTCTGCTTTGTTGAATTTTTTAACTTCTTTGTACAACTATGAAGCAGTAGTGAGCACAGTGTTTTACAACATCCTTAAAAACACTGCCATGTTGTTAGTTCTTCACATGCAGAATTCCATGATGAGATTGTAATATTTGACACCTTCCTGTGTGAATGCATATGCCTCAAGAAGTGTGTGAAACCTATGTAGAGTTTGGATTTTTGTAGCTAGACACTTATACCTGTCTGTATGGGTTTGTGTAGATCTAGAGCTTAGAATAACCCTATGACAAATCTAAGAAATGGTTTATCAGAATATTGCACTATCATTTTAAGATCCTTGTAAGCAATATCCCAGGCTATTATGAAAGTAAAAGCAGCTGTTGAAAAATCACCCACAACAAATCTTCTGACTTAGTCACTTTTTGCCCCCTCTTTGGGAGCAGTCTGGCTTCCTCCTTTCCTTCCTTTCAATTCTGGTGTATGACAGTCTACCCTTATAACCTCTAGGAAATGCTAAATTCAGTTTTTTAAATTCACCTTTGATTTTAGCCCAGTGTTGTTGCTCAGGTTCATCTGAATTAGGTGTAAATGTGTAAGGAATCGTTCCAGATGGGAACACACGGATGCCCTCTTGACATGAATGTATCCAATCCTAACTGGCATGGACTTGGCAGCAGTTAGTTACGTGGTTGATTAACTTGTGGGGTTAGGTTGTGCGATCTTGTGAGCCAGACTGTCAAGCTTAATCATCTTATAAAAGGGAAGGCTGCATTAACCCTTCCATATATAACAAGAACCACCATTCCTGGGGCAATCTTCAGTAGCCAGAGGTGGTCAGCAGAACAAGAGGATTTTGTGAGTGTGAAGCACCAATCACTCTGAGGAAAAAAAAAAAAGAAAGACGTTTCAACCTATGAAGAATGGAAATTAGTCTAATGGCTTGGATCCTCAATAGCAGATATAAATTTAAATTCTCTCACCCATAGGAAGTATTGAAGCTGCATCTCTCAGAACCTGGATGGAGCCACAAAACACAGAATTCTTTCTTTCCTTTGAACGAGAGTCATCACAGAAAACAAAAATTAAAAAACTCTTAAAGTGTAGAAAACTAAGGTGGAGGAAGGTCATGTCAATTTTTCTTTTTTTTTCCTCTTAAGTAATTTGCTTTGTCTATCTAAAATGTCAGTTTTAAAAAAAAAATTTCCACTGACGAGGTCAGGCAGTTAATGGGGATGGGGAGGCTGTTATCTAGAGAAGGACAATACCAGGGACATGCCCAGAGTGTCCTTCTGGACATTTTTGCCATTTTTGTCAATTCTTCTTCTTCTTTCTCTCTCATACCTGCAGGGGAAGAATCATAGACTAGGCTTTCCTGTTACTGCTTGAGCTTAAATTCCAAATACTATATATAGCATGAGACTGCTTTACTACTTGTTTCATTATAACTGAAAGCTGGCAGATAATTCCTATTTAAAACTCAGACTAGGGCAAAGATGCAATACAGTGTAGCAGCAAGCTCTTGCCAGAGTTTTGAAGTCTGGCACTCGGTCAGCCATGCGAAATGTGCCTTCCAAGTCCTCTGTTAGTTGCTTACTAAACATACTTTTTATTCGTCACTGAACAATGACATTTTCCTACAGTCCTAGTAAAAGCCACGCTTAAAAAACTTCAGCTCCACACTATTCCTATTTTGTAGGTGCTATTTGGCAGCTGAAGGCAATTCTACAAATAAAAGAGAAGGATGGTCAAGAGTATCTAAAAATTCAGGTAGAGAGGGAAAAGGACAAAAAAGATATAGCTCTCCTGAACATTTAGGCTGGGAATAGTCACCTCCAATCTGGCATCCAGAAGTGGGAAAAGGATAACAATATTAAAATTAATGAACCAGGCTAAAAATCAGAATAGAAAGACCAGGATTTGCCTTCTGATTGTTCCAGAGAGCGGCAGGTCCGCTTCTCCTTCCTAGCCATCTTTCTTCTCCAGCTCATCTTACCACCAGTGTTACACCAGCGAGTACTCTATTTTCCTCTCTTGCCTGGCTTTTGCCTTTTCTTTAAATCCTACTCTGTGGAAGGCCTGAGTGCCAGCCTTTCAGGATTAGCCTCTTCCCACTCTGGACTCCACTCAAAGCTCTGCTCTCTGCCCAGCAGTTGCAGAGCGTATCCACCTCATCCACTGTACATTACTTACAAGATAAGCATCGGTCTCAAGACACATTCAGAGACTGATTCCCATATTCATCTTTTCTTTCCTCTCTGACACTCTAATACACAATGATTTGTCTTCTGCTGAAGGTGCAAACTGTTTGAAATACAGTGGGATTTCACAGCCAGCCTCTGTTGCCTCTCCTTCTCCCCAGCTATTGACTTACCTGACATCTTGTTCATCTAAGGTCAAGTCATCTAATGTCATCTCATTTGCAAACTGCTTCAAGTAGAAAAGTGGATTCAGAAGCAAGACAACAATACCTGAGGTCTGTATGCATTTCTGTATATTGCTCAGATGTGCCATACATTTGGGTTATGGTGGAAAGAGGTGGGCAGAACAAGGGAGATTCAAGATAACACAACAGGCATGAGTGAAATAGTACATGAATGAGTTGAGATTTTGAGGCCTTTAATGCGATGTCAGGGTTACAAGCACCCGAACAGCAGATTTAAATCAGATGCTTGCAGGAAGAAGAATAATGGCTAGAGCAGGGTAAGAGAACTTAAAAATTACTCAAAAATTATCTCTGAAATTCCCAGCCAAGTATAATGGTTAGTTAGCTTAGAGCACTGTCCAAGCTATGTAGCATCAAATTCTGTAGTCATCAAGGGGCTGTTTTAGTAGGTGTGAGAGAGAGTTGAGGGATGAGAAAACTGTACTGTTCTCAACTGCATGAATTCAAAACTGTCCCAGGATACCAAACACCCAAAAAATCTAGCAAGTCACCTTTCCAGATCTCTTATTCTAGGTAAATGAAGCAATAGAAGACTCAAAAATGCAGGTTCATAACCATAAGTAGTAGAAAAATAACTGAGGCAAAAAAAGATTACCATCATTATCACTGTTACATTTTGTCACCTGTGTGTAGCTGTGAATGAGACTGACTCTAGTTGCTCAGCCAGTATAAATAATTCATGCTGGCAAAGCTGAGGAGGGAACAAGAAATAATGATGTGGTATTTGATACTATATATCTTCCTCTGCTCATTCATTTGTATTCTGTCAGTGTAGAGGTAGAGTCATGCTGTTTTGAACTTGTCTTTTTAAATGCTATAAATTGTTTTGGTAGATCTTGGTTGTGTAATTACAACTGTCTATATATCAGACAGTATTTATTTTTTTTTTAATTTACAACTGTCTATATGTTGCCTTTTTTTTTTTTTAATTTCAACAGTCCTAAGCAAAGGAATGTAGAAAATCTGAAACATTTAAATTTTTGCTATAGAAGTGTACCTTTTATTTCAAATAGAGTAGAAAAAAATTGCATTTTAGGCTTTAAGCCAGAAAAAAAATTATTGCAAACAGTGCCAATGATAAATAACCATCATGGCAGAGGAGAATGATGGAGTGTGAGGAATTCTTCTTTGTATTCTTCATTGGAACTCTCTTTAAGCTTGAGTTATTATTTTGGTCATTTTTGTTTCTTTCTATATAAATACAACATAGAAAACAAATTGCTGTCACATGAAACAAAAATTATTGTCAACATCCTTTCAAGAACAGGAAAATGAAAAAATAACTTATCGTTCATAAAACTGTTTGGCAAATGTGAATGAATAGCTATTTTCAGTGCCAGGTACTCTATTCATCATTATCCTGATTTTATACTTAACCTTCTGAAATTTGTGAAGCAGAGCATAAAATTTTGTGTCTTGATTCTGTTGAGTATATAAAAATGTCTGTAAATGTTGCAGCTCAACAGAGATCCCACTGTAACGGAAATCTGTGTGAAGAATTTGCAGATACAAGGCTGTGGTCCGTTCTCCTGCTCCAGCTTCCTAACACCATAACCAGGAGGGCATGTGTGATGCAGAATGGGTGTCCAGTGCCTTGTCCCCAGGGCTGTGGGAGAGAATGGAAGGATTGCTGCTCGAAACATTTCTTTGGGTGCGTGCGTGTGGGGAGAGGCAGACCCAGCCTTGCTCGCAGACCCTCACCCCCAGCCCAGGCCTTTATCCCAGCCCTGCAGTGGCTGCCAATCCCAGGGGCAGCCGTGGCAATGCTCCACACCCCAACCCTGGAGCCTCTAACCCAGCTCCTGAGCCGCCAAATTACCGGCAGTCCCACCTGGGGGAACGGCCCAGGAAGGCCAAGGCGTGTTTAAGGCCGAGTATGCAGTAAGCACACATCTTGACCCTGCCTCCTCTTGGAATTTCTATCAGCTGAACACCGCCGGCACCCAAGGGTGGTAGTTATGTATGTCCTTTTCTATATCTTTTCTGTCTTTCTTTCTCTTTGTTCTTCTAATTCCCACTTCTTGGAATTTTTGAGTAACTTAAAGTCAAATGGGCTTAGAGTTTACTAAATTGAATGGACTATGTTAATGTGTTAAGAAGTTTTTTATGTTGATTTAATGTTGCTCTAAACCTTTTGCCAAACTTCTTTGATTTTCTAAATTTGCCAGTAAAGTATTTTTTTATTGTTTTGACCTCTTGGGAATATCTTGTCGGTATTTCTCCCATGTGTCTAACTCAAAGTACATGAACAACTGTAAGCCCTTTCAGAAGTCTTACTGAGCGAGTTTTTTGGGGCCTAACAGGCTGTCAGGTGCTGCTTTCCCGTATATCCAAGGGAAGGAAATACCCTCAATGATGAATGTAGGTGGTGAGTAATTTGAAAGGTGTCTAAGTCTTCCTAGTTCGTGCAGTGCCTGTGGGGAAGTAGCTGAATATCAGTACTAAGGCCAATGTTCACTTAAAAGAAGATGGATATCTAACCATCTAACTATCTTTAAGAGTACAGATCTAACAAACTTCATTTCATAAAACAGTAGATCAGATCCTCTCAGGATTATGTGGTGGCAGTACTTGAAAGAGTACTGGGTTTTGATTTTTTTCTTTAATGAAAGTTAGTGCCACTTTTGAGATGGTGTTAGCACATTAAACAATTTGCTACAAAGTAGAAACCTGGTTATGTTCCTGCCTGAGATGCAAAACGTCTGATGAGAAAAAGAAAAAAATTGTCAAAATACAAGTAAATTGCATGAGGCGTATATAAGAATACAGCCAAATACAGGGAAGTTATCTGAGCTGTGTGGAAAAGTACTAACCAAATGATCATCTCTGATCTTTATTGCAGTACCTAAAAATATCAACAAAAGGGAGAACACACCTGCTCAGGAAAGTGAGCTGTGTTCTGCCACCATTATCGTGCTAGCCCATTAAGACCAGTCAGGCTGCAGGTCTCAGGCCAACACGCATAATAGGAGCTGCTGTCTCCTCCTTTTCCAAAGACTGGGTATCTCTTCTTGGAACTGCCATATCTTTCACTTACAGAACAGCAATTATACGTGAAATGTCTTAGAAAAGATAAAGCAAAGCTGTAAAATAAAAAAAGGAACGAAATTTCAGATGAAAGGGAAAAGTTTTTTCTATCTTTTTTCCACTTCTTGTTTACCCTTTTGCCAATATCTGAAAGAAACAAAAAACATTACCAACATATCAACTGGCATGGTAACAGATGAGACAACAGAGAAGAAGCTAAATTGTTAAAACACTATGAAAAAACTTTAAAATATTTAGTTCTAATGTCGGGAATAGAAAATCTTTGAAATTCTATAGCTGAAAATACAGAGCTGGCAAGATCCAAATTTTAGATTAGGGAATATTTTTCTGATTCTGACATTAGGAGTACATTAATTTATACCAAAAAAATCATCATATGAAAGGTGTTTAAAATTTAAAATCCATTTTAAAACCTCTCTTGAAAGGTTGATAAGAAGTGCAGAGGAGTAATTGGAAAAACCTTTCATGTCTATGAAAACAATGGCACGTTGAATGACTGGATGATCATACACAGAAAGACTTGGGAAGTGACGTTTAATTTTGGCAGCATTTTAAATGTATGTATTTGGCAGTATCTACAGTCAAAATGTATTACATAGATGGCAGAAGACAGAATCCAAAATCAGTTACTACTTTTTGCTGGAATTGCATGAAAGTTCATTCACTCTAATTCAGTCCTTTGTTTTGTACTCACTTCTTCATCCTTGGCAAGGGAAATGCACTGAAGAAGCATAGAAAATGTGCTGTGAAGAAGGTCTCGTCAGATGATACCTCAGTCCTTTGGGACAAGGTTTACCATAGTTTACATCAGTAGAAAACCCGAGAGTTATCTGCCAGCAGACTCCTGGAATCAGTGGTCTGTAACCGCTCTCAGATTTCTTCTTTCCTTCATCTCTCAACGTCCTGCAAGAAAGAATGGATTTGATAGGACCCCATCCAAAATAATAAGTTACTGGGGTTTTTTTGAAAAGTGGAAGGATTAAGGAAATAATATCTTGCCTCTATTTAGAATTATTTATTTCCAAATTTTTTTCTTTTTTTTTTTTTTCACAAGAGGACGTTTATGTGGTTTGATATGGTTTTGATCCATTACTGACTAACCATATATATATACATATGCAGTGTTATGATTTGAAGGTTTCAGTATTTTCTGGCTTTTGCATATTAGCAAATACACTGTATTGTTGTGTGGATTAAACTCTTATGGAAGAGGTGGTTAGCAAATAAAAAAGAAAGCACTACCTAACAAAGAAGCCATCTGTTCTTCTGCCACAAATAAAAAAAGTCTATTTTGAGTCACTTGCATGGCTTGGACATTCTGACTTCTCAGTGTGCATATACAGTACATTTAAGCTCAGATCAGAGACCTTCCTGGTTGGCATTGGCTAAAGACTCTGTGAATATGCTGAAGATATGGGCTCTGAGAAAGAAAAAAACAAGCTGCTGAAAACAAAATGTTAGCACTTTTGTAAATCTGCCAAGTTTTTCAATATAACTGCCAACAGTTTGATGTTCAGAGGAACTCAGCAGAATTGCTAACATGCATGCTGCATAAATGGCTATTCATTAGAAAGATGCTGTAGTTTATATGTGACTGCTTTCTTTGGCTGCCTAATATATCAAGTATGGTACTTGTTTTGTACTGTGAAAAACTTTCTCCATTACCATAGTAACCTCTTGCATGTTGGCGGAAGCTGATGTCATTCACGGTATTATTCACTCTTAGTGAATTGGTCCTCAAAGTGCTAACAAGTTCCAGGGAGATAAAGAACACTAAGTATACATACTGGTTAAACACGATTTAACCCTTTTACCTCACTGGTTCCCTGGAGATAAATAGATACATATATTTGATATATACACATATTTAGTTTCTTTAGTATTTCTTTATTATTGCTGAGGGAAAAGTTTAAAATGGCACATTTGTCTAGCATAATACTGGACTAAAGTGTGAAGGCAGTACTCGTCTGTCATTTCCTATTTATTCTCAGACATCTCAGCATTGCAGGTAAACTCATTGAAAGAAAAATAATTTAGCAATCTTTTCCATTTATCTATTCACCTAAAGTTACTTCATTCTTCATCATTACCAACAGTAGCTATTGTAAAATATAAACTGTTCTCTACCTATCTTTACCGCTATTACTAAATAAATCTAAAATTTGAATAGGGTTTTCATTGAATGTATTCGTCAGATATTCTGTTATTAAAGTGGGCATCTGTTATAAAACTGGGCATTTGATTTTGATTGGAGTACGAATAGGGTCAAACTGTAGAAGAAGGCAACTCTTACCTGTACTTATACATAACCTAGAAACCTTGATATTCTTTATAAATCCTTTGTCTTTGAACTTAATGTCTCAGGTACAGTAGTGAGGGGAGGGGATGTGGTAGCAAAGGGCTCTTAATCAGTTCCAGATCAAGGACAGGGAGACAAAAAGACTTTACCCTCAAACTTTTTCCTCTCCCTTTCCACATTTATCTACACACAAATATAGGGAGAAGGAGGATATCTATGTCAAAGACTGAAGGAGCAGAAAAGAAGAAACAAGCCTCCCTTGCTGTGCTGAGTGCAGCTGTGTGACTACAAGAAGGGGAGACAAGGGTGGCATGGAAATAAATCTGTTAGAGATTGGTTCCACTGGATTTGTTGAAATCCCCTCCAGTACAGCATTACTGGAAGAAGTATACATTTTGCTGTACTTTTCTCTTTAGTTCTATAGAATTTGCTGGCTCTTCACCAAAGTTCTTCTTAGGTAAGGGAAATCTGATCTTCTGTGGGCAAAACTCATCGAAAACCGGAGCAAGGCACCACAACGAGTTGCATAAATGTCTATAACCAAAGCAATGGCTCATCACTTTTTCACTGATACTAATGATGGCATCATGTACTTGAAACACTATCTGACTGAAATGAACGGGAGGGTTCATTAGTATCGCTGTGTACGTGCTGTCTAATCTCAGATGGACACCCTCTACTCTGCTCGTGCAAGGCAAAATGCAATAGATCTCTGGGTGGTTTTGTCAAGGCTGTCATAATAAGCTCAGGATTAGAAACAGTGCCAGAAGTGCTTGCCTCTTATTTAAAGGAAATTGAGATAATGGCGGACAAGACAAGTTGGCTCAGTCTTTGGCTCAGTCTTTGGTTCAGCCCTGTATTTTTTGCCTACTAGTAAAGAAGTCTGTAGTTGAAGGGAGTGTAAATACCTGAACTGTGGTGTTGTAATATGAATATTACTAGTAAAATGAATCTTTCCTTGGTCCCTGTATGTAGTAAAGGTAGTCAGTTTGTTGAGCTGAAATGACAATAACTCTCCTTATTTTTTCATTAATATTTTCTTTGCTATTTCCAATAATTTAAATTTGTAAATTAAGGTCATTTAGTTTGGACCATACAATTTAAATGAACATTGATTTGCCGATTTAAACTTCAATACTACCACACAGAAGTATAATATCCATCTTTATCTATCTCTTTTACTTTAAAAATAAGTATTAAATTTTGTACATGTATAAAACTTTAACAAAATCAGTGTCTGAATTTCCCAGCCTTGCCATTACTGTTTTAATTCCATTAGTGAGACATTTGAACAGGGATTATTTTGATTTGTGCAAAGTCAGAGATCTAGTAAAACTAATGGAAAGAAAATTTTTTATTATGCCTAACTGATGGGTTAGGTCATCTGAGGAATTTGTCTGTTCCTTGCGTGAAAACTTTTCTGTACTGAAATGTTAATTCAAATAAGAATATGTTCTATTTATATTTTAAATGTAAAAAATGAAATGAAAAAGCATTCCCTTATCCAGGATGACAGATAAAATTCCAGTTTTGCTAGCAGTAACCAGAAAATTTCAGGAACCTGTCAGAAAAATGTGCAATTCACCTTGTTTTGCATTTTTCCTAATGAATGTAAAAGTGGTTAGCAAACACTTTATTTTCCAGAGAAGCTTTAAATTAATATTAAAAAGCAATATTTAACAGAAATTTAGACAAATTTGTCTTTCATATCTGGATAAAAATCAGGATAACTCTCTGTTAAAACAATATTTTTATTTTCCTAAACAAAATGGACAGTTCTGGTGAGATTCATTTGACTAAATGATTACTGGCACTACTGACAATCACTCACTCTATTCGGCTTACCTAAGGATATTACATAGTTAGATTAATTTAAGAAGTTCCTACAAGAAACACCTTCATTCCCAATCCTTCAGCCCATATCAAAGGTCACTGGATCCAGAAGGCCAAACTTTAATTTTTTTTCTGGATATAGTAATTCCATCCATTACATTTGAGTAGCTTGACGAAACTCTTGTAAAGCCAGTTTCAGCCTATTACTAAAGTGTGAATGCCCAGAAGATATTGAGCTATTGCTAAAACCATGGGCAAAGTTCAGGCAGTCTCCTTGAAAGATATTCATCAGCAGCCAGTGGAGACTGACAGGCTGATTTTCCTGTGGAGTGGAGGAATATCACTGATGACTGAAGGCACTGTCCTCAGCTGTGACTCCATACAAGGTGGATTACTTGCAGAAGAAGCAGAATTTTTCAGGGTTGATGCTGTGGCCCTGAATAATGAGATCCTCATCTGTTCATCCAAGATCATGAGGGTAGGCCTAAGATTATGTAGAGACATAGGACAGTTAATCATCGTCATCTTCTCTGGAAAGGATAGGGACAGAGAGGGAGATGTCTTCTAGGATGAAATTCTTTCTGTTATCCAACTCCTCCCTTTCTTCCTCCTGCTCCCCTTTGTTCTCCTCAACCTTCCCTTGTGACCATGCCCAAGCTGTCAAGCTTCTTTGAAATACCTCAGAGATACAGCTCATACATTTCGTGCCAAGACTATCACAGTTTTTTCCCACTACCACTAGAAACACTCCCTTTTATCACCAGGATGTAAATAAAACCTTTGGAAATTGTGGAAATAGTGAAATAAAAGATTAGCTGGCTGATCCATGAAGAACCCAAAAAGTATATAGGACACTGCTTGGTGTGTAAGAAACTAATTTTTAGTTTGTGAGTCTGCCTTATTCAGGGTAGTGGCTAATCCTCATTGGAGTTATGAGGAATAGATCTTGTTTTAATCAGCTACACTGTCCATTTAGTAACTCTGGTAGGCTATGGGCATGCACATTATTATTTTCTACACTTCACTGATTGCACTTTTGCATGATCTTCTCTTGAGAAAGCATTTCCTGACAAAATATGGTTTTGAACTGGCAGTAGGAAGAAACTGGTTTGGACTCCTATGAATAAAAAGTTCCTCTCAAAATACCGGTTTCTAAAAATGATTCACTAAGAATTTAAAGTAACTGGAGCCACACTGTTACTGAACTGAAGCTAAATGCAGGTATTTACTGCCTTGCATTGCTGTAACAGACACGAAGTTCATGTGCTTTAATCGTAGAAACAGTGTTTTAACCTTAGAAACAAAAAATTTTCTGCACCTAACCCCAGGATGTAAATCACTCGCATAATGATGAAAATGGTAAGAATCTAAAGAACAGTTACATCCAATTATTATTTCAGCGCAAGTCTATAAAATGCCTAAATAGAAGTTTTCTGAACAATTACTTCTGCCAATGTAACATATCTCCCCCTGTAAAAGCTAATGGCATCTAATTCAATATTTTAAATGCAGCAATAACCAAGCAGCTGAAGCTCTTGGTAACCCAATCCTTCATTAACACATCAACAATTAGTAGTTTTATGGTTGTCATAGGCCCTTATGGAGTCATAAATTCAGATCAGCAGTGGTGCTATTCAGAGGTTAGTAGCTGCTCCAGTATTTCAAATCTTGTACTTCCTCAAACTAATTGTCAAGAAGATATGTGGCATATTAAAATACTATGTACCTTGATTAATGCAAACCTATGAATAGAAATCAATGTCTTTGTCAATTTGCCTAAGCTTAGCATCTGATCCACTCTGCAGAATAGATCGAGATACAGGGAAAATCCATAGCACAAAAGTGCTATGTGATTTTGTGCAGTGCTTTGCACTATGGATTCAAAGCGAACCTTTCAATACGAAATGTGAGATAAACTTTGACACTTTCTTTTTAATTTTTCTTACCAGTTTTAAAATGCCACTCCCTCTACTGTAATTAGCTCACTGACAAAATAGAAAATGAGACATGACTCTCCAGGTTAAGATATAGAAATCTAAACCGGAAAACAAGTCCTTATTGATAAATTTAGATAGTAGAGCTGGAGCCAAAAAGAAGTCTGATCAGGCTATTGTCTTATCTGAAAAAACAAACACAGATGAGTATAATTTGAAATGACAGACACAAAAATACTGTGAAATTCATACACACTTCAATGGATACAAAATTTTTCTCCTTGACTAACTTTCATAATGTTTCATTAACCTTGGTGGAAGACTTCAGCAAAGACATTTATTCAATAGAAGCAAGTTAGGCTGCTGTGTATCGGTTATGTATAAATAAAGATCTTCTCTATTCTGAAAGGACAACTCCTTCTCCTTTCCCTTGTTCCTTTCTCTGTTCCCTTTTCACTTTTCCTGATGTTTCTGTTACACTGCATGACCTCTTCTTTAAAAACAATGGTCTTCAATGTGAGTGTTCTACAACGAAAACCAGATTTATCCTTTGATGTGTATATTGTAGGTCACTTTCTTCTCTTCACTTCATATTTTTGCATCAACTGTCATGTCTGTAGCCATAGTAGATTATTTACTGTCCATTTATTTTCTTTGACATAACCTGCCCGTTAGTGTCCATGCAGCAAAACTAGAATGCATTAAAAGTTAGAAAATTAGGTATATTCGTCTTGATTAAAAATATGCCCTCTCCCTTTCCCTGACGCAAATCTTCTCTTACCCACTTTTCCTTTCTGAGACTACTTTGGTTCTGGCTGTCTAGAAACCTTTTACTGTCCTCACTTCACCTCATGCAATTTGCATGAACAAAGTGTCTCCCAGCTTTCAGGCAATGATTCACACCTCCTACCTAAGCTTTTAGCTGTCAAACTAGAGATGTTTTTCTTCTACAACTGACTACTCCACTAAAAAGCAACCAACACAGCTACAGAGCATGTGTTGTATCTGCATGGGACAAGCAGAGACAGTGTCATGCCTCTGACTCTCCAAGGTACATAGTTGAAATGATATTTCTGGAGAAAACCACTAAGCCTAATAGAATCATAGAGTCATAGAATGGCTTGTGTTGGAAGGGTCCTTAAAGATCTTCTATTTCCAAGCCTCCTGCCACGGTTAAGGATATCTTCCATTAGACCAGGTTGCTCAAAGCTCCACCCAGTGTGGCCTTGAATACTTACAGAGATGAGACATTTACAACTCAAGTTGGATATATCCTGAGGAAAGTGTAGAGTTAGCATGATCTTTAGATCGAATTGACCTGCTGAAAATATTATTTACTTAAAAAAAGGTGGAAAAGTGAAAGACAATCCCTCGAACGTGAGAGGGCAGCTTCAAAACAACCACAGAGGTTCAGCTGCATTTCCTATGAAACAGAAACTTCTGAGCTGCAGAAGGAAGGCCGCTCTTATTCATGTTATTCCAATGGCATGCTTGGCATTTTGCTAAAGCTCATGCTGTGGGAATGACCATGTTTTTCTAAGGATTGTCTCTAGGCATTTCAAAATACTGTGTGGACCCACACTTGAATTTCCTACCAACAGTAGCTTACAGAAATGAACGGATTATTTCAAACTATTTCAAATTCCTTCTGATTCAGAATTTCATCCCCTGATGATATATAATGACAGTGCTCTGGGGGAGAAGCAAGGAGCGATGATTTGTTTGAAGGTTAGTGTCAAATGTGACAGCAATTTAGATTCATAACTATCAATACAAGAATGAATGAATGAATGAATGAATGAACTGCAATAACATTCTTGGCGGAATTCACAAAAAAATGGAAATCCTACTTAAGTAACTTTTTGCTCCTATTGGAGTTTGAATAGATGCAGTTATCACCAGTGGGTGATGTTAGCTCACCATTACAAAGATTCTATCCAATTTTTTGTTTTTTTTTAATCTGCAGTCATGCCAAATTATTTCTACAGTGAACATCACTAACTTCAAATATCTATGTGGGGAATTTTTTGTTGCCTTCCTTCTAATTTGTGGCTTTACAAAAAAAGAGTTGTGCATGTGTCAATGTCAGCAAACTAATGAAAACTAAAAAATTGGGAAGCTTTATATATATTGGATGTAATTGTAAACTGACCTTTGAGGTCTTCTAATAGAAGAAGAATCAGATTTGGAAACAGAATCAATATTGGTAATTTAATGAAATTTTGCCAGTTTAGTGGAATAATCCAATATTTTATTAACTGTTAGAATTATATTTTCATATGGTTTGCCTGCTGGAAAATAGTACATCTCCCCAGCAGAGTTCTGTGTCCTGCAGAGCCAGCAGGGCTAGCT
The DNA here is from genome assembly GCA_013398955.1 of Callaeas wilsoni. Taxonomy (NCBI): domain Eukaryota; kingdom Metazoa; phylum Chordata; class Aves; order Passeriformes; family Callaeidae; genus Callaeas; species Callaeas wilsoni. Next base: position 201,773 of record VWPU01004818.1, on the reverse strand, counting down.
TGGCTACAGGAACCACGGAGACCAGCACTCCTGCTGAGATTAGGTTGTGATGCAGATATGCACTGCACATGCTATCAGCGTCAACACGTTGACAGCTGAGCATGCATTTCTACTCGGCACTGGAATTTGGACCTGGAGAATTTGGTGCAGGAGGAATGACTGAGAACACTGGGGAAATAAGGAGACCTTGGTTTGATGTCTTGCTCGAGCACCTAGAATTAATTCTTCAAGGAAGCACTAGCAGTGAGGTCTTCCCTCAGCCTGATGGTGTGTCCTAACCACAGAGGAACAGAACATTTCTTTCTCTTTAGCAGTTCATTGAGCCAAAATTACATAAAATCATAACATAGGAAGAGCAGATTTAATGTACAGTCTTTTCTGAGCTCTTCCTAGGAAGGTGATTTTACAAGACGGCTCACTCGAACTGGGGGCTGCCTGCTGCAGTCCCAGGGCAGTGCCCATCTCCTTTTGCTGGCACCACAGCTGCTAGCTCTCTGCTTCCTTCTCATCTACCCAGCACTGATTCTCAGAGAGCCTGTTCAAGCATCTAAACTAGCTATGAAGAAATGTTTAGCTTTCTTTAAATTTTGCTCTGACAGAGGAAGCATTAGGAGCAGGACTGCCACCTTTAGGACAACAAATAGCTCCCAAACCAGCTTAGCTGCATTGTAAATGTACACCTTCAGGGGAAACAGCAATCTAATTTAGTGCTGGAGCCACCTTCGGTGGCATCTAAACATGTCTTTCTTTAAAGTAAAGTAGGCACCAGCAAACACTAAGATATAGACTTTTTTTTTCATACCAGTGCTCCCTTTTCTGGTCTTCCAAGAACAAAAAATGAATTGCTTGTTCATTTCTAGATACATAGTTGTGCTTATTTTGTAACTTTTTCAGCTTTCACTTTTGAGAAAGTCTTTCAGCTTGCAGGGATTTTTCTGTTTTGTCTCACATGACATACCTCAATGATTTGAAACACAATTAGCCTTGCAAGTAAACTTTTGGATGTTGGTGTTTGCAAGAATGGGGCTTACCTCAGTACTAACGGCAATAATTTCTCTTTGACATGAAAGACTGGCTTTAAAGTACTTTGCCGAGGTACTTTACACCGCCATTGCTTCATTTCCATTTTAGATGTTTAGCCCCTAGTCCCTCAAACAGAGAAGGTGACTCTAGAATAAATCTACATTACAGAAAAAGTCAAAGGAAAAAAGTCGGCATCACAAATCTAGGAGATCCTTTCTACCTGAGACATCAGTCTTCCTGTACTGAGTTAAAATCAATAGGAAATGACAGATCTTATACATGAAAGTTGCTTACAGAGCACAAGAAAGAAATTACCTTCCTTTTGCATAACCATTCATTATTTCAAGGGCTTGGCCAACAAGCAAAGAGACATTGAAAGCCTTCCCTAGCCCCAGAGGGTTTCAGTCCACTTTCTAAGAAAGTGCTTCAGACAGAAGGCAGCCGGAATTCAAAGTCAAGGAACCAGAAGATATCATTCAAACATTTAACCTTCAGGAGCCTGAATGAGGGTCTAAATTCTGATACCTATAGCGTGCAATACCAGGATAAAAACTATTCTGGGAGGTTATTTCCTAACTGATTACACAGTCACAGAGTTAAAGACTAGGCTCTCCTTTCCTTCAGTCCTCATGGCTCCTTCACTCTTGTGTGCTGGTTCAGCTTTCAGATATAGGGAAGTGTGTGCTCTGCCCTCAACACTGCACTCCACACCCGCTGCTGCCTGTATCTAATCTGGCTACAGGGACAATAACTGTTCAGTTGCATACCAGGTCCCTATAACTATATCATGTGAAGATAGCTGTGGTCACATCCATGATTCATATCTTGAGTTTCTCTGGAAAGCCTTGTGTGCATTTCAAAAGTGGACCACTTACATGTGGATCACAATTGAGATTTAAATGAGGGACAGCTGCTTATATCCCATACAACCAAACCTGAGTCAGCAGTGCAGGTGCCATCATCAGGTAAGCAGCATTCAAGACCAAGTGAAGGTAATCTAATATGTAGGTGTTTATATTCTCTAGTGTTTCATAGTGTGTAGGCATCTGGATATTCTGCCTATCATTGTGGCATGCCAGCTAGGTCTAGAAAGGGTTGTGGGAGAAGGTAATGCTTACTTCTGTAAATATAAACCTGAAGTGAATTTTGGCCCATGTGGGGTGCAGAGTATACTCTGCAAAGAGAGGAAATCCGTGGGTGAATCCTGATAGGATAGCAAAGATGGCTCCTATTGAGAGGATACAGTGGAAGACTATATAGCATGTGTTGTGTAGGGCAGTGTCCAGTGAGGACTTTGCTAGGATACTTCCTGTTAAGCCGCCATTGAAAAAAGATGCTCTGATGTGCACTTTAGCTAGAAGTTAGGCAGGGTTCTCACGTGTGGGCAAAATATCTTAACAGCCAGTCTCATTACTCAAAAAGGTGGCAAAAGACTGTCGCCAGGACTTGTAACTTTCCTGCCTCTATGCTTTTTGCAAGACTTCTACCTACAGTGCTAGGAAACACAGCTCTAAAGCAGTAGGGCGTGAGCAAGCTGCTTATAGTACCGGGACAGAAACAGATGCATCCAAGCTGCCATATGTTTTGTAAGTACAACCTCGTAAGAAGTGTTGATTTTGCATCCATCTCACGGGGTGATAATTATGACATTCCCAGCGTTTACCGTTTGCTGGGCATTAGGTGCCAGTAGGGAATCAAGTGTGTCTTTGTTGTGTTGAAGTACACGTAGACTGCTCCCACCCACAGAGCTTTCCCGGACCTCTTCCTTCGAGCAGTTTACCGAAGGGGAGAGGCGGACAAAGCATGTCAAACCACGAAAAAGCAGCAGCCCTTTGCGACGTGCTCCGCGGGGCCATGTGAGCTCCGAGCACGGCAGGTGAGTGCTGCAAAGGGAGGCAGAGGGATGCGAAAGGGGTTCGGCGGGGCGCCGGCTGGGGTGCGGGGTGTCTGTCCTGCACGGCCCCGTGGCCACCGGGTTGCGCGGGCAGGTAGCGGGGCGGGGCGGTGCCGGGAGAGCCGCCCGCGGCCGGCCCGGCGCGCCCGGCAGCTGGGCACCGCTTCCCATCCCTTCGCTTCGCTTCGCATCGGGGGAGGCGTCGGCGAGGGGCGGGCGGGGAGGAGTGCCGGGGGAGGCAGAGGCGGCGCGGCTCGGCTCGGCGCGGCTCGGCACTGCAAAGAAAGACCCCCAGAGAAAGTGGAAGTGTGCCTCGCCCCGCCGCGCCGCCGCTGCCCGGCACCGGCGGAGAGGCAGTGCCCCCGGCCCGGCCGCGTCCCCTCGAGGTGAGTGCCGCCCGAGGAAGGGAGGAGGTCGGCGGGGGGCCCGGCAGGCGCGCACCGCAGCGGGAGAATGCCCCGCGGGTCTCCCGTACTGGGAGCGGGCTGATGAGGAGGCGCCTTTTGCGGACGGGTTTGGTTGGTGGTCTCTTGTGTCTGTCTATTGGGGGAGCGAGGAGGGTGGTGGTGTGTGTGTTTTCCATCTGTTCTGTGTTCCTTTTTGTCCGCGTGTCCGTGCCCTGCCCGCGGCCAGCGGCCGTGCAGGCTGGCGCCAGCCCCGGTGGGGTCCGCCAGGGGCGGCAGGAGCCGCCCACGCTGCCGGTGGGGAGCGAGCCAGGGCAGCTCGGGGGGTCAGTGAGGTGCGGGGCTCAGCCCGCACTCATTGTGTGCGGGGGGCAGGAAACCAGCCCAGGCTCTGTCAGATAGGCACTTTCTTTAAACCAGCCCTGTTGTGGACACGCCGCTGCTCTTCCCGAGCCCCCGGTTGGGGCGGAGAGGCTCTCGCGATCATGCCACCTCGCTGGTGGAAATCAGTGCTGACAGGCAGCTGGATGGCGATTTTCTGATAAACATTTTCTTTCATTGGTAGTGTCAGTCGGTTAAATCCCAATCTTTTGTCGAAGTGTGCCTCCCGAATGGGTGACAGAAGGACTTCAGAGCAATGTTAGTGCCAGGCTGGTTTCCAGCACCGGCTCTCCTCAGGTGGCTCCTGACCCGCTGTCCCCCGCGCCGCCGTGCCGGCTTGGATCTCTTCCTGCGCCCGGGTTTCGCCGTTGGAAACTTGCGGGTACGAGGCTGGATACCAGCAGCCCTGGCTTTACCCCAGGGCTGGGGTTGCTAGCAGTGGCAGCCTGATCTGGAGGATCGCTCTGGAGAAAAATGACTTTTCCTTCTCTCTGGCAAGATAGCAAATACCGCGTCAGAATAATCCCGTATGTTTCAGGAAGAGGGGTATGATGCAATTTAGGTGTTTACACAGCAAGTTTAGGACCTTTTGTCTCCTGCTGTGGGTTGTTTCTGGACAGAATCTCAGGCAGGTCGTGTTTTTCTCGACTCCTGATCCCACAACTTCGTAAGAGACTATCCTCCTGTTGAGCTTTCTGTTCTCCCACGTGTTCTGCTTATAGTCCTGTTATCACTTTCATCAGTATGTTACACCAAAAACGACTGGGCAGTGCTGAAGTAGTAGCCTTTTTAGGTGGTGTTTTGCTTTGGGAATGATTTTGTGAGTGTAAAAACATTCTAGATTCCATTGCCAGCATCTGAGATGTGCCTGAGGGTAAAAAAAATAAAAAGAAATAAAGCGTGTTATGTACGTAGTACATGCATATATGTGTATGTTTACAGTAGATTCAAAGTGGTGGGACAAGTTCTCTTGAGTGGGCTATTGTTCTGGAACAGCAGGGGTGCCATTAAAAGTACCAATAAAGACTGGGATTAGGGTGATTGGTAGAGCAGAGCTCTGAACCGTTGCAGTAATTTTGTGTTGTAGCCGTATTCAGAAATCCCAGCTGCAAATCACATTACACAAAGAGAAAGCCAGTCCTTGGCCTCAAAGGATGACACAGGTACAGCAAGCAATTTGTAAGAGGAAGGAACAGAGGGGAAGCCAATTGTCTTATATTACATAGGTTAGGCCAGAGCTCCAAGTTTCCAGACAGCAACTGGCTTTATATATTTTGTCTCTGTTATAATACATTTTCATTATGAATTGAATCTTTCCTGATTCTCGAATAATTTTCTAAGTACTAGCAATAATATTTGATGTGTAGTAGGAAGAACCTGTATTTAATGTGTAAAATGAATAAACATCAAATTTTTTTTGAACTGGGAGATCACAATAATTCCACCTGGAAGTGTACAAAATTATTTGAATAAGTCTACATAGGGTGTCATATATTCTGTAATTGTACAGTAGGAATTAAATGGAGCTTGAATTGCTTGGAATTTGTAGTGCTGGTTGAGGCAACTGACCATCATGGTAACAGTGGTTTATTGCACTGCTTTGAAAGAGCTCTTGCATTTTATGTTGTCATTATGCTACTTTTAAGTAGTACTATTATTTCAAACCAGCATAATGAGATGAAAAGCATTTGGCATTCACCCCTGTACAACAGGATTTTAGTGCTAAATTCAGATCCCTGCTTGAAGGTATCTATAAAATACCATGCTTATGCAGGGTGTCATGTAAAGGAAAATGGACATCTAGGTTAAAGCTGTCTTAAAATATTTTTGTCATGAAATGACAGAACAGCAGCTCAGCCATATTTTTACTCTTTTGGAAGGGAATGGTTTCTTACCTTACACATGAAAGCTCTGACAAAGTGAACATAAGGTAAGTGGCCATAGTAAATGGGACACTTCAATGAGATGAATTACAGATTTGAACATGACACTCTTCTGTCTCACCCGATTGTCCTGACCAACAAGTTATTTCAGACTGATTTCTTTAAATATGCAGTTTGAATATACAGAGGAAGTTTTTTTTGTTCAATCGTGAGATACAACAGAAAATACTCTTCCAATCTGAATAATGCTTTGATTCAGATTTTCATGAACATGATTTTTTTTTGTCCAGTTCTATAAAAAAGTGACAAAACAGCAAATTTCTCATCTGACTTAACCCCAGCAGAACAACAAAAACTAAATAACAACAAGAAGAAAAAAACTCAGTCTCAAACAGGCAGCATGGTTGGCTTTGTACAGTCTGTCAGTAACATCTCAAGTTAATCCTCTATGTTGGCTTGTTAATGTCTTTCTGATCATAGTCTAGCAAACCTCATTTGCAAATTCTTTGTGTTTTTTTCCACCTCACCTTCTTTCTGCTACTAACTGATACTAAAATAATTGTAGCTAATGAACATAGAAAAAGGTTATAATCCTGCACAAAACTAGCAGTAGTTGGGGATGCAGCTGATGATACCTCGGAATATTGTGTTGTCACGTGTTGGCAACAACAGCAGCTACTGGAGGTACTTGCCGTTTTGTGCGGGAGACCTGCAGGTTTAAGACTGCCAAGTTCATGTGAATTACAGTTTGTTGCATCTTTCTGAAAAAGATGACAAATTTTTTTGGCTCAATAAGATGAAAAAATCGTCCTGGCAGGCATCTAACTCCAACCTTTGCACTTAGATTTGTTACTTTTCCTTAAGGTGTGTTTCATGTGGTGCCAAGCATACCTGTTAAATCATTTAGCTTTTTTGAGACATTTCACAACAATCAAGTAAACATTAATATTTGTGTATATATATAGAACTATTCACACAGCCTTTTTGTGGAGCAATTATTAATAAATAATGTTCTGATTCATGACTATAAGTGTGTATATTCCTGGCTGTCTTATTACACATGCAGAAGAGGAGAGTTGGATAATGGATTTTAGCTTTTGTTTCTTCTTTCTAAATGCAAACATGATAATCTGTTTGGTCAGGGAAAGATTTTTCTCTTCCGTAAAATATTTGGGATCACAAAAGCAAAGGCGTTCAACCTGAGATGTTGGACTTGGCTTCAGGTCTTGATGGTGAAAATGTGTGAAGTCTCAGCTACTGAGTAATGCAGCTGAAATCTGTGATCATTACATTTTCCCCCAAAATTACACAGTAGATTTGCAGTATCATTTGGAGAAAGGCTTTTGTTTCAGCAAAACTTGTTCTTTCTGACAAAACACGTAACCTGCTTTTAGTCAGAACATCTCTATGTTCAGTCTGAATGAATATTTGCATACAGGGTGTTGAATGTATCCACTACAAAACAACTAAGGTTATTGTAAGTTGCAGTAGCAGAAAAATATTATAATAAAATCGTTTTCTGTCTTGTGCTGTGGGAAAAGTATGACTGAAGTTTTTTCCTAATGGATTTAGCAGATATGTATCTTTTTAATGGGGTAGTTACTGTGGTGTTAAGTTAAAAGGAACACTTTAAAGTTGGACTAAAAATTAATTAAACAATCTCTACAGTGAAGCCTCACAGGTAAACAGCTTCAAGGAAGTTGTCTTAACTGTGACTTTTGTATTCTACATAGAGAAGTACCTGGTTAATTCCAGTCATGCTGAAAATGGTTTTTTCCTTTCTGGAATGAATGTATGTCTTGGATAAGGTATCAATGTTACCTTCAGTGGCCTTGAGAACATGGAAGAGCACATGAATCCCCAGCAGCGCGAGGCTGACAGCTGTGTTGACTCAGAGATACAGGCACTATGGTAGCCACACTAATTTTTCTGGTGCTTCTAGGCTTAAGCCCCTCTCAGCTGGGGCTTGGAGAAAAAGTTCTGCAGCTGCAGCACAAACATAGAACAGAACCACTTCAGACAGTAAAATCCAGGTAACTGAAAGATACTGCTTGTGGTTCAGAAGACATACTCGTTTTTATGGTGGTCAGTGTCAAACTGGGAGTGAAATGTTTCTTGCAAATAGAAATTCTGTGTTCACGTGAAATGATATCCAGTGGACTTGAATTAAACTGGTGTAAACCTTTAAAAAAAAAAGTTCTGATACCTAAAAATCTGTGCATCTGCTTTTCTGAGAAAATGAATTATTTTATTTTGGATTTAGAATAAGGTACAAAATGTTTGGAAAGACTGCAGGATGTGTGGAATGTCTGTAATTGTGGGTTTTGTTTTGAAGCAGTTAAGTATCTTTTGGGTAAAGAGGCTGTAAAAAAATTGTAACTGTTGCTGTTTGTATTGCAGTAGTTTATTGTGGATCAATTCTCAGTTGAGATGCCTTTGTGTCAGGTGGTGTTTTATTAGGTGTAATAAAACAAAAGCATCTATCTAACTGCATTTATCTTAGAGTCTGCGAAATACCGTGTAGAAGGAGGGTTTGTGTTGATAGTTTTATGTTTTTATGGTATCAGCAGCTAAATTCCATCACAGAAGCTTAATCTGAGCAAGTGCCCAGACTTCCTGGGTAATCAAAAGAGAGAGATGAATAACCTTCTGGTGGTAGGTATCTGAGTTTACGGTCATGACTCTCTCTATGCCGGTCTGCTTTGGTATCAAAGTGGAGGGGCATAGGCATCCTTGCCTGTGATTGTGCAAGTCAAGTGAGCCTTCCTGAAGGGAGTACTGTGAGTACCTAGTATTTCCCTGGTGGTGTCCTGGATGTCAGCTAGAAAAGGAAAGTTTGTGCTGTTTGTCAGATCTAGATTGTAGATAAATATGCGGTGTGTCCTAATTAGGAGTTTTATTTAAGGAACATTAGTGATTTAACACCCCAATCTAATTACTCGTAAGCTTCTTGCTAATTTTGTAATTAGTGCTGGAGCAAGAATTTTTATGGAAAATTCACCCTTAAGGAAATCAGAACCACTAACTTCTAGTGCTTATAGAAAGCTTTATTTATGTGATAATGTTGTACGGACAATGTCTATAAGGAAATAGTAGTACTTTTACGTGATGGCAAAGACATAAAATGTGTCAAGTGCTTTCCAAAAAAAGTTATAGTCAGTTTTTGAACCCCAAATGACTCTGGCTTTAGAATGTCCATCTGTAGGATCAAATTCTGCTCCGATATTACCTAATGGAGAAGGCATGCTTGAATCACTTTATACCACAGTCATCTTTGGCCTTCAGAGGATGAAAAGGAGGACTCAGGGTGTAGCCAGGGTTTACTGGCTGTATGCTCTTGCAGTTTATAGCCAAAGCAGCTTTTTATAACCGTAGATGATAAGGTGCAACTTGGAGCAGCCATAAGGCCACTCTAAAATGTAGCATGGCCTTACAAGGACAAAGGTGTCCTTGTAGCCTGTTTCCAGGTAATCGATCTAGTGTGTTTCTGTTGGACAGAGGACCTGGTGGAGAATGAACTGGCCCATCAACCAGGTTTTCATAACAGTTTTCTCCTCAGAGAAAGTCTGTTGTCTCAGTTTCAATGAGCAGACTTGTTCTTCCCAGAGATTGGTAAGTTTGACTAATTCTTAGTACTGGAAGGCAGTTCATGTTTTGGAGAAATAAAACTTAATAATTTTCTCTCTTTAAATGCTAGATTTTTAATGTTTTGGAAGATGGGGAGCTTTGTATCCACTGTGGAATAATGTAATATAAATAAGGTCTGGAGAGAGAGATCTGTTTATTAGTTAAATGGATGTAGCTGGAAAAGAAACAAACAAGCACTCAGGCTCAGAATACCTGATTGGACTGATGAAGCAATTAAGGCTAAAAGCTTGTCACTTGTTTTTACTGCGCAACAGTTGTAGCAGGCTTTTAAACTAATCTTTTGCTTATTTGTCTTTGTAAAAGAAAATGGTTCATCCATAGGCAGAACTGCTGTGTGCTCGGGAGTGTGGACATGTGCGTTTAATGCAAAACAGTCACAGCCACTTCAGCATGCAAGATCGTGCCCTGGGCTCATGATTCCTCAGTCCTGTCACATCTCTTCCTTTCCCAGCAGGACCTGCTCGTCTACATCCCAGTGTGCCAACACAGCCATATAAAGGAAAGGATATAAAAACACTGCAAGCTCCTCTGCTCTGCTTCTACTTCCTACCACAGATACTGTTTTTGATGTCAAGTGGCTCGGTACTTCCTTGACCCTTTTCTCTATTCCTCACTGAATGTGTTTTAGCATCAAATAATTTGGCTCTCACTTTAGTCCCAGGTTCAAGTCTCCTGATTGTTCACACCGCATATATGCTAATGAATTCAGTATCCCTACCAGTGTTGGAGAAGTAGTTCCTTGTGAAGAGGGACACGGGGGCAAATAAGGCATTGTAGGCTGGCTAATTTGCTTCAGGGTCCGCTCTGGACCAACAGTATGGGCACAGATCCTGCCAAGTTTGGCTTCCTCTGCCTGGGATGTTTCTCTAGCACTCTCACAGGAGGTCTTCTGCCTTTAACTAACCCCTCGTTCCTGTGATAGAAAGGGCTTGGAAGCACGCCTGAGTGTCAGATCTAGCTGGACTTTAATATGAGCACTACCAGTAAAGAGACCCTAGCCCTGATGGTGACTATACCTTAATATGCAGAGGGGTAAGTGGATGGTGACAGCCATCAGTAGTTTTATTCCTATTCTGTATGGTATGAACTGAGATTTTGGTATCTAATCTTTTCTATGCTTCCAGACATATTTTTTCTCCCCTGTGAAAGGAAATGTGTGTACAAACAGCTCACAGGACCTGCAGGGCAGTGTAATAGCCAGTGCCTTGAGACCAAAATTGTTCATCAAGATGGGGAATCCTATCTCAGCGAGTTAAGGCTGGCTCATGGTAACTTTCATCTACAGGGTGAAATTTTTGTAATTTTTGTGTGTTTCATCTATTGGTGTAACTACTAATCAGGCTTTCTGAAGTTATGTGTGCGTTAATACTTACTTGCTGCAGCTATTTCCTTCCATAATCCTAAGGGATTTTTTTGTTTGTTTGTTTCCCCAAAAAAGTGAAATTTTATTCCTTGATACAGGACTGGTAATTTTTCCATTGGTGATGTTCTCCCTGTCCCCTCACCATATTCCCTCAACTTTTAGTCGAACAGAGGATGTCTGAGGTTGATGTTACATTTCCCTTACAAAGCTTTAATTAAAGGCGCTGGATTAGGGGAACTGTGCAGTTGTTGCAGAAAGAGGAATCCTGGGCACGCAAAGGGAGAGCCCACAGCAGCTGGGCAGCGTCCTGCTGGCTGCGGCATCCACTGCTGCTGCTGAAGACCTTCATGGGCCAGAGGGGACTCGTGCTCCACTGGACCTGAATACCTGATGAGTAATTAATCTAGTTCCCAACAGTGCAAAGGGCGGAGTGAGGTGGTTTGACTATGTTCTTTATATACTTTTCCAAGAATGGAAAACACTACTTTCAAAATATCTTCTCATTACTTGTTTTAAATACAGCGAATTGTGTCTGCTAGAAAGAGCAGTCAAAGGTCCTCATTATTGGATGCAGACGTTGAAATGCAGTAGCATTTCCAAACCTTTGGGCTTTGGTAGCCTAGGTTCTTTACAGATATACAATAAATGGCAGTTCCTGCTCCCCAAAAACTTTTCAGTGTATCAGATAAAAGAAGAGTGAGGGGAAATTGGGTAGTGTCCATGGGGACAAATAAGATAGAAAACAAAATTTAAGTCAGAGGAGTTTCATTAGCTAAGAACGCATTCAATTTCTGGTTTTCTGTTTTATATTGTAAGCCATCATCATACTAGCTAGGTCTTAATATTTTAAGTACTATAATTTAAGTAAAATCCATAAGATTTTAAAAAGTCAGTTCAGTTCCAGTGAGTAGGACTGAATTTGTCAGCAATTCAAGAGTAAGTACCACAGAACATACTGTGCCCTGGAAACAGGACGAAAGGAAAATGTTGGTCTATTTTTAAGGGATGATGCCAGTTATTCAATACTTCAGGTTGTCTGCAGGTGTGTCAAGTCATGCATGGCCATACCCATTCATGTAATATGGTGACTGCATGGCAGGTAAATTTGTCAGGTCTGGTTTGTGACGCACGATGAGGGTGATGGACCACAGCAGTGTGCTGTAGCTATTTGCACCAGTTGTCTGCTCTAGAAATCCAAAAAATGTGCACACAAAGACAAGCACAGGCACTTATGTCATCTACCCTTGGCTCTTGCCTCAATGCAAGCATTCTCTTCCACACTGAGAATGAGAATGTTTGAGAGGCCTGTGCGAGGTGGTGGAGTGTGGTGGCACTGGTAGGCTGGCTGTGTGCATTCCAAAAGGTTTTAATCAGTGCTGATTAAATAGACTGGCACTTGAGAATGCCTGAGGGTGGACCTGGGTGACTTCCATGCTTAAATGTTAGCTCATCTTCTCAGAAAGGACAGCAGTGTTGTGGCTGCTATTGCAGCATATTTCCTGAACTCACTGTTGTGGAGGAAACATATCTTTTTTTTTTTAGGTCCTGCTAGTGGGCTGGGTGCACATATATGAATTCCTTCTCGTTTCAAGCACACACAATTCTCACATGGAGCCTGCTGCTGGAAAAGACCCATTTTACAAAATTTACAGTTTTGTATATAAAACATGAGATCGGACCCAAAGCCAGAAAATATTTGTGTAGTTTTGCTGCACAATCAGCTACTTGGTGACTCCTGCATCCTTCTTGTATTGTTTCTACATTTTTGTCTTCTTTCATTGCTGGTAAGACATTGACAACTTGTGGATACTACTGAAAGAGTAAACACGTTATTTAGTCTCTTTTATTGATGATGTCTACTTTCACGAAAACTTTGCAGCCGTAGAGAAAAGGCATCAGGAAAGGCATCAAAGCATTTTAAGAGGGAGTGGATCAAGTGTGATACAGAATGCTGTTTTGCTTTGGTGTTTAAGCACAGAACATGGGTGGGAGTTCTGCTAACCTGGGAACCAGTGAGACTGAACAACTTGCAATACTTTATGTATAACTGTAATAATATAACAGACTTCAAATTGCTCTCTCAAAATCTTCGTTTTTTCTTGTTAATTTAAAAAAGCTACAGATTTGCAGATCATTTCTTACTGGCACTTACTAAATTTCAGCCAACATTTGACAGCTGGAAACTACAAGCACCGTTTCCAGCTCCCAGCTGGTGCTGCCACTGGCTACTGATGACCTTTCCTCTTCCCTTCTACAGACATAATGGTTCAGAAGTGAGATAATAAGATATGTTAAAGGAAAACAGAAAAAAAAAAACAAACCAAACACTCTCATCCCTTACCACCTGGTTTTCATTTTGTGACTCCATTGGCTGTTTTGTGAAAATTTGGAAAGCCACCAGTTGTGGTTCTTTTCAAAACTCTTCTTTTAAAGTACTGTCATGACTACTGAAAATGAAGACATGAATGAAAGTTAAAGTGCTGTCAATAAATAAAAAATACATTATTATTACTGAGATAAATGGTTAAAATTATTCTGTTATTTCTAGAAACATTTTTACTATTGTCCCAGTAGTTAGCCTGTGATCAAGGATTTCCAGAGATGAGTATGCTGTCTTTCTTCTTTCCCCACCCCCTTAAATAGTGTGGCTTCTTTCTGCAGGGACTTGATGACAAATCATCTAAAGCTAATTTCTTAGTATCCTAAACAGCACTGAGCAGAATATAGCTGTTCTCATTAGCTCTCTTATTGCCTAAGTGTCAGCACAAAACTCTTGAGGACCTGTTTGTAACATGAGTATGTCTTGGTTTGTTTAATACACATTTTTATCCAATCGTGGAGATGGCATTTAGCGGTGCTCTGGCTTCCAAATCCTTTGTGAATTAGTCTTAAGTGACCAAAATCAATTGAAAATGTCTAAAGACTTAGTGTGATTGATGGACATGGTTTTGTTTGCAGAGTGACTAGGTTTTAAAATAGTTGAAGGTTTGTTTAAACAACAGGCTACAGACTGACTTACTTCTAAGGGAAGAGTTTCTGGTAGCTGTGCACTATCAGCACATGCCTTCTTGTGAAGTGTACTTCTTTGTGTGTTTGTGGGGTTAATATGATGTCATGCGATCGTGGCAATGCAAAATATTTTATGTGATGCAAGATTAATGTTGTAGCTTTCTCTGATGCTGCTTTGGTTGCTGATTTCCTCTGGATTTTGTTTCAAAAGTATTCTCATGTTGACAGCTGATACTGAGATCTGACTTCTGTGGATTGGTCATGCTGGAGGACGCTGAAAAATGCTTTGATGTGTGTATATATATAATCATAGGCATTGAAATTTGCTAGATATTGCTCATGATTCTCAATGAATCAGGAATTAAGCACACTAGTATCCTGGAAAACGGAGCGTAATCCAAGGAATGAGAATCCCTGAAAAGGACTGACAGTCTATGTTCAGAATACTACTTTATCTGTTTATTGTTCCTATAAAGAGGATTTTAGATTCCTTTGCTATAAATAAGTTTTAAGGAGCAAAAAAATCAATTGAAGAGTTGAAAAATTGGATTAATATCCCAAGGTTATCTGGGAAATGTTTGCTCATGTGAGGATCAAAGATTGCTTTAAATATTTTATCAAGGTAGCACTGGTAGTTTCACTGTGAATTGTGGGTGTCCTGGGAAGGTGAAAGGACTGTGTTTTGAAACATTCACTGAACCATCCTTAGTTAATGCACGCATGATTTGAAGATGTTATATATTACTTTAAAATAAAGGCATTTATAATATCAATATGACTAATGTATTCTGGGATGCAGTTTGCCATCCTCAGTTTTGGCATGGGAAGAGAGCAAGTGAAAAATGTGTGTGTGTGGGGTTTTTTTGGTCTTGTTTCAATCACAAGATAGAACACAGCACTTTGAGCCTTTGTACTGCAGAAAATGAGAGCATAAGCAGTCTATATCTGTGACATGACAAATGAGGCCACCATTTCAGTCTTCCATAGCATGTTAATAACACAGCTCACTTAATGCTGGAGTGTTCATACCCTATCACAAAATTTAAAGTATTTATTGGTGTTGGATATGACTTCCTCCAGTGCTGCCCAGCCTCTTTCCAGTTTGTAACTGTGGCAACACATTTATATGTTCTTCATTCTCAAACACTGGGAGGCCACAAAAGCCGGAGTAGAATTGTCAAATATAGCAATATATTCCTATTGTGTGCGTATCTGTGTGTGTATATCCATATGCATGTGTGGACATATATATTTCTGACTAATATTTCCCAAGAAGCTGGAAGTTATCCTGTAATACAAATTAATTTGTACAAAATTAATTTTAAGGAGGAGGTGATTCCTGAAACTTAGTAATTCAGCAGTCAAACTTTGTAAAGTTTACACTTTTCTGACAAATTCAAAACTCGTGGCAGAAGGTGCTTATTCATGAAGGCTATAAGATAAAGTAACCACCTTGCATAAATGTTACCAGCCTGTATTCAGAGCTTCAGTGTTCAGTTAGACATGCTACTGTATTAAAAAAATATTAAAAATATTCTGTGCATGCACTTTGGCAATTTGTCATTGCTTTTCAAGCTTATTAACTCATTAAGAAGCATTTAATGAGGATAAGCACAAAGTAATTAATTTATGCAGTATGTTTATTGCTTCCCTAATGAATTTACGTATTAGAGTTCCTCAATGAATATGTTAATCTATTTTTATATTTTGTATACATTTTGTTCTCTAAACAAACGCAAACATTTCTTCGACGTCTTTATTCCAGGCTAAAGATTGTCTATATAGTATCACCTGGTTTAAGGATGGTGTAGCGTTTTCTTAGAATGGACCTTGCCAGCATCAATGCTTGTGAACCTCTTTGTCCTGTTTGAAGTGTTCCGTAGTGTGTTGTACTAGGGAAAAGCTGTCCTTGGTTACACTGGGAACTTGTTTATTATTTTTCCTAGTAAATAGTAGCTGTTCTACATCAAGTTCTTGCTTTGGGAGAGTGAGGAATTGAGTAGTTGGATGTGATCTATGGAAACAACCTATTTGTCAGTAAGTGCGTGCACTGGGTGTGGGTATCTGGGTGTTGGCAGTGGTGGGGCTGCAGGAGTGCTGGCTATGGAAAGAGAACGGGCTTCCCTGTGAGAAACATAGTTCCAGCTGACTCCATGGACCCTCTCTACCCACATCCCAGCCACTCAACTGGGGGCTGCTGGTGCCTCCATGAAAATATATTAAAGAAAGGGGAATACAGAACACAGCAATGAGGGGAAAAAAGGTGTGAGAAACAACCTTCTGAGCACCCGGGTCAGAGAAGGAAAGGGAGGAAGTGGGCAGTGACAGAGCAGGTATTTCCCCGCGTCTTGGTGGAGCAGGTATTTCTCTGCAGCCCATGGAGAACCATGCCAGAGCAGCTAGGTATCCAGACTGCAGCCATGGAGAAACCCACACTGGAGTGGGCAGACATGGCCTTAAGGAGCTGCAGCCAGTGGAGGGCTCACATGGGCCTTCAGCCTGTGAGAAGGACCCATGTTGGAGCCATTTATGCAGAACTCATGTTGGATCAGTGGAAAAGTTTCAGGAGGAAGGAGTGACACAGAGAAACTGGTTGGGGTCTATAGACTGACCACAAACCCCATACCCACATCTTTCTGCAGGGATGAAGGAAGGAATTAGAAGAATTCATTATGAAGGAGGGAAATGGAGCCCGGAAAGAAGGGTTGGGTTCATTTACATCTTTGTTTCTCACCATTCTACTCTAATTTGCAAATATTTAAAATAATTTTCCCTAAGTCAAGTCTGTTTTGTCCCTACTGGTAATTGGTAAATGATCTCCCTGTTTTTATCAGGACCCATGATCTTTTCCATCTTATTGTCTGCTTGTTGAGGAGGAAGGGTGAGAGAGCGGCTGAGTGGGTACCTAAACACTGTCCGACATCAATCTGCAGCAGCAACATCTACAGTTACTTGCATATGGACTACCAAATGATAAAAATGAAGTCTTGTAATCTGCAACAGAACTGTCAGATTATGAATCTTTAAAAAATTTTTTGGTATGTGATCTACAATATTTATGGAAATAATGGACTAGAGTATATGCAGGTTTTTTCTTTATCTCATTTTCGGAGACTGAGTGCTGAACCCATGCTATTATGCAACTCTTGCACTGACCTTTTAAAGAATTAATTGTAATAATTTGTGGTTGTAAGTGACATATTTAAGCACAAGGCTCCTTCTGCCTTCCAGGTAACTCACCATACTTTTACATAATTCACATTTAGAGCATTGAATGTGGAAATTATGGATCAACTCTTGGGCATCTGTCTTTTTTTCTGGTGATGTGTTTGGGTGGTAAAAGAGCATAGACAGTTTATTAAAATTGGTTTGGGGGAGAGGTGGCAGATTTATTTGAAAAAGGAATAAGATTATTTTAAGAATGTATAGCAAAACTAAATGCGTTGTGCATATTATCATGTGACATAAATAACCGTGCTAGGAGAAAAATGTATCAATTGGCAACACAAAGTAATTATGGGCTGGTTTTGCAATTGAAACAATCCTCCAAATTGCAGCCTCTGTGGACAAAGTAGGAACTATAATCTCTGGCGTTGAATGTAATGCAGCTGAAATACTCTTGCATCTTTATGGACATATATGTTTAATGAGTCTTTTTCCCTTGAAATAATTAGTTACTACATATATAAATTGTGTGAGAACTTTGTGTACAGCACTAAAACATTGTTCTGGAAAAAAGGATACCTTTTTCTTGCTGTAGTCTGAGATTTAAGGCATTATGTGTAATCGTTTCGGAATAAATGAGAATCTCAGCTATGTGGTCAAGAAAAATTTTCTGCATGCCTGTGTTTTTGTATATATTGCATCTAAAAATTACTCATTCTTTAAGGGACATCACACTGATCTTGATTTAGTCTGTTATATTGTCTGTGATTATATGATATTAATTGAGTTTGGATTAATTTGATCTAAAAAGCACATCACTAGCATAATTTATTCAGTGTCTTTTTAACCAAGAAAATTGCATTTGTTTAAAGTAATTCAAAAGAAGCAAAGACTTCTCCCTCATTAAATAAGATATCTGCAAAATCTTGGTTCTTCTCTAAGCACAAAGAAGACTACAGTTTATTGTTTAATACTTTATTTTGTAGCAGTGTGGAAATACTGCCTTTTTAATTGCAACCACTGTAACACAACAAATGCATTTAATTTCTGCCAGAGGACTTTATGAACTGTTTCATGAGCTACTATATGATAGAAAGTAGCAAGCAAAATCCATTAAAATAAGATGATCTGCAGAGTTCTGTGACAAAATCTCTTCATTTGAGGGGAAAGCATCCCTTTTTATGTAGGCATTAATATTCTATAATGCCCATATTAATATTCTAATCATAAAATTTCCCCCTTTTTCTGTCTTTCTTTCATGCACACATCCTCCTGTACGGCATCATGTCTGCTAAAACCAGTGGAGTTGAGAAAAATGTATGTGAAAGACTGCGAACCCCACAGACTGAACCGGCTTTCACAGCCACAGGCCTCGGCTTCTAGTGACAGCTCTCTCTGTTTTGACCAGATTTTGAGCTGTAGAGGTTTACTTTCCTGATTCTTTTTCTTGTGCTAGTAATGGGGTTAAGGATTTCATTCTCAGTTTGGATGCAAGGTAAATACTATTTACCTCTGCCCAGAGAAGGGCAGCAAAGGTTGAGAAGGGTCCTATGAGCAGCTGATGAGGAAGCTGGGGGTGTTTAGCCTGGGGAAAAGGAGGCTCAGGGCTGGCCCTGTCACTGTGTAAATACCTGAAAGGAGGCTGTAGCCAGGTCAGCCTGGGGTCAGCCTCTTCTCCCAGGCAGCCAGCGACAGGACAAGAGGACACAGTCTCAAGCTACACCAGGGGAGGTGTAGGTTGGACATCAAGAGGAATTTCTTCACAGGAAGGGTGATGATACATTGGAATGGGCTGCCCAGGGAGATGAGGGAGTCACTGTCCCTGGAGGTGTTTAAGGAGAGACCGAATGTGGCACTCAGTGCCACGGTCTAAGTGACGTGATGATGTTCAGTCACAGGTTGGCGTCCATGATCTCACAGGTCTTTTCCAACCTAGCTGGTTGTGTGATTCTGTGTACCAGCTCTGCAAATCTAGAGTGAATTACACTGTTCCTGGTCTGATTCGGTTTAGCTCCAGGGTAAATCAGTGCTGTCATATGAATTTGTAGAAGCAAAGGCAGGATCTCAAAACCACATTTACTGTAATACTAATGTAATAAATAGTAATGTTTATTAGTAATAAGTACAGTATAAATATAGTAATACTCTATAGCAGAAATCTTGTAGGAGTGCACTGAAATTGAGTAGATATTTTTTGTTATAGACGCCGAAATTTTCTGTTTGGTTTAAAAGAATAAAGAACCATTTGTAAGAAAAAAACCCCATGTATCTTGTGCAGAATTAAGATGGTCTCCTTGCTTCTGCCTTCCAGGTATCTCACCATATCTTTACATAATTCACATTTAGAGCATTAAATTTGGAAATTATGGATTACTGCTTAGACATCTGTTTGTGGTTGGTTTTTGGTTTTTTGTGGTGATTTGTTTTGGGGGTAGAAGAGAAGAGACAACTTCTTAAAATAGGTTTGGGGGAGGGGTGGCAAAATAATCTTATTACTGAAGGAGCAGAAGCTGGGTTTATAGGTATGATATCTAATCCTTCCGAAGCTGTCACACCAGAGGTCCTCAAAGACAGAATTTTGGTCACACTCATTTTGTGGGTGAGAAATTTTGTCCTCGGAAGAGAAGGCAAAGTAAATCTCTTAAAATACCACAGGTTTGCTGTAAAATAACTCTCTTGTTTATGTAGAAACATGCGCTAGAAAAGCACCACTGACAGTGGAGCAGTTGCACTCCTTAGAAACAGTGCCTACAAAAGAAGAACTATGTCTATATTTGGTCTCTGCTTTGTTTCATAAGTCGCTATTTTCTAAAATTTCCTCTTGTGTATACTTAAAACAGAAAATAGTGAAGTTCTCATTAAGGATTTGTAAGAATGTATAAATGCACTTAGTAGATGTGTATAAGAGATTTCCTGTCTCTAAAAGAGACCTCTTAGCAGCCATTCATCAGTCTTCTATATGCATGTAAGAACCAGTCTTTGAATTAATTTATTATTCACAGTTATTAGCAATACATACTTGAAGTCTGATTAAGCATTTGCCAAAAAGACAATCTAGCACTTCCACGGTGATGACTTTATCTGCTTAATGAAGCCAGAGTTGAATCGCAGCAGGTATTTTAGCAGTATTACTACCTCAGCATTTCAAAGTGCTAGTCATTTAATCATCATGTGTTCAGTCTGGCAGTCCCTAAATTAATATCTTTAGATTTTGAAGGATGCTTCTGTTTGTGCATGTATATATGTATGTATAAAAGATGTACATGTATATCTAGCAAATAAGTGTTAGTGAATTTGATTGCATGGGATGTTTTGCAGAAACTTTCAAGAAAGAATCCCTTTTTAGCTACCAATTTTCTGAGGGCTTCTCAAGTAGTTTTATCAGGAGCATTTGCCAGCTATCTTTTGAAGGAGCAAGTATTGGCCATGGATGCCATACTTGAAGGAAGACAGGGATAGATTGTATCAATGATACTGATAAATCAAAAATGAGATGCTCAGATGTTGCACTGTGTTGTACAATGCACACGTTCATATTGTAATATGCAATATAAAAGGATTAAGGATGGAAGTGTACTTAATTTGTTTGGCTTCCTTGTTGAATATGTGGGGAAAAGTGATTTTTCCATTTTGCATACGCTGCAAGTGACTGAAGAATGGAAAATGGGAAGAAGAGAATTCTTCGACCAGTCATTTTCTGTGGTGCCCAATAATAAATGAGAAAACCTATTGCAGTTCCCCTGTTTGTAGGGTTTTTCTGTGTGCTCTCTGGTTTATGAAAATGTTGATGTGAGATTTACAGGAGACATTGCGCATCTGGGGCTTCTCTGTGGACACAGAGATAATATTTGCAAGCTGATGAAATTCATTCTTGTGGATAGCCTAAATGATGCGACCTGTCAAGGTAATGAATGAAATACTGTACCTAGGCAGGAATATTACAATAGCTACTCTATGCCAAGATGATGTTTCCTAAATTGAAAAACAGGGTTATTGATGGTGTTCTTATAAAGGCAGGACTAATCTAGAATTCTGCTACCGTATTTAATTAACAAGTCAGCTATTAATGATTCATGCAGTTCGGATTGCAAAGTGAGTGATGATCAATTTTTCTGTAGTGCCGTGTTCACAGCTGTGAAAAGGTAGTTGCACACCTCAGAAAGCTAATCCAGAAATATAGATCAATATTTGACTCTGTCTTTTGCTGATGTTAATCTAGTAGAAAGAAGTGTTCACATATTCTTAACCTTTTTTATGATTTGAGCTTCCTGCTTATTTATTTCTTTGAACATACTATTTTTTTTTTGTGAAAAAGTATAATCTGATAATGTTGTATCAAGGGAACTTCTTGAGAGTAAACAGGCCATTCAAAATACAACATGTTGCTTCTCAAGTCTTGAAATCTGTGTTTTGTAAATTACTGGGTACAAACCAGAGGATAAGTCTCCAATTTTCCTGAGAGGAAGGGCATGTGCAGTGCTGGGAGCTCAGCTGTGTGGCCCCAGTTTCGGTGGCTGGAAGCTGTCCCTGCAGATGTCCATGTGAAGGCAAACAGCAGAAGGACTGGACTGTGACAATCACAGCAGCAGACGCGGGTGGCGGGAGTGTGGAGTGTGACCCCACGGTATTGTCTTCAAGCATATGTAGTGCCGTGGCAGCCAGCACAGATGGCAGGAGTGTGGAAGGGAAACCCGATGGGAAGCTAGGCTGATTTATCTGCAATTGCCTCCTCTTTTTGTTGTGTCATTAGCGGTGTGCTGAGGAAATGGGACAATAAAGACATACTCTGGGAGGGTATAATGGTTCAGCAGTGAAAAATGTTAATGAAGTGTTGGAAAAAAAAAGCTTTTGGGAGTGGAGTGTTCGCATGTCAATATATATTGCCTTTTTAATGGGAAAGGTTCCCTAATGTTAATGGCCTGGTCATGATTTAATGCAAAAGGTGCTGTCTTTCAGCTCTAAACAGGCAGAAAGCAGGAAGAGAAGTGAGAAGAAAAACCTGTGATTCTTCTGTATTTAAAGTATACATTAGTAGACTTTATGAGCTGTGAGTAGTGAACGAAAGAAAGATGTATGAAGTGATATAAAATAGATCTCAAGAGGACAATTTAATGCTTGAATCCTAGGCAAAGAAAACCTCAAACTCTTTAAAATTGCATAGATTGCAAATTTTCCAGTCAGGTGACACAAAGGATAAGCAGGGAGAAACGTTTGGAGTACAGTGTGAAGCTCTGTGCTGGAGCTGTTGTTGAAGGCTGGTGCCTGGCCAGTTTTAGTCAGAGCAGACTAAAAGCTCTGACATTTGGCCAGAGCTCATTGCTGGATGTAGCTGAGATTATCTGAACTACTTTATCACTGGGTTGCTGATCCAATGAGCTGCTTTAGGGTCCTAAATATTGTAGTAGCCTCTGAAAGGTCATCCTTTCCTCCAGACTGGTTACCCATAGCTTAACATGGCAGACAGAGTTTCATTTTCAAGGGAGGTAAGAGAGAGACTTTAAACCCCTTCAGTTAGCTGACACTTTCTTCTTCTTGCCAGTCTGCACTGTCTATCCCCGCAGAGGTAAAATTATAGACAGTATTGTTCTCTTGCTTTGCTGGGCCATATATGCAGGAACAAATGCATGATGGTGCAAAAGAAATGAGTTACTGCATGTCTTGAAGTTACATGTCTTACTTCAGTCTCCTTGATAATTTGTGATGGCATATAAGGACAAATTATTTAAAGGGATCTTCCATAATGAAAGGCTCTTTCCCTTCAGTACGAATTAAATTCTTCTGGAGTTCAGACACTTTTTTTAATCCTGTGAAAAACACGCTTTTTCTCCTGTTAGGATTTAAAAGCTTTTAATAAAGGGACAATAAGGGACAAGACAATAAAGCAAAAGATACGGCGCCGGGCGGCTGAGCGGTCTCTGTCCCGCCAACGGTCTGCACCGCCCGAAGCAGTTATCTTTGTATTTATCCTTTAAAGTTTTACATATGCATTAAACTTCTAAATACGCGTATACATATTCATGACCTCTCCCCGCTTCGTATTTAAATGAACTCAAAGGTTATTTGAGCATGCGCCGTGCCTCCTGGTGGTCGTGGGCCGGGGTCTTCAGGGATGAAGAAGAGTCGTCCTCTCAGGGACCGGGGTCTTTCTCTCAGTTGAACTTTTTACCTTTTCTTGTCACGCATGCTCTTTAGGCTCTTGGATTCGGCCTGCACTATGAGCTTAGCTTCAGCTGATTCAGGGGTTTTGGGGAGCAGGGACCAGGTCAGATTGCTTTCTTGTTTACAACAAATCTACATCTTCCCATCCTGCTTCTGACAAGCACCAGCGATAACAAGGGGCTCCGGCTGGATCATTCCTGAACCCCCCTTTGAACTTTCTTGTGTCTTACCTACACCAATTCCTTCCACTCAAGGACGGCTTGCATCACTATATCCACTATTAACAACAACCTACAGCCATATTCTTATTGTGAATCCATTTTAACATTATACATTTAACATTCTTTAATATCTGCGGAAAGCCAATATTATAATATATATCTATAACAATCCCTTCAAATACTAGTAGGAATTTTAAAATTTATTTTATTTTAAGTGCATCATCACCATGTGCCTATGTCTGTAACTAAAAGCAAGACCATACATTTTACCTGGGGAAAGGACCTGTAACTGCCTTTCTTCTTTCCCTTTTCATTATACAACGTACTAAAGAACTTACATCCTTCAGGCTCTATTCTTTTTGCAAATATCTATGAATGGAGATGAGACTCTACCCTGGAGTAGATGTTTGAGCCACGTGCCCCTTAGGCTGCACAAAGGTGTCTAATACTGTGGAACTCAGCTGATGGAGTGAGCTGATTGTCTGTTGTTTATTTTAGGAGATGATGGGCTTTAGCAGCTAAAAGGTAGAATACTTGCTACATGGTGCATTCAAATGTAATCTTCTCTTTATTGTCATTCTGGGCATTGAATAGTTCAGCTAAGCATATGGAATTTGCAATGAAATGCTGCCCAAAACAGTCTATAAATGTTTTATGGTGCCTAGGCTGGTAAGGGGTAAGAAATCTTTAAAGCACAACATGCTGCCTTGTCTGTGCCTCCTGGCCAACTGGCAGGCAAATAGAAATGGGTGCAGCTGCAGCAGCATGTATTCTTTATGGCTGTGAAGTGCTTGGATACAGATTCTGTCCAAAAAAAAAGCTGTCCCAGAGCAAGGTGCCACATAGCATAACAAGGTATGTGTAGCAGGCTTCAGTCAAAGCATACCAGCTCATCATGCTGGGAAATTATTTGACACTAGTTTTAAAACTAATTTTTCACTTCTACTCTTCCCCATAATGCTGTGGTGAGGGAGTGAGCAGCAGCTGTGTGGTGCTTAGTTGCTGGCTGGGGTTAAACCCTGACAGTCCTTTTCGGTGCCTGAACAAGGACTTGAACAGTTGGAGATTATAAGAGACTGACCAGAGCATATTAGAAAGGATTTATATCTGTTAACATTTGCAAGTCATGATATTGATTCATCTGTTCTTGGTATTAATTTGTCCGATCTGTGCCATGCTCTTTTTTATTGACTGTAATTGTTAAAGATTGGTGTTGGCTTTGCAGTTTGTTGTGCTCTGTAGCAATTAGTGATATTTTACCTGGGATATTCGTTACTAAAACACTGCCCTTACACTTAATCTGGCATTTGGGCTCTGTATAAAGCTATTACTGTACTTTGAGTACCATCTCATGGAGACATTTAACAACTAAATTTCTTCCTTGGAGAGGTTTTTTTGTGGAGGAAATACAGAATGTTGATTTGAAAAAACTATAAAGGTTGTAAATCTGAAGCTGTTAACTTCTTGTTAACACTTGTTAGCAGCAGCAAGAAGGATGTAAGGTTAGCATCAGGCCTAGTGCAGAAATGTGATAGGAAATGCTGTGGATTAGTTTTCAAATGGATGTTCTGACTCAGAGTTAGCACTTTTTCTGTAGGAGGTTCCTGCGTCGTTGTTCAGGTGTCGCCAGCAATGGGCTTAGAGTCAGCATTGACAGCAGGTGCCATCAGCTCGATGTCAGACTGCGTGTGCATCTGGGACTGTCTCCATCCCTAGGGAAAACTCTCCCACAGGATAAGCAGTCCTACCCTTCTCTTTCTGCTCCTCTCATCCCCAGCCTCCTCAGAGGGAAGCTGAGCCCATACAGATGCCTTGCCTTACCTTGCCTTTGACCCCATGCCAGAAGTGTGAACTTTGCCTTGGTTGGGTTCATGTGCCAAATTCTTTATATGGGATAAACTTGGAGAATCTGGACCTACAAGTTCTGGGAATCCACTGCAAAATCATCAGCTCATCATCAGCATTTCTGAAGAAGACTCTTTTTGCTGCTTAGTTAAGCATCTCCATGTGTTCAGAGGGAAGTGTTGCTGCAGGTGAATGCTGGTTTTTGAGTAAATTAATTCCTGTATATTCTGCGAATGCTACATCTTAGAATATGAAAAGTTATATTAATTTGGGAGTTTCTTTTGTTTTTCCAATCTCTTACGGTAGACTGTGGAACCCTGTGCCACTTGCATTTTTTAATTTTTGCTCTCTTGGTTTATCAAGATTTTTCTTAGTTATTGTTTGAATATCTAATCCTCTTTATTGTTTCTTGAATATGTTCACATAACTGAATATGTGCATTTTAGTGCTGAAGTAGGCGCCACTAATATAATGGTTATGCTTGTCTTGTTTTCCATTTCAAAATGCTTGTTTTTAACACTCAAAAATTTACCTCTTGGATTTTTAATGTGCTGCTCTTGCCTTAAAGTTTTTGGATGAGGAGGAAATGTGGGGAAATTAGTTTAAAGTATGACTTCCATAAGGAAATTTTTAAAGGGAAAGGTGCAAGAAGAGCTCTTGAACATTTTTTGGTCACTCCAGTGGTACACAAAGGTACACAATGCCAGAAGTGCAGGCAGGAGTAGGCAGGACAAAACCTCACAAGAACTGTAATATATAGTCCTGTATCAGTGAACGATAGTGTCTTTATAATAAAGCTTTTTCTCATGGGACTCAGAATCCAATGGAGTGATGAACTGCCCTCAGTGCTAAGTAACCTTTTTAGGAAATGATGGTGATGTACAGCTCATTTCATCATTGTTCCTCACAACGCCTTTTATAAGGTGTAGAGAGCAATGTAGGAGAGCTCGTAATTCCTGACATAATGCTTCTTTAATCTACCTATTAGCGTGTTTTCCACATGGGAAACCCTCCCACCTCCAACCTCAAAAACAACTGACTTTCCCATTAGTCTTTGCTTAATGACTGATCCAGGTTTACATTTGAGCTCCATTTTTAAGTATCTGACTGGTCTCTTACTGAATCTTGGTCTATTATTTTAGAATAATAATGCTTTCTTCCATCACCCTCATATCTCAAAGCACCATGCTGTTGGCCAGCTTCCTTTTCTTGAGGCATTGTAATGGTACTTTTTTTGCTAGAAACAGAGCAGCATTGCATTCTCATCTAACTGCGTTAAAAAAGATCTGTAGTGAAGGTGTTACTGTATTTTAAGAGTTAAACAGAACCTTATACGAGGCCTAAGTTCATACGCTCTTAGCCTGAGGTAATCCTATGAAGGTCAACGTTAAACCGCTTACTGGTTTCAGCACTACCAGGATAAACTGATGTGCTGAAGAGTAATGAATGAAAATGCACAAAAATATACGCAGTATTTTTGTTTGATCAGCCTAATAACCTACTAATGAATGGTTTGCAGACATGTCTTATTCCAAAAGGTCATATAACATAATTAATTTATGCCTAGGGGGATAAATATCTATTTAGAAAACTCATCATTGTCCATATTTTTCTTGAAAACCATTTTGTTCAATTCTTACAAGTATTTTCAATTAAATATGTCCACCTTCATGCAGCTTAAAAAACAGTTAAAATCCTAGAGGAACTTGGAATTGGCCTTTTCTCCACAGCTTTTAGAGTAATGTAGTTATGTGGAGTACCACAGCAGCTTTTTCTCAAATGCGTTTGTCCTTTCCATGCCAAATCTGTTAACAGTACTTGCCTGTGCTGCTGTATTTTATAACCAAGAATCATGTGTTTACTCATAATCAAAGTTTTTCTCTATATTAAAATCCATTGTTCACGACACCCTTGTTAGCAAAATGTGTTGCACTTGGTTCTCAAGCATGCAGAAAGGATAGGTGAATGGAGATTAGGAAGGCTTACAGAGCCAGTGTGGTACCGGGCTGGCAGTGACTTGTTTCCTTGCTCAATTCTGGAGCCTTTCACTTGGCACCTGGGAAACAGCAAGGTCTACAAGCAGAACTGTTACTCCTCTCTCGAGGTCCCTTTGATGGTCTGGATTTCTTCTGCATGCTTCCTTTCTTCAAAGGAAGCAAACAGTCCTTGCTATCTATGTGTGTGCGCAGCTCTTCCACCCTTTGTACCTTGCAGTCAAGCACATAGCAGAGCACTTCACTTATTCTGTTTCAAGTAAACAGGTAATTCGTATTCTTTCTATTTTCAGCCTTTTTAGTATTCTTGAACAGCTGCTTCAAGTCCCTTAGTATGAAGCATTAACATGTGGCTCTAGTACACTACAACATTATACACATTGCTAATGGGAGTCTGCTGTGCGGTACCTGCCCACAGGAGCTCTGCCTGAGCTTTGTGCTATAGTATTTAGGGCCAGACTGAGCAAACTTCAGAGGTTTTTGAGTGACCTGAGGATTTTCAGGCTCTTGCCTGGCCAGGCTGTCTTTCTGAGTACTGGATGCTCTGACAAGACAAAGGTTCAGATATGTAATGCATGAAGAAAAGGTGCAAAAACGGGAATGAAAGACTGCTTCAGCTAAGTTAAAGTTGTACTAACAATGTATGAAGCAACTGAAACTAAAGCCTGGAACCACAGAGGAATGTTCACTCAGTCTCTAATATGGATAAGTCTTTCTTGAGTTAACATGAACTTACATGCTGGATAACAAATTCGATCTGTCAGGATCAGGTTATGTGAGCCTAGTGATTTGTGCTATACGGACATTTTGCTGTTGATCTGGTGTTTGAACTGCAAAACCAGGAATTGCCTTGTTGTGGTCTTCTGACCACAGAGATCTGAGTTTAACCTTGGCTGTACCCCAGGGGTTCTGTTGCCACTGTCTGTAAGTTCTTGATTTTCTCCCTTTCTTTTTTGAATCAGCGAAGTTGCTATCTTGAGGAATGTAGGATCTAGGTAACAGAAACCCATATATGGGTACAGTGTGTGCAAGGGAAACTGAGAAGACATTTATGGAGTCATTTCCTCAACACATTCCACCCAAAACAGAATAATATGCTTAGGCTTCCCTGGGTTTTAGCAACTTAAAAGAAAGTGATCCATCAGCTCACCCTGTTACAAGATTACTATTCGTCCAAAATCAATCTTTTAGTAATGAGATCTAGATAATGATAAGCTGCATGAGTTGCCTCGGTAACCTACTGCCTCAAAAGTCTTATGTATAGCTTTAGGACTTGCAGGGAGGTGGGGTGGGAATGGAAAATATAATCAGTATGCAGAGAAATATCCATGGTTGTCAAAGGGACAGATCTTACAGAGAACTTTTTTGTCTTATCAAATTCCAGGAGAAATTTTTTCATTAAAGTGGACTGCATCAACTGTGATGATGCTGATCCAGCTCCTGTGATTTTTTTTTATTTTGAGATTTTTTTTCTTTGAGACGAACCGAGAATCTGTCTCTAGGTAAAACAAAAAATGCAGAATAAATGTGATCTCTTTTGGTTACTATATAAAGGCCAGATTCAGAATCAAGATCTAGTCTTTCTTTTGTGTAAGAGAGGTGAAGAAGAGAAAATCACTAGCACTACTGTATTTCTGGAAGAGGAGCACTATGTCTTTAAAATACAAGAACAAATGGCTTTATCAGAAGCAAAAAAGGCTAATTTTTTTAGACAGTTAATTCGCTTAGTTTGTGATGACCAACTGTGTGCTCTGATTTAGCAGCATTTCAGGGGCTTTAGCACTTTACGGGCACTTTACCTGGAAGACCTTGTGTGCATGGTTTCCCAAAAAGCTTTTTTTTTTTCATTAGTGATGAGTTGTTAGGAAGAGAGATAGAACTACAAGACTTTTGTGGAGTTTTTTCTGTCTCCGAAAGAAGCCTAGCAGTTCATAAAGTTAAGAGGCTGACTCCAAACCAGGTATTTCTCCACTACCTTTCCTGTAAATGATGTATAAGGATCTGTTTTTGTGTTAGGTTGTGTAGCCTTTGAAGCTTTTTTAAAGATTTACTCCTGTCATAAAGTTAGAATATAAGGAGTTGACTGGAGCTAACAGAGAGGGTAGAGTTTCTGAATAAATGAAACTACACACAAGAACGAAAGTATTTAATTAAATCCAGGTTGTGCTTTAAATGAGACTTGTGCAATTATGGCAATGTGAATTCTGTTTCTTTTCTCAGCATTCCCTTCTCAAGGCTAGAAAAAAACCCAAAAAACTCTTCGCTTAAATGGAAAATAGACATGAGACAATGAAAGAAAACATCTTCCTTAATTAATGTAATGGAAATAAGGTACACCAGTTGACAACAACATCTCAGTGACTGCACAAGTCACAACCATTCCCTGTGTTGTGAATTTGATATAGTTTGATATTTTTATGCAGTGCCTGACATTTCAGTCAAAATCCTCTGATTTTTTTGCTGCTCTTTAGGAAGAACTTGAATCAACCTACCTAATGAATTTTAGGTGTTAATAGGTTTTTATATAATATTTGTATTATAGGTATCAGTTAAGGAAGGCTGAAATCAGTGAAATGACAAAAACTGTTATTAGTGCAAGGAATCAGGCCTGGTAAATCTTTCTGATTCTAGTGCTGGGGGCTTTGTTCTGTGTAGACACCAAACAAACACAAAACCCCTGCATATGTTAAATAAAGAATGATGTAAGATTTAAACTGCTCGTGTGCCTGGTAAAGCAGTCACAAAGTTACTGTCAAAATCAAACTGACAAAAACAGTGCATGTGAAAAAATGTCCTATTGCTTTTGTTTTTTTTTCTCTGTTAGAAAAGAATTCGTACAGTGCAATAGTAGAAGCTAATTATGATCGTCTCTTCTTTATTGACATCTTGCTCAAACAGCTATAAAAAAAGAGAATTGGTATAACTTCATATTTTACAATGCCTCTCTTTTTATAAACAGATCTGTAGCTTCACTTCTGCAGAGAGTGTAATAGCTTTTGAGTCACGAATTTATCTGATATCATTACTCTTATCAGTCCTTCCAATTGCTCAGCTGCTAATGCCTATTTAACAATTTCTTCCTTGCCTGTTACTCACCTTGTGTATTTTCTGCATGTCTTTGATTGCCCTGTCTTTCAGCTGTCTGCCACTACAAGGGCATAATGTGTCTATTATGAAATATAAATAATGATACACTCGTCTTCTCAAAGCAACTTCAAAGAATATCCACTTTCAGTGCTGGTATAGCTATTTCCAAACAGTGAGTGTGTATTACTAGAATCACCTTTTTGGGCTAAATTTGTTTGTGGAATAAAGTTAAATCCTAGTCTTGCCCATATTGGGTAGGTACTCCACCAGTAAACTCCTTGTTTTCTATAGTCGTGCTCAGAGCAGATTCATTACTTGAAATCAGACGAGATATGAGGTGTGGTGATTTTTGCAAATTGATTTCAGCATATTTCATCTGTAGATACTAAGTCCTGGGTGGGTTTAAGAGATGCATACTCAGTATGTTATGAGGGGCAATCAAAATCCTGCAGCTTTAGCACGGTGAATGAAATTATATTAACTGTGTCATAGCAAGTAAATTCATAAGTTCATATGAATTTATTGCAATCAAGGTAGCAACTTTGCTACATCAAAACACAAATAAAAATATATATTTGATAAACAACACTAATAAATAGAGCCACTGACAGAAACACAAGGAATAAAGCTGTGGAAAACCCAGTAACAATACAAACCAGAGATCCTGTCACATTATCTGTTTCACTATCTTGTTGAATGCCTGAAGAAAATTAGGCTTGCTTTTAATGGCTCTTGCTTTTCATAGATGTTTTCATAGATGTTTTCATAATTTTAACAGAAACTAGTAACTCTTCTAATGTTTAGTCAGCACTAGATGCCTAACATACTAATCTAATTATTCCTGTCCAGTTTGACTATATGAGGAAGTATATTTTGCTTTAATTTAGCATATAAACAAACTATACAGTACTAATTGATTTTTGGGAAAAAGTACTCTTATTTTAAAGGCTTATTTAATGTTGTGAATTGACAAACATAAATGTGAAACAGTACAGTCTTTTCTTCATTGTTAATAGCACTGTTCTACTGTCAGCCTGCATAGGTAAGGGAATAAAGATATGAAAGTCAAAATTTTGAAAGATCTGATGTGGCAAGGAAAGATGAGCATGATTTTAGATAGCAATAGCAAAAATTAATATGATTGCAATTTGAAATATGAAAGTAAGCAGTGTGCACTCCAATTCTGACTTGTTAACTTGCTGATACAAATGAAGTTTTGCAGATACATATTTATTGTGACTGTCTCACACAATTATTATTTTATACTTAGTAGTAGTAGTAGTAGCATTTAACCAGCTAAATGTGTTAATGTAGTCATTAAAACTAACAATGTGATGGGTATAGGACTTTCCTAATCTGAATAAAATGAAAGTGCTAAAGCCCTTGTAAGAGTTGATAGCATTTATCTCAATTGAGCCATTTTAAAAGTTCTCATTAAAAGTCTCTGTAAGACTTTACCTAGTCCTTGTGGTGCAACAGACTTCATTGTAGGAGATGCATTCTTAGTTCTTTCTTCCCTCTGAAATCAGTTTGCTCTAACAGACTGTATTAAAAAAACCCCAAACTATGAGATATTAAACAAGACCATATTATGCAGTGATGGTAGTTTTTGATGATACCATAAATACCTGTTTGCCATTAAAGACAGTTCATTGCACATCAGTGTTGGTTCCTCTTAATGAAAAGAGAAGGGTGCAATCAATGAAAGCCAGTATAAGGTCATAACAATAGATGTCAAGCCTAAAACAGCAACTCTAATAAAGATCTCTAAATACAACTAAAGATATCACCAGTTGTTTTACTGTGTAGGGACTAACTTGAAGTCTCTTTGTTTTCTGCTTGCATCAGCTTATGTGACCTGATGATTGCTTGTGTTGGCACCAGTTTATTTGCTGACAACCCCTTTTGTCCATTTGATTCACCCATTTTATCAAGATGATTTTCCGTTGTTGTGATACTGTCCACTGATTTAATTAAAAAAAAAAAAAAGAGAAGAAAAGGCTGCTCAATTTATGAATGCTTTTCATCTAGGGTGTTTTACAAGTCTCAGGGTATATTTGCTGGTTTTCAGAGACTAAATTCGTGAGAGTCTCAGCAAGTTGTACAGAGCTTTATCTCTGCTAGAAGAATATAGAAATACCCATGGGTGCATTTTAAAGAAATTATATATAGGGATTGGAAACATTATGTAAAATCAGAGTTGTCATTTCTCTCATTTGATCTAAATCAACAAATAACTGAAATTGAAGCCAAAATCATGTCGCATGACCTTTTTTTTTACTTCAGAACGGTCTGACTGGCAGCCCATGGGGCAGATATGACTGGATATAAAATGGGTTTTGAGATGTGGCCTTGCTCAGAGGATGGAGATAAAAAAAAAAGATTCATGGCATTTTATGAAGCCCAAAGCTGTCAAACCATTCTAGTGTGACTGTGTAGCCCTTGACACAAAGGTCTGTGAAACACCCGCTACGTCTGTGGGTTTGTGGCCCTGGGAAATGCCAGGTCTGGAGAGGAGCCCGTGGTAGTTCCCCCAAGGTGACATCTGCCCTTAGCAAAAGCAGGACTATGTTGTTGCAATTTAGTGGGTGTGTGTGATGGTTCTGTGACTTGAAATAAGTGCTGCAGTCTGGTAAGTAAAATGTTGCTTCTATCCTAGCAGTTGTATTTGGTTTGCATGGCCAGGTTTTGATGGCAGCTTGTGTGAGAACCTTCTCCAGAAGGTTCTCCCTTGTCCAGCAGAGCCAATGCCAGCTGGCTCCATGGCGAACCCACTGCTGGCCCAGGTTGAGCCCATCAGTGATGGTGGTAGCACCTCTGGGATAACACAGTTAAGAAGAGGAAAGAAAAATACAAGCCACTGTGGAACAACAGCCATAAGAGTGAGAATGCACAGCCCTTCAGACACCAAGGTCAGTGTAAAAGGAGGAGCAGGCGGTGCTTGAGGTGCTGGAGCAGATATTCCATGGTGAGGCAGCTGTGCCCCTGCAGCACATGGAGGTCCATACTGCAGCAAATATCCACCTGTACACCATGGAGGACTCCATGCTGGAGCAGGTGGATTCCCAAAGGAGGCTGTGACCCCATGTGAAGCCTGTGGTGGAGCAGGCTCCTGGTGAGACCTGTAGCCCTGTGAAAAAAGAAGTCCACACTGGAGCAGGATCTGTGACCCCGTGGTGAACCCATGCTGGAGCAGTCTTCCTGAAGGACTGTACCATGTGGAAGGGATCCATGCTGAGCAGTTCATGCAGAACTGCCGTCCATGGAAAGGACCCACTTTGAAGAAGTTTGTGCCATTGCTGAGACCTGGAAAGTGAAAGAGAAGTGAGGAGGGTGTTTATCAGTGTTCTTTCTGAACCTTCATATAGATTTAGAGTAGCTGCTAGTGACTTTTAGATTTGGCTATTAATGAGTAGGATTTGGTTTTGTTTGCAGATTCATAATTTTGGGATTATGTAAAGGCTGCGTATTCATATGGAAGCTGTATTACTGCTACTGTACTATTCCTTGTTTTCAAAAATGTGTCCATGGGACACATGCCTGTGGGAATGATGCTGAATATCTCCACATATTCATACCCTGGTTTTGGCCATGAGTTTGTTGTCCATGTGTGCAAAGATAGCTCCCATCTGTACCCTACTTGAAGTCCTTCAGATGGAAGCAGATAGTAGCTCTGGGGTCGAAGATTCAAATACTTTACTGAAAGAATGAAGGAGACAGCAGACACCAGACCAATTGCTAATGTTTTATTTTACTTGGATGCCTTCGCAGTGTACTACCTCTAAGAGTTCCAGAAAAGGGCATTATAAATATGTGTACTTGGATGAAATAACCTCTCTCATTAAGCAGAATGTAATTTTTCTTTATAACACCTTTTCAGACCTCCTTATTTGTCAAAGAGCTAAATATATTAAGAGAAGTAATATTGCAAATTGCCTAGACATGTAGAGTATCACAAATTTTGTTAGGAGAGCAGAGCAATCAGCTTTTTGCACTAGTGTAAGAGTAGTCCATAAGCTGAAAGGTGTCATTTCCTAGCAGTGTGTTGATATGAATTCATTTTTTTCCTGTTTAGTATCCCCATTCCTCCCATCTCCCTGTTTAACCTGATTCCTTCCCTACCTCACATCCCCTCCCCCCCCAAGCTGGCCTCCTAGTGCTCTCAGTGGAAACACCAATGGTAGGATCATTAGTGAGTGTATAGTATTTACCTCTCCTGGAATTTGCAGTAACTTTTTTTTGGTTGAGAAAAACAATCAAAGCCAAGTAATAGAAAATAGTAATAGAAACCCATTTGCCCATTCTGTACAAGTAATGCTGCTTTTGCTGTGATGAGGCACAATGAAATTCATCTTACAGCAGTTTCATAACTCTTGCTTGTTTGTTGGGGAGCATAGTCAGGAACTGAAACAACTTTTACTCAAAAATGCCTTTCTTCATCTTCCTTTTGTTCCACATCTTTTCCTTGAACAAGCCTGCTTAAATCCCAGACCAAAATGCTGATTTCAGTTCTGCTGGGGGAAGAAATTAAAGTTCTTGGTTGCTAGTCTATACAGATATGTTGTGGTATGTCTCAGATCACAAACTGTAGTGTGTTACACCAATGTGGCAGTAGCTTGAATTTCAACTGTGAAGCCTATGCTGTCTCACAGATGTGTTTTACACTTAGTCTAAGGCCTCTAAATCAGTTTGACTTCTGAGTTTAAGCATAGTGAGATCTGAAACAGTGGTGATGTTATTGACTAGGCAGAAAGAAGTGTCCTGGTACATAACTGTGTTCCGAGATGTGTTGAGTCCTAAGGTATTGCTGGTCTCCATGCAGCTTCTCTGTATTAAGTGTGGTAAGAATCTCAGTATTTTATGTGGCTTGTCCAAGAGTGTCTGAGGGCAAATAAATTGCTTTTCTTTAAAACCATTTCGGTCAAGCTGTGGTGCAACCTAGTTCAAGCAGAAGTACATTTCCTCTGTGAGTAAGCACAGTTGTGAAGCAGTTGCCAGCTTGTGAAGATAAAGACTCAGTCAATGAGACAGTTTCAGCTCCCACTCATACTATTGCCCTGGATGATTGCCTAGTCTCCTCACTATGATCCAAATCTGTGTTTGGGGATGCCCTGATTTACATAGTATTGATGTGTTAGACTTTGGAGCTTTAAAGACTGTGTTGCTTGCTGAACCAGAGATCCCGCTTTTGTTCTCACATGTTGTTTTGTTTGGAGTTTCATTTTATATAACTGCAGAAGACATACTGCCTCCATTTAGTGATTCAGAGCATGCTGCAAGCCTTCACTGATTGTGGGGAGTTGTGGAAGCAGAAGCTGCTGGAGCATCCCTGCCTGCCTTCTGACAGGCTCACCCAGTGCTGCATCTCTCCTACAGACAAAGCACCGTCTCTCCCACTAGGCACCGTCCAGTTTGTTGGTGTGTTCGTAGGGAGGCGTGGTGGGGGTGACGGGGTCCCCACTCCCTCCAGGCCACGTGCACCAAAGGGAAAGCTTCTTAAATGGAGCCTGTGTGCACAGCCATGCTAGCAGAGTCTTACCTGTGATTTGCGTTTGCTTGCTGACATGAGGCAAAAATGCAAGAATGCTGGGGAAGCCCTGAATTTCGGGGTTGGGAATAGTGCTGTTTATTTTTCTGGTTATTCAAGTGTTTCCCAATGCAGTAGTTCGACTTGTAGTCAAAATATATCCTGGTTTTAAATTTGAGGAGGTAGCTAATTTTTGTAATTAAAACCACTACAAATTAAATACTGTGAAGGTCGTGACCAAAGACTGCTAAATGCAGAGTTAAAATGGTGATGTTAAACCAGTAGCCTAATAGTAAGAAGCAGAGATCAATATACATTAAAATATGCAGTATGTACCAGGCAGCAATTCACCATACAGTGTGAGGTGAGCTGAGCGGCATTGCTTGGCTAACATGTTTCCATGTTGCAGAGTTGCTATGGCAATATCAAACCAATGAATAAACCACATCACAGAGACAGGGAGGTGAGTAAGTGTGAAATTGATTCAGTGGAACACAGGAATATGTGGGAACGAAATTGGTCAAGATAAAATTTCTGGTAGGAATATCTGCTTCTTTTCACATTTTCAATAATATATTATAATTAATTTTTAAAACATGGAAATCTTGTAGGTATTTTTTCCACCATAAACTCTTGTGTATTTTTCATCTGATGCAATGTGTGTGTTTCAACATATGTAAGGCATTTAATCCATTAATAATGACTATAGGTAAATATAAAAAGTACATAATTTTTTAATATAAATTAATTTAGTTGGTAGTTGTATAAAGTCTTGGTAAGATAGAATAAGTTGACTACAAGTTTCATTACCAGCTGGAAGCTAATATTGTAGTTGTATTTGAAAACATGCTTTTACATACACCAGGCTTACACTTGTTCTTTATTTCTCAATGTGCATTATAGTGATAGAATCCACAGAAATGTCCTAGAAACACTGCATTTTGGATAGCACATTGACATAACAAAAGACAGATATCTGGGCTTATAAATGGATTGCACAAATATTGATCGTGCTTCATTGCCCCGTTTTGTGATTTATGTGACCAGTGTTTGCAATGTCTTAGGAAGAAAATATTTTGGTTTTTTTTTTCCATTTATTTTAAAACATTCTGTGAAAAAACAATTACTCTAAAATGTGCTATCAGCAGTCTATTTTTGTTATCTATGGAAAATAAAATACATATCAGGCGTGTTTTTAATTAGAGTTTCAGTTTTATTAATTTGTCTCAGTTCAGTTGGATGATCAAATTATGATAAAGGTTTTATTCCTGGAAAAGATCCTGCTTTGGAGGAATAGATTTTTTTTTTGTATGTGAGTTATTAATGTTAGAAATTAATATTTGTTTAAGACATAAATCTATTTTTTGAACATTTTTTAGGCTTTCTGGCAGGAGGCATGCATCCATGAGGTTCAGTGCTTGTTGTTCATACGCTGTTTATTTGATCTAAACTTGCTGTTTATTTATAGCTTAAAAAATATCTTGACATCTTACATGTGTTTTTGTTTCATTCTATCTCCTCCTGTGAGTGTATCTCTGTGTTGAAGCCCTCTTTATTTTTCTCTGAAGAAAAATATGTATGATAACAATACTAAGTTAAACTGCATTAAATTAAATTTTATTTCATTTTCTAAAAGGCCAAAATGGTCTTATCAGGTACAGTCAATAAAATGAAGACTGTAGTTTGTCTGAAGTTCTGTTCTGTCACATAAAAGCCACTGTGCTCATGCTTTGGTTTCTTTAGTTCAAAGTAGAACTTTAGTTTATTTACGGAACAGAAACCAATTATTTGTTTGCATTTAACCTTTCGACTTAGATTTTAGAGAACAACATTTGCCAAATTATTGGCAAAGAAGTTGCTGGCTGATGCTTTTTACATAGGGATGGAACAATAAGGCAAAGACAAACACAGAGTGGATGTTGGCTGAACACTGAAGCTTTTGTGATTTGGAGTTTTTAAGATAGGAATAAAGCTCTTTCATGATACAACAGCATCTTGAAAAAGTCCTTCAGTTACATTTTCCTCCATTTCCCTGCAAGTGTTAAGCTCTGACTAAATAATATTCCTAAACTTAGTTCATGTTCATAAGCAGCTGGACATCAAGAGTATTTACGTGTGTTTTTCTCATATGTGAACATAATTGCTAAATGAATTGATCAAACCTAGATAGATCAAGGTTAAACAGATGCAAAAGGAAATAACATAGACCTGGATATAGTTTTTGTTGTACACTATTTGCATATGAAGTGTCTTTCTTCATTTGTCACTGACCATTTTAGCTCTTCACCCATACGAGACAGGTCCAGCCTGGTGATACCCAGCAGGGACCTGGCAAAGGCAGAGTTATTCTCTGCTGAAGCGTCTGCCCCGTTGGTGAGCTCTCCTTGAGCTATGCTGATTATCAGGCTGGCCTGGATGAGGACAGGCACACAACTGAAATAGTGGAAATGTTCTCTTTGAGGAAAGGTGCTTTCAGAAGAGGTTCAGTTTTCCACCTACTAGTTTGACTTTTTCACTTTTGGTGCATATGGTGCCAAAACTGCAGAGACTCTGAAAACAAAGTAGCATCTCTTTCAAGGGGTGTCTGAAAGTTTCCTTATCAGCAGAGCTTGGTAAGGAGCCGAGTGTGTGTACAACCCCTGAGCCATTGTTTGCAGAATCCTTGAAAGCTTTTTTTAAAGCCCAAGATCTTGGCAAGACAGACATGGCTGAGAAGCAAGTCTTCGGGGTAGGGAAGGAAGAAGTGTCTCTTCAGCAGCCCAGAGGAACCCTCTAGATGAAGGGCTTCTTTTCTCAGCAATGCATATTGCTACACCTTCAGCTTTTTTATCTCTATAAAATGAAATAACTTAGGTTAGCTTCCCAGAGTAGGCAAGACAAGACAACTTTCTGTCCCCCTCTGTGAGTGGAAAAAACTGTCAAACTACTGGTGCCTCCTCTTCCTGCCCTCTGAAGCAGACGGTGACCAGGGTTCATTTTAACAGAAGCCTGTGTCCAGTCTTGTAGCATCTCAAGTGCTGCCTGATGTGATGAGTGCCGTATGGTCCCTCAGCAACATCAGTGTCCCCTTGCTGGCAGCTCTCACGGCCACTGTGTGATGCTCAGAGGGACACCTGGAACAGCACACACAGAAACAAAAGGATATGTGTTGGGAGAAATGCATCCAGGCATCCACTTCAGGTAAGCAGTGGAGCTGGACACTATATGGCCCTGGAAATGTTCTCCTCTCTGAACTGTTTTTGGGTGTGTGATGGTTTGCACTGTCAATTACCTTCGTGTCAGTCCATCCAATTAAAGTCATGGAGAAGGGAATAATGAATGCATGGGAAAAAAGTGCTGTCTTTACCCTAGTAGCTAACTACATATTCAGTCCAGGAAATCCTGATCTGTACACTTTGCAAGATTCAATAGGATGGAAGTGGCATTTTGAGTAAATTTCTCGTTACATATTTCTTTTGTACAGAAGTCAGCACTGACGTAGTATTTTTTCCATCTCTTTTTTAATCTGTTCTCTGTGTTTGGGGTTGGTTTCAGCTTTCTTCACATAATCCAGTGTGCCAGCAAAGGGGCACTGGGAGCAGCAGCAGGAAGAGCCTGTCTGCCTCCACAGCACTGAGTTTACCTCAGCCCAGGGGTGAAAAGGATGGGAGCACATTCAGTGCAAGCAGAATGTTATCAAGCACTAATTCCTCTGAGTTATATGGCTATATAAAGTCAAATTCTTTCGTAGGATAGCCTCACTTGATATGTAGCTTTGTGTAATAGCAAAACCACATTATTCTGTGTCGTAATTCAACATCACACCTGCTGAAATCCCTTACTTATGTACAAGTCATTGTTTCTTATACAGTTAGTGTATTTTCAGTGGGTTTTATTTTTTGGTGTACAGAGAAGAGAGGAAAAACCAGAGTCTTGCCATGAGATTTTTTTTTTTTATAGAAGGTGTACTTTGGATTAGTTTCTACTGAGACATCAACTTGCTTCTTCTTAAGTTACTGAGGTAGATTTTTCTTGTTCTTTGGTTTCACTTCTTTCTTTTTTTAAAAATGAGGATTCATCTCTTTAAGAATATTTTAATACAAATTATCTTATTTGAGCACCTCAGCTAACATTTTGGTGTTAGAAAGTTTCAAGAGCAGCTTTTTAGGATTAAAGAAGATACTCAGGTGAAGGCAGTTTTCAATTCACTTCCGTGCAGGATGAGACACCCAGCTGTGACCACGAGTAAGAGCTGTACCTGTGACCCAGTCTCTGCCATTTTTTTTCTTGGAGCCATCTACTCACTTGTTGTCTGGTCAGAGCTGTCTGATGTGGGCAGGGGGCACAGGACAGAAGTTAGAAGGCTTCTGAGGAAGGCTGAGAAGCTTTTTTTGTCTTCACTGAGGAATGTGTTTTCTGGTATCTACTGAGCAGTTCTGGGCGAGTCCTTAGTCACTAATCTCCTTTGTACTTGCTTAGGGGTTGGTGACAGTCTCTTTCCAGCCCTCTTGGAATATATCGCTCTTCCTTGAGCATAAAAGTTGCCTTAGCAATTTCTCAGTAGGTTTCTTTCAGGTTTATCTGAAATGTGTTCATTTGGTAAATCATTTATTGTAGCCCTAGGTGCCATCCACCACTCTCTTGTGCATCACTGCCAATGGTTTCTCTGGTCTACCTTCAGTCCTGTGTGAGATATCTGTTTTCCTCTGTCATTCTTCCATGCATCTCTTTGGTGGAAGCTGTATTTTCATAAGATCTCAGACAAGCTGCTTTGCTTTACTATCTGTTTCTTGAGGGATCACATTAACTGTAGATTTAATTAATTGATATAACTCTATTCTAAAACTCTTTGTGCCAATATGTACCACTTAGATCTATTAGTTGGATGTTCCAGCTAAATAGTTATCTTTTTGTACTGCACTGCTATAGAATGAATAAAGCAGAAGAGTGGCTCAAGTTATAGGTTATACAGTGGAAATGGGAGCACAGAAGCAGCAACAAGTTTGCCTCCTTCCCTGGCAGTTAAAAGAGAATCAAAGCACAGAATCACTAATATTGTGACTGAATCACAGTCACTGAATCACTGAACCACTTCTTGGTTCTTCCATCATACACCATGGTGAATCCAGCAGTCCTGGTTCTCTATTTGTTGAGATAAAAGGGTCCACAGGAAGTTTTTTTCTCCTACTTTCTGCCCTTGTCTTTGAAGAACTGGATGACATGAAGACTCTCAGCTCACCTACTGATACTTTATGAATTCACCTGCATTAATAATGGCTCTAGTGCATAAATTCCTAAAGAGGCATTGGTTTGCTGACCTTTCAGTACCTGTATTTTTGGTATTTAATCCTTAAATTTAAATGCACCAGATT
Source organism: Callaeas wilsoni (assembly GCA_013398955.1). Classification (NCBI taxonomy): domain Eukaryota; kingdom Metazoa; phylum Chordata; class Aves; order Passeriformes; family Callaeidae; genus Callaeas; species Callaeas wilsoni. The sequence continues at coordinate 160,819 of VWPU01004818.1, read as the reverse complement.
ATTTTTTATTCCTGTGGTAGGGAACTTCGTGTATTGCAAACATACTTGAACACCCCTCCTGCAAGGAAAGGCTGAGAGAGTTGGGGTTGTTCAACCTGATGAAGACAAGAGTCTAGGGAGACCTTACAGGAGCCTTTCAGCACTTAAAGGAGGCTTATAAGAAAGATAGGGACAAATGTTTTAGCATGACTTGTATTGTTAGGACAAGGGGAAATGGTTTTAAACTTAAAGGACATGATTTGTATTAGGAAGATATAAGGAAGAGGTTTTTTTACAGTGAGGGTGGTAAAACACTGGACCAAGTTGCTCAGAGAGGTCGTGGATGCCCCATCCCTGGAAGGATTGAAGGTCAGGTTGCATGAGGGTCTGAGCAACCTGATGTAGGTGAGAAATATCCCTGCTCATTGCGGGGGATGTTGGACTAGTTGACTTTTGAAGGTCCCTTCTAACCCAGGCTAGTCTATGCTTCTGTGTAGGGGATGGATTCCAATGGATCAAATCTCAGAAGATAAATAAATTGGTCCCTGTATTCAGTGCTGCAATAACCAAAACCACTGAATCAAATTTTGTGTCCTTTGGGGTATCTTGTTATGCATTTGCCATGCTTATAGCTAGCAGTGAAGTTGAGGTTTTACATTTCTTCCACTTCTACATAAAACTTTAGTGCCTGGGTATCTGGGGGAAAGTCAGTTTTCTGTCAGGGCTGGTGAGAATAGATGCTACACTGCCTTTTCCAATAGTGCATAAGGGTCTAGGTGGAAAGGTCCCAGAGAGGGCTTCAGCAGGGCAGAAGCGAGTATTTGACCTGGTTTCCCAGCGTTCTTGACTCTTCAGTGAACTCAGCATTAGGGTATTCTGTGTTAATAGTCAGTGGTGTGGCAGGTGTGACCTGGATTACTTGGCATTGAAAAAATTGCAGGACATGATTTTGCCAACTCAGGACTCTTGACTGTAACCCTGTATCAATTCCAACTGCTTTAATTACATCCTGATTACATTTTTGCTTTACTATTTCTATTTGCCATAGCAAACTTATGGTTATTAAAGCACTGTGAGCTATTGCCGTTGCTCATAAAACCCTGTCATGTTCCACGTTATTGCTTGGCTGATTCTCTCACTCTGTCTAGTAAAAATCATACAGGACTTGGAGATTTCCATGTAAATTAAGTGTTTGTATGTGAATAAAGTTTTTCCTAGGAGATTCAGGTTGTCACGTATAGACCCTAATATTTACAAATATTAACACTTCAGTGTATGAACATAGCTATGTCAGCTGAAATATATTCTATTCAATATGTCATTGTTTTTAAAGTAGATTGTTGGTGAGAAGTTACTGTCACCACAGAATATGTATATATTTCTTAGAGGCATGTACTCATGACTAAGTTGGTACTTATTTTCATTTGGATTAAGTAGTTTTATTCATGGGGTTTAGCAGAATTTATAGGATTATTTCCCTCTCATAGAGAAACTTCTGACTACTTCCTCTCTACACTAACTTCTGAACTTACAACTTCAGCATGGTCTTAGCCAAATAAAGTTTATAAATCTCTAGAAGATAAAACTTTACAGTAAATTTATTCAGCTGAGCTGTAGTATCCAGCACTGCAATTAAACCTTAGGTTAACTGAGATGTCCAGTGGTATTCATGGACATATGCTCTTGGCTGCTGGGGCAGAAGTTATGGTTGCTTTGAGCATTCTGAGTATGTTGTAGTTCTTTCAGTTGCAGCTGGGCGATGTAGTCCCTTCCTTGTGCACCTAAATAGGATTTGGAAACCCAGAATAACTCCATACTATTTATGGAAAGTATTGTTTCTGTTGTTTTTCAAATAGCACAAACTTTTCCAAATTGTATGCATTGTTCACAGAACAAGCTGGCAATGTGCACTGGCAGCCCAGAAAAGCAATTGTATCCTGGACAAAAAGAGGTGACCAGCAGGTTGAGGGAAGTGATACTCACCCTCTGCTCAGCTCTCATGAGATCCCACCTGCAGTACTGCATCCAGCTTGGGTGTTCCCTGTACAAGACAAACATGAGTTTGTTTGAATGGGTCTAGAGGGAGGCCACGGATACGATCAGAGGGATGGAACACCTCTTCTATGACAATAGTTATTCAGCCTGGAGAAGAGAAGTCTGCAGGGAGACCTTCTAGCAGCCTTCCAGGTCCTAAAGGGGCCTACTAAAAAGAGACTTTCTGCCAGGGTCTGGAGTATGAGAGAGGACAAGGGAGAATGGCTTTACACTGAAGGAGAGTTGACTGAGATTGGCTGGAAAGAGGGCACTCTTTACAGTGAGGCTGGTAAGACACTGCAACAGGGTGCCCGTGGAAGTTGCAGAAGCCTCATCCCTGGACCTGTTTGAAGTCAGGTTGGATGACGCTTTGAGCAGCATGTCTTAAAAATACCCCTGCCCATGGAAGTGAGGTTGCTCTGGGTGATCTCTCAAGTTTCTTTCCATCCTTAACCCTTCCACAACTCTGTGATTCGGTGATCCTTGGTCCTGATTATTTTAGCTATCGATAAGCATAAAAGTTACTTCTGACTATTGTGAAAGTTATTCAGAGTGTAGTTCAGAAATTGGGACAGCTGAATCAGCCACTATGTAAGTTGCTCAGTGCATCTGGGAGGAAATGCTTCTCCAAGGAAGTGGCAGTAGCACGACAGGGCAGCTGCAGAGATCAAGTACCCACTGAGGATATTTATCAGTGCTTTGTGTTGCTCTGGAGGTATGAGAGGGATAAAATTCCTTTTCAAGATTTTTTTGTTGTTGTTGTTAATAGTGAAGAATGACATTGTTTTATTCTGTTAAATATTCTTTATATATGTGCATTTTTAAATTCTCCCTCTTCCTTCTGTTTTCTTAGGGCATTGAGTTGATTTTTCTCTGCACAAACTGTTGATACTGTGAAAAATCAAAGGATAGGTATTTATAGATGAAGAAGGTGGGCATTTTAGTTTTGAAGCCGAAATAATGTAGTAGAACACAACAATTTTTTATTTCCCTGAAGACACAAATCAAAATTGATGCCGACTTTTCTCTCTGAAGACTGAATGAAAAAACACTGACGAGATTTCTTCCTCCATCTTCCCTTTCTTCCACCACAACCAGGGTCCCCATGAACCCCCGCCTCCCCCCCGATCTTACATCCTGGGAGACCTAGTTTAAATAGGAAATTTTATTCAGAACTGAATAAAATATAAGATCCTAATCATATTTCCCTACAGCCTTTCCTTTAACCCTGAGGAGAGTAAGATTGTGCCTTCTTAAAATGAGAGAATTAATAATGCTCCTCTTTCACAGACATGCTGTCAAGAGAGATCTGTTGTGACTTAGAAGTATAGGCTGGCAGGCTGCCCTCTGAGCTCAGGAAGGCGTGGCACCATGCCCAGACTCTTTTTCTCTGGGCTTCAGCTTTTTCACATGGCTGTGCAAAAACCAGTCAATACTTTCTCCTAACCTTGCTTCTCCTGCTGAAGACCCATCTGTATATCCAGAGGTTTCTGTTCTGTTCACTTCGACTTACAATTCACTTCTGCTCCTCATTGTCAGCTTTCTGCCTGTAGCTGATGCATCTTAACTTTCTTACACAGACTGATTTAATTCAGCTCAGCTGTCAGATAGCTTTTCCAACCTCATAGTACTTTTTGATGAGCCTCAGGTAGGGGATAGCTAATCCTCTAGCAGTTGCTGTAATGATGATCTGACTCGCTTTACTGTGAGTTCAGCCATGCTGGAAAAAGCTAAATTATTGGATGCTTTGTTAATGCATACTGTATAAAAAACCTTGAATCAGATTTTTTTAAAATGGGTTCAATTTCCTATTGAGTGTTTGGATTGTAACAAGTTATAATAGCACTATAAACAGTGACCTTTCAAAAACATTATTTTTCTTTTCACTCTAGTAAAAAGATTTAAGCTTTCTTGGGATTCTGTTCCTAATGAAGGAAAAGGAATAACTGCAAGCAAGGAGGTGACACTGAGGGAGGGAGAATACCACACCACCGAAATTTTAGAGTGATCCAAAGTGAATACTCAGCCAACCTGACTGACAGTGAGAAGGCAGGTAACACTGCAGCTACCTCTCCTGACAACATCACTGTGTCAGGAATCACATTTTCATTTGAATTTGTTTGTCTGGCAAGGAAAACCAGAGCCAAAGAGAACACGGGCTGCAATTCCACTTACAGACTGCTACAAACAAGAACTATCTCATGCATGTCACCCGGGTAGAGTTCTAGTAGGATTTTGACAGCTGCACTTTTAAAGGTCCTGGAGTCATCATCAACAATTCTCTAATATCATCAGCTTTGTTTGTAGCAGCACCAGTCAAAAAAGTTGTTAAAATGTTTGGCATGATCACAAAGGGTGTTGAGAACAAGACAGAGAGTGTCTGCTCTGTGTTTTGCTGTGCTGTACAACATTAATGTGCCCCAGTCTTGGCAGTTGTGTGCAGGTCCGGTTTCCACACCCCGGGAAGGGTAGTAGAGGAAGAGAGAGGGGCCACTAAACTGATGAAGGGCAAGCAGCTGTCTTTAAGGACTAGAGTCACAAGGAAAGGATGAGTGAAGTTTAACATTATAGAGCTGTTATTGGAGCTGTATGGCATTTGAACTTTGGAGGAGACCAGCTTAAAACAGGTGAAAAGAACTGTGTTGTTTGTTTGGGTTTTTTTTCTTACTATAAGAGCTTGTGAATGCAGATAATGTAACGTTATTCAAGAAGAAAACCCAAAGAAACAGAAAATTAACGAATTAATAGACAGTAGGCCCACAGATACTGAAAGGAATAGACAGAAGTACACTCTAGTAATCTTAGATGTGTGATGGCCAATGCAGGGGATTATTTAGGGAATAAGCTAAAGTATGTGGGAGAAAGGAAGACAGGAAGCCTAAACAGCTCCTCAGTTGTTCAGTGGCAGTGACAAAGTGTTGTGCTAGGTGGTCTGAACTTTTTTTTTTTTTTTTATGTTTGCTCACAGTGGTCACAAGGATTTTATGATAAATTTGTTTGGATGAAAAGTCTTGAAGCTTAAATGCTGCTGAGACAATATCGTAAGATAAAGTGATCTTCCTTTTAACTGCCTAGGAAGATGTCAAGCCCACTTCTAGATGGTTCCTGTTGTGCTAACCTTTTCCAGGGGTCAAGGAGACAGGTTTTGTAAATTCAGAACTTCCCAACTGGTGTAGAAGACTGACATTCCTTACAGGCGTTTGGGAGGCTTTCACAGGCATCATGACTACTCTGTAAGCGAACCTTAGCCTAAAACCTTTCAGTTTATCTCACACTCTTCACTGATTCACAAAACCAAATAATGAGCAACTGATACTGCTTTTGGCCAAAATAGCCACTGCCTTTTGTAGTGAAATACTGTCCTTTGATTTAGAAACATACTGTGTTCCAGGCTCTAAAGAAACTCACCTTAGATTCACAGGTTGCATCCTGTATGCCTACCTCATGATATCAATCCTTCTGTTCCCGAGCAAGTTAGACAAAGAAAGATGTTTTTATGTTAACTTATCAACAGTTGCGAGCATGCATTTTGAAGTGATTCAATTGCAGTAGTACAGAAAGGCACCATCAGCCAAAATCACTGTATGTGCTTGTAGGCTTTCTAAATGCAAAGTAGAATGCATTGGAAGTCAGTATGAAAGGCTAAAACCATGCACGTACAGCTATCTAGGTGACAGGCATCAGGTCAGAGTAATTTAATAATTGTGATCACATGTTCATACCAGAATGTGCTAGACTTCAACCCCTCTGAAACTGCTTATAAGATACTAATTTATTGTTTTGGGGCTTTTGATGTTTTTTTTGCTTGTTTGTTGGGGGGTTTTTGTTTTGCTTTGTTTCTGCTAAGTACCAAAAGCAGCTACCTCTGTCTTATAGTGAATTGTGATGACAATTCACACAGCTGACCATGAGATGTCTACTTTTCAAATGTATATACGGGAGTATCGGGATCTCAACAAAATTCTGGCTAATCATGAACATCCCTGGAAGGGAATACAGAACAAGGAGCCGTGAATTCCTTCACCTGTGGAGCTGCTTAAGAATAGGTTTTTCCCTGGATGCTTTTTAGCATCACTTGATAGCACTGACTTCAGCAACACAAAACAAGGGTTCTTTGCTCTCTGTGATATTGGTTGAATCAGTGTTGTTGGCATCTTATTATTGATTAAAATAATTTCATAAGTGGAGGACAGCTGCTTGAAACTAAATACAGGGGTTTTTTTAGGAAAAAGAAAACTGGTTTGCAGCATGTGAATTCATGGCATATTCCTTCATGTGGAAGAAATATCCCCAGAAATGTGACCAAGTATGGGTGGCTGAAGTACATGACTTCATTAAAATAGACTGTTACAAATGTCTCAGACCAGCACCCACCCTCTTGGTTCGCAGAGACTTCTGCAACCATCCTTTTTTATTTATGTTCAGGTTGCTTCTTTATTTGGACTGAGTCCATCCCAGAGACTATTGAGTCTTTAGGATGAAGATGATAGTTGTATGTACCCACTATTTAACATAACTTTGTTCAATAAATTTGAAATTTGTTGCCATCAAAGCACATCTGTATGGGAAATTGGACTCACAGGGTGATGTGAAGTACCCGGAGATCTGAAAGCCATCACAAACTAGGGATCATCTTTCTTAGTCCATGTTTGGGAGCTCCTGCACAGCAGAAAATGTGGAGTTAGAGTAAAGAGCCAACTTTACCGCCCCTCACTGACTTAAAAAGAAGCAGGCTGTTGAGACTGCTAATGTTTTCTTTGTATCACTAAGGCAATTTCCTTATTACTGCCTCCTTTCTATATTCTTCTTCCCCACACAGCCTAAGTTTTGTTACGACATTACTATTGAATGCAATATCTGCATATTTTCCCAATGTGATCATTTGAGTCTATCGAGGTCTGGGTTTTACTTCTGAATTTTTATGAAAGACAATAAATATATTTTGAAAAAACTAACTAAATAAGAATTTTACTTGTGGGACACAGAACTGCAATTCTATCCCTCACAATTTTATTTTGCTCTCCCCTTTGGGACATGTTTCAAGATATTAACCATCTACCTGGGTTCCATATATAGTAAAAGAATAAGATCTGTAGTGTCCACTAAACAGTGAGATTATAACTTTATCTACGTGCTTTAAACCAAGTGCAAACAGAACTAGTTTTGGGGATTACACTATTCACTGAGTGCACTGCTATCTCATTACAGAAAGACTAATGGTGCATAAGGGTCTCCTTGCTTGTTTTGGTGGAGGTTTGTATAATACTATTGTTTTCTAACTTTCCCATGTCTTTTATTAACCGATAAGTTATTACTAGGTTGCTGTAGACAAACAAAATCCTCATTCCTGGTTTGAAAAAGACAGTTTTAAAATTCTGCTTCTTTCCGTATCTGTGTTGTTTTATGCTTAACTTGCTTAAAAGAGAAGGAAGTGCAAGACAAAAGGCTTGAATTATGTAGGAACAAACCTGAAAGCATGCTGAGAGGTGCAAAGAAAGAGCAGACAACTAAACCAGATTGTCATTTAAGAAAAGGCTGCTTTTGCACTTTGAAGTCTCCATGCCAAACCATAGGGTGTAGTTAGTACATTGCGGTGGTCTGTGACTACTGTTCTCGTAGGAAACTGGGAAAAGGAGAGATATGTAAAACTAACAAGCTTCTGGTTTTAGTAGGGACTAAGCAAGTATAACTGAGGGGAAAATAAGGCTCATTTCAGTATCAGCATGAGCATTTTTCATCAAAGTCTTCTTAGAGTTATGTTCAGGTATCATCACTATGCATGTGTCTCTGCTGGGAGATGGAAGAGATCCTACATTGTCCTGTGTGGAAGCTTGAAATAAGATCAGTATTTATGGGGTTGTGGGGAAAAGGAGTTGCCCACGACTGCTCTAATACAGCTTGCAGAGGCATTTTGCTTGTGACTGACTTCACCCCTTCATGCTAAATGAACTTTACCACTAAACCACCTTTCCAAGGTTGAGGTCAAGCTGGTGGCCAAAGGAAGCGCTGGAAGCTGGACAGCCCCTAACTCCAGGTCTTGTTCTGCCCTGCCCTGGTTTGCACAGGCTGCGCACAGGCTGCACACAGATGGCAGCATCCCCACTGGTGCTCCCACCAGTGAAAGCAGATGGCAATGGGCAGCTCTGCCTGCTCCCAGCCTGAGGGACCTGCTGTCCACTTCACTGAAGCTCTCTGCCATAATTATTCTTTTTGCCTTTCACCCGCATAAAATCTGTTTGCTCGTTTATCATGGAGGTGTATTTTATCCTGCAGTACAGGAAAATGACTGCATCCGCTCCTGCAGTTCGTACAATTTGGGACATGGCTTTGCCAGCTACACCAACCACTGCTCATTGCCAAAATGCCAGCTGACAGGCATGTAGGCATGTAGCCAGTTGTTTGTTGAATTCTGTCAAGGTGGTCTAGACCAGTTTTGTAACTTTTCTTTTCAAAATTTTTATAAAATAGCCTGTTTGACAGCCTTGTATTAGAGGCAGCAACCCCTGCAGTTATGTTGATTAAGAGTATGACGGTGAAGATCTGGGAAAGAAGCTGCCCCTTAAATCTGGGAAAGCAGCAGTGGAAGCTGGGAAGGATGCTTGCACAGTCCTGTTGACTGGTATTTCCATATTCACAACATCGTTTTCAAAATAAATATCTTACTCTGTTTTATTCTGTCTCAGTATTGGAGTTGCATTGTGCTTGGACTATATGTACCTATTTTTAATATTGTGTAGCTATGCTATGTTTGTGTGCTTGGAGTGATCTAAACCACATAGAATATACAAGATCTGCACAAAAATAATAAAAAACCCCCACAATATAAACAGAGTGACATAAGTGTAAGTCCAGAATGTTAAGTTGAAATATTAGCATAAAACATATGCTAATGAAAGGCATGAATAAAGCTTCTATCCTGTGATTATGTCCACATGGTCCTCAAGGTCTTTTAGTTTCTCAGTCAGTGGATGCCAGAAGCTGGACCAAACTACCCTATGCACCAAAATGAGTTATGGCCTTGAACCTGTTTGGATACCTGAATATAGCCAGATGCAAGACTAGACTTAGAGAAAAATTTAGTAGTCTTGGATTTGATATTCTCGTGTGGGTCTATTTCAAAATGAGTAAGTATTGCATTGGGTGTATAATTCATTTTAGGTACTTCATGCATTAGATTTTCGGGGTTTTTTAAAGTATGCTTTAGAAACTGGGTTTCCTAGGCAACTGTGGCCACCTTGTGGATTCTTCAAAAGAAAATTATAAAAAAGTAGCTAGGATAATATTGATAGTTAAAAACTATTCTGTTGTGTTGTTGGTCCTGGTTAATAATTTTCAATCAACACTTTTTACTTGTTAGAAATTATTCTTAGTAAATGTAAGTAGTTAATTATTGTTAGTAAAGGTAAACAGTAGTACTACTTCCATTACTAGGACTGTTAAATATATGCTTTCCACTATAAAGTTACCATTTTTCATCAAAAGATTATTGAAATTGGTAAAATTTAGCTGTGAAGGAATAGAAAAGAATCATTTCAGTCATGCTGTAGGCCTTTCTTGGAATTGTGATTCTTTAATATCTCCCTCACGTCTTAAAAATAAATTTCTGGGAAAGAGCACACTGAAGACAGGGTGAGTTGACCTTGTTTGCCTGCTGGGTGTCCACCCAGCTGCTCTCTCTTGCCTTTTTCAACAGGAAACAAAGAAAATAAGACAAATCTAGTGGGTCCAGGTAAGGACAGGGATATCAGTTACCGTCATGGGTCAAAACAGACCAGTAGCCGCCCCACTGCTAGCACCTTGCCATGTAAATCCAGTAAAGAAGGCAGATGAGGCAAAGCAAGATGTTGCCTTTCCAGTATTAGCCTGCTTGCCAGGCCTGCTCTGTTGCAACATTTAATTGTATAATAAGAGCATCACCAGCACTTGTGAAACTACTTGGCCTGGCTAATGGAGCCTCGAGTGGCTCAGGCTGTGCAGCCAGAACAGATTTCTCATGGTGTGAGAGACTCCCAGAGCTGTCAGATCTCTGGACACCTGCAGTCAAGATAATTAGAAGCTTCAGGATCTCTGGCACTGGTACAGGTTAAGTAATGGGCATGTCCAAAGTGCCTCCTCATGGCTAGCTACTCCAGCTTTGGACATGATGGTACTCCAGGCTTCCAGCCACCTACTGGGGAAGTCAGGCAAAATTTCATTTCAGTTCTTTGAAAGCTAAATCCAAGGTGGTTCATTAAATCAGGTTAGATTCAGCTGATGGCTCTTTCTAGTGTGACTCTTGTTTTGCCATAGAGTTTCTGAGTGGCTCCATTTGTAACCATAAAAGTGAACATTCCTAAAGCTACTCTGAAGAGGCTGCCAAAATGGAGTAGTGGAGGCAGAAAATAGTTTGAAGAAGTAACTTGAAATTATAATAAAGCCTTTTCCAAAAGATATTGGACAAGGAGATACATGTGTCATGTATGTAATTCCCTTGTGTCATTACTTCTCTCAAGGGTGCACAACAGCAGTGGGCTGTTATCATATGGCACTGTAGTAATGGAGAACTGTGTCTTGGTAGGTCAGACAGATACAAAGCGACTCATCAGCAACTCCAATAGAATGCTACAGTAGCAATACACCAGGAAAAGGCATTCAGGCTTAAAAAAAAAAAATTGCAGTGTATTGTAAATTGGAAAAAATCCCCAACCCTAACATTTTTTCTTCATTCGTACCTTTGATGATTATTGTGCAATATTGTGTTGTAAACCACGTATACTTTTTTCTGTTTCTTCCTTTTACTTCTGTATGTCTTGCTCTAATTAATTTAGAGGGTTACTGATTTCAAAATCACTTGTGATCCAGAGGCCTTTCTCTAACTGCAAAATTCCGTTGTTTTTGTAATCAAAAGAACTTTTTTCCTACCTTTCACTCATGAGCTCATTAGCCATAACTGCTACACATTGTGTACAACTCCTGTAGAGGATCATTTTACAGATTTTTGGATGCCCAAGATTCTCCATCTTAGGTGACATGTTAAAAAGTTCTTAATTGATTAGCTTTAACAGACTAATTTTTAATGCATAATTATACTTTATAAAGCCTTTTTATTGGTTTTGTTTCCTGAATTCTCTTTGACTGAATAAAATTATTTCTTTTTCCTTCTATTGGCATTTATTTAGTCAATTAATGAAATATAAATCAGGCTTCCACAATTGCCTTGACTCTTGGTTACAAGGAAGAGCTCAAGATGCAATATGATGGCTTAGAGGGCATATTGTAAGTTGTTTTTGCACTAGAAAGAGAGGTTATTTATCCAACTGACAGTACATAAATGACAGTATTCCATGGAAATGCCCCTTTCTTAAGACTTCCTGATTTCAATAAGAACTTTAATTAAGAAAAATAAAACTGGCTGATTTTTGATACATTTGTGCTCTATACCCAATGATTTTTAAAGAAGGATGATAAGTTTACCATACAATCATGCTTGTACTCAGATCCTGCTGAATCAAGCAGATACCATTTACATTAGATTAACTGAATTTGAACCTAGGTCATAAAAACATCATCGTAAGTAGAAAAATCGTGAAGGAGATTCTTCGTAATCAGTACTTTCTTCTGACAGATCAGTGGTGTGAGATGTGAGGTGCTTTACAAATACACAAACTTGCATTAATACTGAGAGTGTTTTCTGGTACAATTTGACCTTCAAGAAAGTTTGTTATAAACACAGTGCCAAGCAGCCAGCAGTGTTAGGAAGAGCATTTGAAGAACGGTGTGAGATTGTAATTGTAAACAATATTGCAATCTGCTTCACAAGCAATCTATCATTTGTCTGTATGTTTTTGTTCCCAGTGTTTAATACTATGGGAGTGTTTTCTGTTGCTTTGTTCATTGTACTTTAATACTATGCCAAGTTTTCTGTCTTAGTAGTAGTGAAGTGTTTCTAATGACTTACCATGGTTTTAACTATGGTGTTATTCTTATATCTTTTGTTTAGAAAGGTTTTGGAGTTTTGGGCCCACCACTGGCCGCTTGGGGCTTTATTCTTCTCTCTAGAGCACTATGGTCAGGAGCATAAAGATATTGGCAATTAAGTGGAAGAACTCAAAACAGTCTGCTGAGGCAGGACATGTGCTAGCACAATGTGTTTGAAATCAATTTTTTTTCAAGGGGAGGAGGCAAGAGGAGTATATCCCTCCCATCTTTGAATTGCATGACTTTATAGGGAGGCTGATCAAGTGCTCCGAGGAGGAATCTCTAGATGCTACTCGGTGGAGGGATCCTATAAGGTTCAGGAAATGCTTTGAAAACAGCTGGAGACAAGGTATCAGGTAAATATCAGGTGAAGAATGAGTGCCTGCAATGGTTTTGTTTTTTCTTAGACTGATGGCCCCAGCTGGAATTAAACGGGCTAAATAGCTCAGTACAGTGACAGTGTTTTGGGGAAACCTATGTCTCCCCAAAAGAAGTAAGGACAATTATGAGAGAGTGGGCGATGATGATTCTTCTCATTTGTTAGAGAATACTTTGTCTTGTGTGGGTTGTTCAGAATACAAATTTTTGATGAAAATTATCCACTGAAGATGTTCTTCAATAGAATTTTCTCAGAAACATTATTAAAATAATCCCTGCAACTCTACCTCAGAGCACTTAACTCTGAGCTTCTGCTACTGTGTGACTCCTATGTAGAAGGCTTGTGTAAGTATTTCAGTTTTGTTGAAGATGATTAAGGTACAGTGAAATGACTTGTCTGAAGTCATGCAAGAGGTTTGTAGCACTGTCAAGGAATTTAGGAATTTAAGGTGTATCTAGACTAGCTGGAACTCCGTTATGCTTGTGCTGCACGTTGCTGGTAGTCTCTGATTCAGATGCTGACTAAAGCAGGCTTCTGGGAATGAGTCCTGATGAATAAAACAAAGATGGCCAATTTAGTCTTGGACAAAACAGGAACTGCAATCAATAGAGTTAGACCTTTAGATGATGTCTCCTGAAAAAACAAGCAGTGTGGAAAACACACTCCCAGTCCTGAACTCAATTTAAAGGGGAGCTTTCAAACAAATAGGATCTCCTTTAGAAGCATCAAAGGGGCAATTTCTAAGATACTGTCCAGAAGAACTGATCTTAGAGGATGCATTTAAATGTATAGGAGTGCAAAAATGTCCAGACTTGCTTTTTATGCTGGTCTTGGGAGAAGTCTTTTGATCAAAATTTTAGGTGTGTAATCCTTCCTGCAGAAGTACATGTTTTTTGGGTGTAAGGCCAACATCAGCCTGGAAGCAAAGTAGTTTTCTATAAAATTGTCAATGGAGAGGAAAATCTATGTAATATACATAAACCGCTTAAATTCCTGCCCACTGAAATGTGGCTGAAGATGAGACATGAATCAGTTTGGACCTCAGGTGTACTTGTGCCATTTCAGATTCTTACTTTTGCAGTAGAATTGATCAGTGGAAAACAGCATGACAATAATAAGGGTCTCGGTCAGACTGTGGAGTCAAATGTTGATCCTTATTTATCATTGTTAAATAACAGAAAGGAAGCAGTGAAGCACAAATTCTCGGCAGAGTACTTTTTTTTTGACAGCTGAAAAGAAAGATGCCTGTGCCATGAGAAATTGATACTGGAGTCCCTAGAAACTTGATGGGGTTTTTGTGAAAAACAGAAAAGGGAAAAATTAAAAGATGACTCTGGCTTGGAATCCCAGGTGTTGTGAGCATATGATCAAAATGATGCTATCTGTAATTGCAAAACTGAGACTGAAACAGCAGTGAGATGACGTTAAGTCATCTTTTTGTCTCAGTACATGGCTTGTCAAGCTGTTGATGTTGTGCTTAAGTGACTACTCTTGTGTTGTAATATTCCCCCAGTCCTGCTCTCTTAATTTTTTTGTTTAGCGACCTGGCCACAATACACTGTCATTCCCCCATTGCACAGGCAATGGACTTGAGTTTATTCCTGACCGCAAGGATTATTGTACACTCAGGTTTTATCTCATTGCATAGTAAGGATGTGGCAGATGTGCTTGCCCAGATCTAAGTGCCATGACATGCTTCTATATTCTGCCGTTCGGACATAGTCTATTTGCTTTGATAATTTAGTAATTCCTTAATACTTGAATCTGGTATGTTGCCTATGATTAAGAAAGGAAGGGGCAATGATAACTGTGGAAGAGAAGCACAGACAGTAAGACCCTTGTTCATTCGTTGGCTTCTTTCTCTGGAGCTGTTGTGAGAAAGTTTTTCTTGGGAGTTTTGGATGATTGAACAATATGCGGAGGGAGGAAGGGAGGGAGGGAGGAGGGCAAGGATTGAGTTACACTGTGTACTGTTAAGTCACAGTGGAAACCCTCAAGAAGGACATTTTTTAAGTTGCTCCCGTCAAATTTCTTTTTAGTTTCCCTGTGAAAGTGCTATGCTGCTTCCTTACTAATCGGGCTAGGTTATATCCCAGGTCATCAACTTTGCATAAGCTTTTCTTTGTCACCAGCATTCATGTGTCCCAAGTTCTGTTGGCTAGCAAAATGTTTAATCAACTGTGCTTCATCAGTTTAATGATATTTAGGTTTCTCTATTATGGTTTTGCAATCATTTTATCAAAATGTCCTGGACTAAATAAACTTGAGACCCAGACCATGTGTCAGCATCCAAAAAGCAGTCAGTCTTTATACCCCATTTTCTTACTACACAAGGTCAATTTCTATTTTCCCAATTAAGACAAAACTGGTTTATACTATTTGGATAGAAAGTAAGCAATTTGTCATGTAATTAATTTGTTTCCAGTATTCATATTGTCCTCTGTTTGCTCAAAGGTCAAAAGAGGGCTGTGAAGAGCTGTGCCTTTAAAGCGGCTTTTATTAGAGCTAATTAGGATATGTTATTGCCTTGTACAGAGGCTTTTGAGTACAAGTCAGCTGTAATCCAGGCATTGCATGAAGTTCAATTCTGTCAGGTTTGCTGTCTCAGAGTAACTATTGGCACATAAAAAATTATAGTAAATATTCTTTCCTATTGTATATAGTTTTCTTTTAAGCACCCATAGTAAACATTATAAAATGCAGGCTAAACTGTCCATGTGTGTTTTTCTGCCCTTTTCCTTTCATTTTCCCCTTGTGTGTGACAAATGAATACCACTTCCATGATTTTTTTTCCAAAGGTACACTAGGATTCTTTCAGTCTTTGTTAGAAGCCAATGCGGAGTGTTTCACTCCCAAGCGAAGCACTTGGGCTCATAGTTTTGAAAGAGGAAAAACAGATTTAAATATGCTTCCCATAAGCTTGCCTGCTGCCATTTTCCATGGCAATTCATTAGCTGCTAGGAAAATGTAAATGGGCACTTTGGAGCTATTATTCTGACAGCCTTATGCTGGATTTTTGTCTTAAAAGTGCTACACAATGGAAAGTTACCTTACATGGATGTGGTTTGGCATATTTTAAGGCTTTGTGTTTGCTTTCTATGTTAATAATACTTCCAGAAAAATAGCAGAGAAAAAGGCCATTTGTCACATCTTTGGCAAACACTTTCCTCCTTTTTCTTTGTTTTAGATAGCAAGCTGAAAAGCTTGTTTTGATACATTGGCTTATGATGTTCACTCACTCATTGTTATTTAATAAAGTCACATCTTGATGAGTACTTTTGTATGTAACTGGATTTTTAAGCTCATAAAACAATATTTTTGGTAGTTGTAAAACGGTGGACCAGTACCACAGTACATGTAAGTTTTACTACTATGTAAACAGAAGGGCTTTGAAGTAAGACTGTTTCTGCAAGAGTGTTTTTAATGAGGGAGAAGATTTAGGTTTTTGGGTTATTTCTTTTTCCAAATCAAGGCTCTCTTAGCTATTCTATTAATTTCTCTTTCTGTGATGGCACTTCTCAAAGGAAATGTGATTATGTGAATGTGATTATGTGTGTATTTCAGTCACCTCGAAGAGTTAGTTCGTCTCTTGGTCCTTTTATGATTTTTCGTTGTTTTTTTTTTTTTAATATGCTTCTAATGCAAGTATAATTGTGTTAGCAGTGTTCGTTGTGCTACAGCTCAGTTTGGAACTCACAGCAGCGTTTTCAAAGCCAAAACTTCTTTCTTTTCTTCTTTTGGCACAATTGGGAAAAAAAAATTGTATCTTCTCGTTAATGAAAAGTGTTAGAACTATATGTCACAGTGTGACTGTAGAATGCTGTGAAACTGTCACTGGGGCAGTCCGTGGGTCATGCTGAGTGTCTTTGTTTTATTTTTTAATTCTCTTTTCTTTTGAGTACTCTTGACTTTGGCCTGTCTTTTTTTTTTTTTTTTTTTTGACAAGATGCAGGCACTGGACTCTTTCAAGCTAAGCCAGGAAAGTAGTTCCCAATGGGAATATTTGTGTTCCGTTTAAATCTACTCACCCAGAACATAGTAAGTGGGTCACTTCTAATCCAATATTTCTTTCAGAGTGCTGTAAAGTTCATAGTAGGCTCATGCCAGTGCTTGAACATTGTCTGAAAAAGAAACAAACAAACCCAAAATGATAAAAAACCCACAAACACATACAAGTGCATGATGTATTTTTAGATTTTTTTATATTTTTATATTTTAGATAAGGGGGAAGTATTGAAGCGTGCCATTCTCAAACAACTCTATTCTGGTTAGAGTCATACCTTGTTGCTGAAGCTGTATTTAAGGAGAAATCACTCACCTTGGTTGCTTAGCTGTTGTATTTCCTTCCTGCCAAGTACTTCTGCAACACCTGAATCATAAGCTGTTAATTCAGTATGGCCTTCCCGTTCATATTTGATCTTATCAGGAGAAAATTTTGTTAATTTGGAGAGTATCCCAAAGTGAGAGAAAAACAGGGCACTGATTTTTATTTTTCTTCCTCACCTTTTCTACTGTTCTACTCTTACCCTTCACTGTTGCTGTTCACTGTCTGTGACAAAGGAAGATTTGGTAGGGTTAAATGATATTCCTATACTTTGAAGCACTGTGGGGATTTTTCTTCTTCATTTCCAGAATAACCTTTCAGACCCTTAGGAGTGGCATTCAGTCATCAGGACTGCAGGAGATGATGCTGCACCAGGCAAGGGCAGGTGGGCACCACGGTGCCCAGTGGATGCAGGGTGTACCAGGGATGCTGGGCACTGAGTGAGGGCTAGAAGAGTGTGAGTGGGGCAAGGTCGGCTTCTGGGAGAGTGGCGAGCAGTGATGCTGGAGCAGGTGCCAAGGCAGCTGCTAATGTTGCAGGGAGCTAAAGGCCCTGGCCTCCGTACGTAGTCAGATACAAAGCATTTGAATAAGAGTCATAAAAAATACGAGCCCTGAGAGGCCTGAATTTACTTTTGCATGCATCTGGGTGTTTCTTCTGTGGAATTCAGAATTGGTTAGGTATGGGTATGATCCCAAATCTTCCCTGCACTGATTTGTACCACCGTCATAGTTTCTGCTTGGTCCAGCTGAACAGAAAGCCAAGTCTTCACATTTACACCCTACCTTTTTTCTTTGTACAAATCTAGAGTAAGTGAAGTTAGAAGTATATAGGGGAGTGAATTGAAGCATACAGTTACATTATACCATGGTCCCCTGAGGACTGAGATAATTAGAGAACTTTTCCCCAAGAACTGAGGATTTTAGTGTTTATTTCTGTGCTGCTATAAGGAGTGTTCGCTGGGAGCCCTTGAGGGCAGTCATCTGTATATGTAATGTGCCTCCTAGGAATTGCACTTAGCATGTGTCATGAAAAATTTTCAGTGCACCACCACTTAACAGCTCCTTGCAGAGGACACTTGGCAGAAGAAAGAGCAGACTTTGTGTTTCCTGCAGCATCCAGTTACTCGGTGTGTCACGATAGAGTTGGTGGTGATGATAGTGAAAAGAAACGACTCACAGTCTTTTCTTTTGGGGTTGTTGCAGTACAGGCTATAGTGTCTTTTGCACCAGGGAACTGGAGATTTGTTAGAGTGGCAGCATAAGAGTGATATGATTACTGGGTACCAAGTGATCATGTTATTACTGGGCACTGATGTGAAATAGGAAGCAGTCTCAAGAGCACTCTAAAAGTAAATATAAAGCAGGTCATTCTAGGAATATTTTAATATGGTAATACCATTGGGTTTTCTCCTGCTGGTGCTGTTTTGGAGAGGAGGATCAAGGAGACTGTTTCTCAGCATCCTAGATGTTTTGACAGAATTTACCTGCTGTGAAGCCAAATATTCAATATACTCCATAATGATCCTTTAATTTGAGTGTGATGACTGTGTAATGCTGACAGTAGCTTAAGTAGGTAACCCAAAGGAACCTCTGTAAAGATTTCATCATGATTAACTCATTTGTCATTAACTGTGGTATAGAATTAATGTGGATTGAGAATTACATTGCAATTTACCAAAATACAAGATGGAAAATAGCTAGTAAGCCATCTGACAAGGAATATCTATCACTGCACGAGAATTAAAATCAGCAAAGCAAATGACATGACTTGTTATAGCTGCTGACCTAACGTTCCTTCAAGCATCTCCAAAGCATGATAATTCCTGTACAAACATAAGTGTGTGTGGTTCTGCATTATGCATAGTTTTTATCACCCCTCCCACATTTTAAAAATACTTGAATAGTTAACTCACCAGCAGAAGAGTTTTGAATGCTGTTTGCCATGGCAGCTGTTTGGCAACTGACTCTATAGCAGGGATGAAACAGCTGGTTTCTGGCAGATTGGCAGCAGGTCCTGGCAAAGAAAATGAGCTAAAAAGGGACAATGACCATGTCAGCTCAGAGCATCCCACATCCTAAACCCTCATAGCTGTGCAATAGTTAACACTTGGTGTCTGCCGGCTGAAGAAGTGGAAAATGCAGGTTAATTTTTTAGAAACAGGCAGAGGCCCAAAGTTGATTTGATTTTGGTCATGGAAGCAGATGGTCTGCTGTGGTTTAAGCTTTTTATGTTCAGTTTAGTTTCACTGTTTTGCCCTTTGGACTTGGTTATATCTAGCACACTGTCATGTCTTTGGACACAAACACCCAGCACATCATGGTTAAAGACTGCTCTCTTGTCCATGCTTGCAGTCTTCCATACAGTGTGGCTTTGGTCACTTCTTGAGGCCCCATTTGAAATGGATATGACTATCAGTGTTTAATAATAATAATAATAATAATAATAATAATAATAATAATAATAATAATAAACTTTTGTGGTGCTGGAGTATATTTTTCTCATTCTTCTGCCACTTTTTTGTTTGCTCTTTCTGAATATTCTTTCGCTGAAAGCAGAAGGATCTTTTTATAACCGTGAACATACTTTTGGAGGCCCGTGTATGTGGGGACATCATTACCAGGCAAAAATAAAACTTTAATGGGTGTGCAAACAGACTGCAAGCTTAAGCATCTGATGGGATACAGTGTGAAAAAAAAGGCCTCAGGCAGCTTGCAGAAGGGATATGTGCATGCTCCCAAGTTTCAATTAAACCCTGTCTCCAGTTTTGCAGTGATTTTCATTTGAATGTGTGATTTCACTTGAGTCTGAAAGTGATATAAATCTGAAAATAGGCATGTCATCTTCTAGTTTGAACAGACTTGAATGTTTTGTGTAGGAGAATGCCGTAGGGTTTCACACACTGATTATCCTATTCAGGAAATGAAGAAGAGTAGGAAAAATTAGCAGGCCGGAGATAATTTCTAAGAGCACAAAGTGACTACCAAAGTTTTTTATTTCCTTGAAAGACACGAAAGCTAAAAAGCTAGACTTGGGGTACTTTAGCAAAAGCAATCACTAGATTTTAAAAAGGAGAGAAACCCAAGCCACGTTAATGTCAAGATACGTCCATTTTGCAGCCATCCTACAGAAAAGGCTCTTTTTTCTGGGAAAAGAGCCTTTGACTGTAATGCTTGTACCCTAAATGGGAAGAGGGGTTGTAGTAGTAGGCTGTAGTGAACTGTAGAGAAAAGGAAGAACTTGATAGTCAGACAGTTTTCTAAATGGTATTTGTATATTGGTCTTAGCATCGTGTCCTCTTGTTCCATTGAACGAAGAACAAAAGTATTACTCACGCAAATAGAATTTCTTTGCATGTCATGATGCTCCATCTTTTTCACAACAGAAATTTTTTAATTGCTGGAAAGCAGTGCTTCAGAAAGGGACCTGGAGGTCCTGGTTGATGGCAAGTTGAACATGAGTCAGCAGTGCCCTGGCAGCCAGGAGGGCCAACCCTGTCC
Source organism: Callaeas wilsoni (assembly GCA_013398955.1). Classification (NCBI taxonomy): domain Eukaryota; kingdom Metazoa; phylum Chordata; class Aves; order Passeriformes; family Callaeidae; genus Callaeas; species Callaeas wilsoni. The sequence continues at coordinate 140,646 of VWPU01004818.1, read as the reverse complement.
TGGGGGCATCAGGCACAGCATCGCCAGCCGGGCAAGGGAGGGGATTGTCCTGCTCTGCTCTGCACTGGGGCACCTCGAGTGCTGGGGACAGTTTTGGGTGCCACAATAAAAGAAAGATATTGAACTATTGGAGAGTGTCCAAAGGAGGACAACAAAGGTGGTGAAGGGCCTTGAGGGGAAGCCGTATGGGCTGAGGTCACTTGGTCTCTTCAGCCTGGAGAAGAGGAGACTGAGGGGAGACGTCACTGCAGTTACAACTTCCTCGTGAGGGGAAGAGGAGAGGCAGCACTGATCTCTTCTCTGTGGTGACCAGTGACAGGACCCAAGGGAATGACCGGGATTATGTCAGGGGAGGTTTAGGTTGGATATTAGAAAAAGGTTCTTCATCCACAGGGTGTTTGGGCACTGGAACAGGTTCCCCAAAGAAGTGGTCACAACACCAAGCGTGATAGAGTTCAAGAAGTGTTTGGATAATGCTCTTGGGCACATGATGTGATTCTTGGGGATGTGGCTGTGCAGGGCCAGGAGTTGGACTCAATGATTCTTGAGGATCCCTTCCAACTCAGCATATTCTGTGACTCTGTGATTCAGTGATGCTGGTAGGGATACAATATGGATGCTTAATATAATATTTAGCTTAGATTAGATTTAATTAGAATAATCCATTGGAACTTTTATTTTCCACAAAATTTTTCTGAAAAAAAGCCACATTTCAGAAGCAAACCTTCCACAGAAGAGATAAAATGATTTAGGAATAAGATCATTTGTTCAGTTTCTGTAGGAAGCTTCAAGCCCAAGACTAAGTTTCTTGGCTCAGCCCTTGTCTTCTTATGCTCCCAGGCCGCTTGCTTGTTGTCGTCTCTAAGTGGGAGTCAAACAGTCTTGGGAGCTAGGACTTCCAGCACAGGGAATTCTTGAAACAGTGACCTGCAAGATGCCTCTGTGGGAGACCTTTCCTGGAACTGCAGTCCCTAGAGACCTCAGGATTCATGATGTGGAGGCAGTCCAGATGGCAGGACTGCCTGGAGACACTGCAGGCTTTGTTCCCTTTCAGGTCACCAGCCAAGCTGGCAGGAAACCTGGCAGGCTTTTGGTAGGACCTTCCCCTCTTGCAGCCAAGTCATATACTGATCATTGCCCCATTTACTGTTCTGGTGTTTTGTTGTGTTTTGACCAGGAAATCTATTTTGGGACCTGAAATCCTTTCCAAAAAAGAGGTGCATTTATATATGGAAGTTTCCACAAAATTTTCCAGTTTTTGTGAATTGGCATTGTACCCCAAACCCTACTAGACTCCTTTTTATCCTGTTCCTAAAATGGATAGCTGAGTGACCATCAGCTAGTTCTTGACAGGGAAAGGCAAATTTCAAAAACTCCCTTTTGATCTATCTGGAAATTAGGTAGAAAGTAAACTCTGAATCTGATGCTATCTGTACACATGTGTGTGTCTGACATCAAAATAATGACCTTTCCTGGTAAGCCTTCTTTTTATGCTGCCTTAAGTTTTCATACAAAAGCTAGCCCTCAATTTTCTTAATTTAACTTTCATATCTACTTTTTTCCCCCTCTTTTCCGTATTTATAGTGTTACACACAGATACACTTTTTTTTCTAAGACAAGACACTACTTCTATGACGTTAGAGGTCAGACCTCTAGTTGTATAAACAGTCTCCAAGACATGAATTTCAGGAAAGCCATAGATTTGTTTTTTTTGTTTGTTTTCATGAGTGCTAATGAAGTTTTAAAGGTGATATAGTAGTCTAGCAACTTTGGGATTTGCCCAAATACGGGAGTGCCAGGGACTGATGGTTTCCTTTTGTGAAACTGTCTTTATAGAGGTGGCTTCTAGCCCAAAAGCAAACCGTATCTGATGCTTAGTGGTGCTGTGATTGCCAGAATGGATGTTGGAAATGGGTTTTGTTGATTGCCAGGGGGAAAAAATACCCAACTGACATTTAACTAAAACTTGTGCTGCTGCAAAAAAACGTGATTGGCAACATGTTTTAAACAAACTCCAGAAAGATGACATCAGTGATCAATATTTGACAATGAAAATGCTTGTTTCAGTGAGCAAGTCTTTGCTATGCCAGAGAGATTAACTGTAAGACATTATAATTATAATTAGTTTTGGCAGTTATATTTAAATCCATTCTTACTTCCTTATTAATCTTTACCTTATGTATACTTTGTAATAAGAAATCAGGACTCTGGGTACTTTTTTTTTTGTTACTGTATTTATAGAATAGATTTATAGAATTTATAGAATGTCTATTTGTATAGACATTGTTTCTGTCTTGATTTTTATATTCCCTTGAAATAATTTCTTGCTGTCCTTTAGACCATGTACAAGTCTTACCAGGATCAAGAATCACTTTCTTGCCAACATGGCCAGCAGAGATTTGAATGTACAGTTTCATAAACTAGTTTATAAACTTCTTTCAAATTGGGCAGATGAACCTTACTGATTTACTTTGTTATATGTATTTCTAGGTTTTTTTCAATGATTTGCTTGTGTGCATCTGGACATCTCTGCAGTACTTCTTTAACTATAACTGAGCATATTCCTCTTGGATTCATTTTTTATTGTCATTTTCTGAGCAGAACAGTGGCATGAAAGAGCTTGTGCTGCAGCTTTTCCTGTCAGACTTACAGAAAAGCATGTGACATGTGCCTTGGAAAACTGACCAAATGCTGTAAATTCCCTCTGTGCTGTTTTTATTCGTGTCTTTATTGCCCTTGTGCTCAGGAGAACATCCTTGTATGAGCCCACCTGACAACAGCTTCAGTCTGCTAAGACAGTTTTGGGTGGTCTTGGGAATGCTGAAGTAGCCTTCGGAGCACCCTGCAATGTACCCAGAAATACTTAAACCTAGTGCAGCAGCTCTTACTGATTTGGCAAGTCTCAGGCTTTGAAGAGGAGAAACACACTCCTAGTCCCTGTTCCATCTACCTTCCTGTGGTGCCTGTATTTCAGATTTTAGCAGCATCAGTCTCCCTCTGTCCTAGGAATGGATTTCCTCTACCAGACTTTGCTGGTGCTGTTTCATTTGCCAGATATGCCTGGTGCACAGGATCCCAGAACTGAAGAAAGGCTATAACTTAGGGCAGATGCCAGAAGGCCAAATACAGTAAGCGTGTCACAGCTACCATCGCCGATCACCACAGGGTCCCAGGGCGCACATTTTCATTTTCTTGGAAAAAGGAAGACTTTGGTCTTCCTTTTGAGGCTATAGCACCTTTAGGAACACATTTTCTATCATTTAGTATGATCATATCTATCTGCCTCACTGAGACAATGTTACTGGTCAGGAAAGGTGATGGTAAAGGACTTGAGGAAAAAAGTACTAAATGCCACTGCAAGATGACATCTAGACAGTAACCAAGCGAGCTCCTCATCACCAGTCTTGCATCCTGGGTGTAAAACACATTTAAGGTGTCCCTTGCAGAGACTCACATGGTCTGGAAAGGTGATTTCAGAATGTGTTTCAGGTGACTGTCACCTGTACCAGGGTTACCAAGTGGAAGAGTGTAACTACTATGGATACACACAGTCTGTGCCTTAAGTGTCAGAGTTGTGCCCTGTACAGAACTGGAGACCAAACTGTTCATCGGGCCCTGTAGATCCCTGTGTTCTCAGACCAAGATGAGTAGGTTCTCCATCTCAGGAACCTTTTGTCTGCCTACTTAGATACCAGTTTCCCAATCCAAGTTGTGTCTTTCCCCATAACCTTTAGTCCTTCTATACTGTGTTACATCTCAGCACCCTGATCTTAACTTTTAATTTTACACATCTCTAATGGTAGTATCTGTGCTTGCTAAGCTTGCATAATATATTAGGAGTGGAACTGTCTTCAGTAAGACATTTGAGAAACCTTGTGCTGGATCTAACACCCACTAGTCAGTGGAATCATTTTCATGACACTTTACTTGACACTGATTCAAGCTTTTAGTAATTACGTTTTAAAACTAAATGTCTATTTAAAAATTCAATAAGCTGCAAGGTTATGTTGTAGGAGTTGCTGTTTGTTTTACCAAAAAGTTAAATGTTTTCACTTCAAGACCAGTTATCTACTGTAATTTGTACACTGCACAACTGGTGATATCTCTGTTCCTTTGATTACACAGCCTGACCTTGCTCCCCTCACACCCCCAGATCTCTCATTATATCTGTGGGAATTTCACACTAGAGACTGAACACAATAAGGCCATTCTTGAATATACATTCCATTGTAATTCTTTGTCTATAAAAAGATTTTGATTTAAAAAACAGTCAAATAAATAAGAATCTGATTTTATAAGAGCAAATAGTGAGGATTAATTTACTATGTAAAGAAACTTTTCGAGATTTTATATGTAATACAGGCTCTACCTAATCCCCTCAGCAGTACATGTTAGCATTCTTGCCTTATGTTTGCTGCTGTAACTTGCTAGATTTAGTATTATCCTGACTCCAATCTACTGTACATAACAATTCCAGGCATGCTTTCCAAGCTAATATACTCTAAGAGAAATAATTGCAGATGTATTTTCCGCATGTGACATTTTCTTTTCTTTAATTTTTTTGCTGTTATTATTGCATATTCTAATAATAAGATGGTCTTACACAGAACAAACTGAAAATAACTCCTTCGCTTTTACAAAAACGGCGTCCTAACATGTCCGAGTTTAATGATCTGAGGTAGAGAATCTTTTCCCAACACATGGACCTGCTATAGACAGGATTACTCAAAAGCCTTTTCTTTCCTTAAGGTCTCTTTCTAAAAGTCTTTGCAGTCACATCTCTTTCTCTGTAATGGCCTAATCCCACAGTTCTGATGAAGTGTATTGAAAACAAGTTTTCACTCATATGCTTTTTTCTCCTTTGTTCTCAGGTTTTTACACATCTTTCTTTCCTTCTTAGATCTCTCCTTATGCTCTCTGAGCACCATTCAGGATTCTTATCAAGGGTTGTTAAGAATCTCCTAGTCAGTTAGAAAATTCTTTCTCCAACATCGTTGCCCTGTCCTTTAGGTTATGAACATTTCCTTTGTTCATGTGGTAATGACTTCTATCCCATCAGATAAAACATTCTTCCTCAACACTGTAAACAACAATAATTCATGAAAGCAGATTAATTTATGCAGGTTTAAAGATATTGGCAATGTCAGACATGAGGTGAAAAGAAATGAAATGCAAATGTACTGGGTTTTATGGTGATTTGTGTTTTTCTCCCAGTCTTTGTGAATTGAAGGGAGCTAAGCATGTGAGAAATAAGCAGGGGATGCTGAATGAAAGAGTGTTGTTTCTGGAAGGAGGTGGCTTCAGCTCTTACGTTTAAGAACATACAAAGCGGGCTGAGGACACTTGAAGGGCAAAGCTGAGAGTGTCAAACTGAAATAGTATTGCTTCTGTTATCAACTGGAGTCATGCCTGGTGCTTTCTGTGTAAGATAAAATACACCAAATAATCTGTACTCGATGTTTTAAAATGTTTTAATTTTTACAGCAATGTGTAAAACACACCTAGTATTTTAGATTTGTGGCAAATAAGCGACTATATTAATCCACTCTCAGAGCTGTTTGTATATTTTATAGGAACAGATCATATGTTGGACTTACAACTTTTGAAATAGGAAATGATTTTTTATTAATTTGAAAATAATAAAAATAAAGCTAGAAACTCAAGTTATACAATTTACAGATGTTTTATTTTGTACATAAGAGATTTTTCTTAAGAACACTTGGGTGTTTAACAAACCTGTGTGTTTTCAGAAAATTAAAGCTTCTCCAAAACTGTTCAAGTTGTTCAGAGATTCAGAGATACTATTGAAGCTAATTGGAGCCCCATTTTTCTGTAAATGTACAGGTAGTGCCCTTGTGCTTATGATTTTCATGTTTTGTGCCAAGGTTGCTGTGGAGTGAGATATTCCAACTGACGACATTTCTCATATTACTGCAAGTGTTCATGGCTGCACCAGGTGAAGCTGTACCCAATTCACAGCAGTTTTCTCTATGCAGAAGTAAACGAAATTTTTTTAGGTCTGTGTTCTTCCTTTGTGGTCAAACACATTAAAGGACTTGAAGATGCTTTCATCTGGTGCCTCGTCCTTATGCATAGCTGTATATATGACTTTAATACAGCCTTTTCAGTCTGAAACATGAGGGGCGGGATGGGCTGGCCACTGAGGAGGCTGTTCTCTTGCCTGGGCGTAGCCAGAGCACCTATGTGCAGAATCAAAAGGGAGGTTGTGGTGCTGTACTTTAGGACAGAGGTGTAATACTCTCTGATGGGGCTCTTAATTCAGCATGCTCTTGGGACATCTGGATGGGATGGGTTGCAACACTCTGTCATACTTTGAAGTCCGTCAGTTTGGAAGTTCAGCTGAAGCCTTGGCAGCATGACAACATAACTAGTCCTCCCTTGCTCTTTGGAGGCTGCAGGTACTCGACTGCATGTAGCAGTGTTGAGGGACTGTAGCGGAACAACACCCAGTATGATCCCCACATCACTAACTTTTCCCTAAACATTTGCATTGTTCCTTAAGGATAGAAGCAAAAAATTTCATCCTAAACTCTGTGACGGACACATACCCATGTAGACAGGTGTAAGTTTCAGAGAAGGGGTGAGAAAGATCATACCATCAAATGTTTCAAGCCCAGTATGCTTTTCCCATGGATCAGATCATACCCATGAAATGAAAAATACCAATCATGGTAAAGGAGAAAAATAATAATTAAAAATTCCACTTAAATTCAGGGCAATACTTTTTTTATCCAGTTATGTGGCTAATTCAGGAGAGAAGTTTTCAGTAGATTAGCAGCATCATGATTTTTTTGTACACCTTTCCATCGTTATGATTTATATATTGATTTCTGTGATTACCAGTACTGTCTTCTATAAGTAGCTCTCTATTAATTTTTTTGCTTTCAGCTTCTTGAAGATAATGTACTGTTGATAATACTTGATCCCTGTAAAATGTGATTTAGTTCTTCAGTACTGTTCTTGAAATCTCCATATGAGCATTGTGCCACTTTGGACAAAAATTTAGGAGGAAACAACCTGAAAAGGGCATCTCTCTCTCCTGCCTGCCAGGCAAGCAGGTCCCGGCAGCCCCTCCCCCCATGGATTCAGGAAATAGTTTCCCGAGTGAAAGTGAAAAAAACCTGTGTATTTAACAGAGTCTGCTGCAGGCACAGGGCAGAAAAGGATGTTGAAACCCCTTCCTGTTCCAGGAGGAGGCCGGTGGATTTTATATAGTCCCTTCTCTCTGTAAAACTTAGCTGCTACCGCAGTCCTAAGCCAGGCAGGGTCCAGCAGTCCCCCTGGAGAGTCCTGCTGAGTGTCCCAGAGATGATAAGCTGGTCTTGGATGAAGAAGTGAGCTGAAAACAGTCTGAAAAGGAAGAGAAGCCGCTGAGGCAGATCGCAGTCCCTTCCTGCTGAAAGCCAAAGATCTAGAGAGGAAACTCTCTCCTCTCTCCTCCTAACGGGCAGAAAACTGCCAGCCCGGAGAAGAAAAGTGTGTAAACATCTAACTGCAAGGTCAAGTGAGCTGCTCTGAAGAGTTCCCCCGGCTTCTCTCTCCCTTTGCAGTTTAAAGGTACAAACTGCACTCTAGAGATCAAGCAGGCGATCGGGAATACAGTATTGTCATAGAACCACCCCAAGGCAAACATATACCTTAATACCACTTTCATGTAAAACTTTGGTGTTGGTTATTTTTGTTGTGAAGCCAACCCTTGCTATGTAAATATTATTTGTGAAGCATCTGTCGTTCATCTCTCAGGTACAGTTAAATAACATGGATCATCTGAAAAAAACTTATCTTTCCTTACCTAGTTTGTTAAGAGAGAAGCTGCAATGCCATAGAGAGTTAGAGAGTCTTTGTGCTGCTGCCTTTCAAAACTTCAGTATTGTCATAGTTAAATTGTCTTCCTTGATGGGTTGTTACTCCTTTCAGATGTAGATCTAAACAGAAACTGAAAGGAATATAGTCTAGCTCCCACACTGATTTTCTTCTTGGATACTTCATACTCTATAAAAATGAACACTGATGTTCTTTGTGGTATTCCTACAGGGAAATAAGTACAATTGGGTCATCCAAGAGCAGTAGATGGACCATGACATTACCTATTCAAACAGTAGCCTGTGTGCATTTGCCAGCAAATCCTCTCTGCACAACAAACCTACTGTTTTAGCAAGTTACACAAGAGATTTTGTCCTCAGGTTTTGTTTAAGAGTTTCCTTGTAATTTATGTGTATGAATTTTTATAAAAAGGCCCAAAGAGATACAGGAAATGTACTGTAGAGATGCTGATTTTTAGAGGAGCATGTTACTAACTTAACATTCTAATCAGCAGGAATATTCCACAAATGACCTTGGTACGTAGCCACACAGTGAGCGGCCAAAACAGCTAAGCAGAAGTTTGTGTTCCTTACCAGGGAGGAGCTGCCTCCTTCTTTGGCTAAGAGGGATAGTAGGATGCAAATAAAACTAAAACTCAGTGACACCAAACCACTGAAAGATCAGAGTGCAGACATCGAGGTCAGGGATTCTGGAAGACCTTTTAAGAGACATTTTGGAAAATGAAGCTTGGACAAGAAAAAGTCTATTAATGTGTGAGGCAATATCATGCAAAGTCAAAGACTTTGTCTCAGGCTAATGCATGTCAAAGCAGCATTTTCTTCACCTTACTGTCAAACCTCTGGTCTTCTCTCCCCCATATTTTCATTGGAGAGAAAAAAAAAGTTTTTCAATCAGGATAGACACTGTTGCTGCAGCTCCCCAGCTGTGGCACTGCAGTCCTGTCCAGCTCTGATGTCATTTCAGGCAGGCACAGCTCTGCCCCTCCTTATCCACCAAGGCTTTTCACAGTCACTCAGTCTTGCCTATTCCTATGTTCCAGCCTCCCACTGCCCTAGGAGGTGTCTGACAGGGACAAGTGTCTGCTCCTCTGTCTTTCAGCAAGATTCTCATCAAGCATCATTGCCAGGGACTGATGAGCTCCCACCTGTCTGCAGTACACAGAGCTGCCGTGAGCCGTGGGCCTGCAGATCTCTGTTGTACTTCTGTGCCTGCCCTCGCTGTGCTGCTGCTGTGTTAGGAGACTCTGTGTGCGGGCTGAGCCACCACCTGAGGGCTGGTGTCTCTAACACTGCAGTCCTGGGGCAGCTCTCACAGATCATGTCACAGGGGTGACCAACTGGAGCTGAGCTGATGGATGCACATATGACAGCCGTACAGCTGACAGCAGTTGCTCACCCTTCTCTCTGGTTTCTGTACCCTTGATGTGTTTGGAGCAGCTGGTGGGGGTGCAGAGTGAACAGCTGCAGGTTTGCCTTTCTCTTCCATCGTGACTGACTGAGGGCATACTCCCCAGGAGGACTGGAAGCAGTGCACCTTGCGTGCCCTCTCACTCTCTTGCCTTCACTTCTCTGATAGTCATCCTCACTGCTGCCAGCATACTTCTCTAGCACCATTTTTTGGTATCCTGCTGATAAAATAGGACAAAAGTATTTTCGAGTCTCCAGGACATGATCGTATGAAAAAAAGCCAGAAGAGTGCAATATGAACTGCCTCAAAACAGAATAGCTAAAACCCCCTACACTGGTTGTTTGAAAAGCTGGACTTTACAAAGTCATATTTGAGGAGGAAAGCATTTCGTTGTCCACTGTATAGTGTGGGGAAAATCAAGAGAAAGAAAAAGGGTCTGTGAAGAAGGTGGTAGCTTCCAGCTGTTTATCATTGGCCTCTGTTGGAGAAGAGCAGTAGAATCTCTGTGTTTAATAGCTGAGACAATCTGGGTGCGCCTTGCTCCTTTCATGCACCTGTAGCCATCAGACAGCTGTGGCTTGTAGTGGTGTGCTTGCCTATGCTGGCAATTTAGATGCTTGCTGCAGAGACCTTTTACCTCCTGTATTAAAATCATAATCGTGTTGACTAATGTAAAGTTCCTTGACGCTGGTTAACTACCTTGAACTTACTTTTAGTTTCAGATAATTGTAAACAGAAATATAACATGCAAAATAGGTTATAGTTTCAAGTATTTATACCAAAACAAGGGGAGAACAACAAGAAAGAACACCACCAGCAAAAGAAAAAATAGCGATTAATTTTTTTTTTCAAAAGAGTTGAAATCTGAAAACCCTCCTTCCTTCCTCCTTCTAGTTCATTTGCTGAAGTTTTGCTGAACTGCAGTGTTAAGGGCACTACGTTTTTGCCTAATGTCTCAGATTGCATTCATCAGATTGCACCAACTTTTGTCCCTTTTTTTTTTTTTTTTTTTTTTTTTTTTTTTTTTTTGTGGTCTCAGCAGGGGTCACAGTCACATTTATAATTCTTTGGAATATATTAATGTCCCTTACCCAGGTTGTAGTTTCTCAACCCTCTTGAGCTACAGTGTCCATTTGGCACATCTGGAGCTGTCTTCCGTATGTCCATCATCAGCACCTTAACACAGAGAAGAAAATTTTGTCACCTGCCTTGTCAGCCCCAGGCTCACTGTGAAATAATCTGTATCTACTGAATAATATTTTTCTATCATCTTTTATATAGATTATATGATATCCTAAGTTAGTTTTTGAAAGACCCTGTTAACTCACTCTTTACCTATGCCAGTTTTGAGGTATTCTAAATGTGGCTTTGCATTTTAGATTGAACCTCCGAAAATCATCTCTAATTTGTCTTCTGTGTTATGTATGGTATTCAAATCAAAAAGAGAAAGAAGTCAGAGACACACAATTAAAAAAAAAATCATAATATCACAAAGCATTTGAACTTCCCATCCTATTGTTGGCGTGTCTGTGTGCTAAGCCTTTATGGCTGTTTTCATATATTCAGAATCCATTTTTGAAATTTCCTTCTGATGATTAAATGCATCCTAATGCAAAACTGTCCTTGACAAATACTCTAAATATGTGTTACATTCAGACACAATAATTATGTTCAGCAGATGATGATATTTTTTAGCAGATGTAATTATTTTTCTCCTTAAAGCATACATAACTTAATTCAATAAACATATGCCAACAAAATGTTTGATTTACATAGATGAAATATCCATAAGGATTGATAGTAAAAAAAGCCAATCCACTCTTGATTGCAGCCAAGGCAATAAAAGGTTGAAACTAGATTTGGCAAAAAAAAAAATCCCACTAGTTTCTCTAGTCAAATTAGCATTACCTACTGCTATGTTGTCCTCAAATATGACAGAAATATGTTGGTAATGATAAGGAAAAGTGGTTTTGAAATGACAAAGATACTGAGAAATGGATAAATGCATAGTCTCCAGTTAACACCAACTGTAACAGGAGCATTTGGGAGATGTTAAGCAAATTAGTCTTGGTGGGCTATGCATAATTGCTAATTATTTTTTCCAAGATAGCTCATTTATGTCATTTTCCAATAATCTTAGGTCATTCGCTTTAAAGTGTTTCCCTTTGCATCCTTTGAAGGCAGTGACAGAACCCCTGCTGATTTTGAGGTTAAAATTTAAGAATCAGAGACTGGTTTATAGTCAGCACCAACTTGTGTGGCTTTCTCTTCTTCTAAGAATTTACAGCCCAGAAGTAGCAATCCATAGAGCTTTCAGCATAAGGTATTTTGGCTAATGGATGAAGGAAATAATTCCTTGTGCAGTTTTGCCCTCTGCCAGGATGGCAAGGTGCTGAATGTTTCTTTTATTTGCTATAAATGAAAGCAAAAAAACCCAAACAAACAAAAAAGCCTTATAAATTGGTTGGAATGATGTGATTTACCCTGCTGGATAATTCTTCTTTATAGATGTGTTTTACCCTATTATACTTGAACATTTCTCTTTCTTACTTCGTCATGTGTCCTTTGCTGTTTGAAATTAAAGGCAATTACTACAGTATTTTCAAGAAAACATAAATAGAATAATAACTGCTTTTGTAATACAGTGTTCGATTAAAAGAGTAAGTTCAGTTGAGAGCAAAGAAATTAATCTTCTGTTGATTATGAATAGCTAGCCATTGGAGTAAAAAGTGAATGTACTCTAAGAATGAGTTCCATAGGTTTTCAGATCATGGGGAATGAAATATACAGAAAGGATATTATTATAAAATAGGAAAACTGGGTTCCAGCTATCTGAATTTTAACAAAAATTCAGCTCATGTGCTGATGGTTATTGATGCTTTAGTGGTACGTGCAGTAACTGTACAAAGGTGCCTTATGCGCTACTGGGTCATGTGTAAACCAGCTGTTTGCTGACTTGATGACTTGCCTTTATTATTCATGTTTGTACAAAACACAGAGATGTGACCTGAGTATTTAATTTATTTCTGTTAGAAGGAACTGATTATCAAGCATCTTGTGTTTATTGATTAATCCTCGGTGCTCTTCACATCATTTTTAGTGTGTGTTTGGGAATCCTCCCTTTTATTGTTCTTGATCATTGGTATCTCAGCTGTGATCTATGCACTGCTTACATGGAAGAGTTCTTTTCCACCATCTTTCTGACTGCCTTAGTTTGTAACTTGCCTCACTGAATGCCCTTTTTTCGACCTCAGATAATGTTATTAAAATTATATAGATTTACTGCTTTCTTACTGTTGCTTGGACACCCCTATAAATCAGTACCTTTAACAGTCATCTTACTATACCTCTGTTTCCTTGCTTCTTCATATATTTTTCTCGTTCCCCCTTTCTTTCCATAGCAGCTGCCTAATTCTTGTTACCTCCTTAGCCTTTGCTAGTTTGAGAATGAGGTATAGTTCTATTGTGTTCAAGCAGAGTTTGCAGTAAATTCTTCATCTCTCACTTGTGCAGAGTGCAGTAAATTTCTTCATGCCTCTCTTGTTCAGTGAGCTTATGAACTTGTCCATGTAATCTTCAAGCAATATTATGGTATCTTACATCAAAAGTTCTTACCATCGTACCCTTTGATTTGATTATTGCTCTTATCAAGTTGGACCTGGCCTTTGTGGTCAGAATGATGAATTCTTTACATGTTGACACAGACAAAGAAAAAGAGAGGAAATAAGTAAATACATACATACGAGACTGAAGAAGGTGCAGAAACAGAGACCATCCCAGCTATGTGTTGCTGCACTGTGCATATATGGCAGCAGAGTCAATTTAATAAAACTGATGTGCAGTTTTCCATACCTTGCCCCTTCCCTCCCTTTTTCTCTGTGCTTCATAAGAAAACACTGTAAGACAAATATGCATTAACAACCCTGTGCTGAGTTACATGAAGAATGAAGTGCAGAAAGGATGGGGAAGAGAAGTGGTATTGTATTTAGTGTGAGATAAAGTTTACAGTAGAAAAATAAGGAAATAAAATAAGCCTTGGGTAGATTTTCTTGCCTAAGTTTAGTCTTTGTTTTTCAGATTGTTTTTTATATAATTTAATAATGTTGTATTTTGTTTACAGTGTCTATATTGAAACCATGATGTACATCATAATTGTCAGCACAATAATTGTCAGTTGTCCAATATTCATGTTGTATCTACAGAACTCCCCTTAGTATCTTGTTATTTCAGGTTAAACTTGAATTCGTTCTGGTCTTGGTCTATAGCAGTTGCATATGGTACATGTGGTTTTGTTTTGGTAGGTTTTTTGAATGTCATGGTTGACTAATTTTAAATATTGTCACTTCACCACCCCTTACAAATCTTCAACATCAAGTCTTTTTTGTTCTCTCCTTTGGGACACCATGTATTAGAGTAATTTCTAAAATATTTTAAATTGCCACCCTGTCCTCTCTGCTGTCCTGCAGTTCCAGAAGAGTCTGATTCTATCACTTACTTCTTTGGATTTTGCAGCTGTCCAAGTTAATTTTTTTCTAAATTAGGAATACCTTCTATCTCAAGGACTCCTTCTACAGTCTTTTCAGATTTTCCCTAATTACACTTCAAGATTTACTTTGTTGTAGTAACATTTGCTCTGATAAAGGATACACAATTTCTCTGGTGTACTCTTGATTTTTTATGCATCTAATAGTGTGGTCATTATTTGTCTCCTGTTTTTAAAATAATCAAATCAATTAGAAAACAAAAAAAGTAGGGATACAATACATTTGCTTATTATCAAGAGGATAGTGGTACATTTTTCGTGTTGAATTGAATTCACCTTGTCTATTTCTTTCCCAAATATTCTAAACTTAAAAAAACCTATCTGATCTTATAATGACTTTTTACATGGAAATTAATGGATTTTTTTTTCATTATTTTCTTATGCCTGGGCGTTGTGATGGCTGTGGTATTTTTCTGCTTATCATTTTAACATGTCTTGGTAGTGTCTTTTCAGTCTCGTTAGGGGCTTTGCATATAAAATGTCTGCAGCTTCTCTTTCATCAAATCTAGTAAGAAATCTAATTTAAAAAAGCATATTCACACGTCGTAATGAAGAAGTTAATTATCGAGTCACTACCGGTGCCAAACATAAGCCTAACCATATATGAGACTATTGGGATTTCTTCTTGTCTTTGGCCTTGTTATTACCTCTGTTCTAGGCTCTCCCACAACAAGTGAGAGCTTCTTCATGTCATCCGGTTAAGGAACTGCTAGACAGACCTACTCACACCCTAAAACAATTGTCATTTTGGGTGTGGCAGGAAGTGAGTAATACTTTCAAATGGCACATAACTTCTACTGGTAATTTTGCAAACTTCATCAGTACTGGGTAATAATATCCTGTGATTTTAACCTACTGTTTTCAATACATTAAAGAATAATTACAGATTAGTCCACCCATATACATTCAGTTACAACAGTATACAGGGAAGAAGAAAAAGGATTTTTTCACTTTTCTCAGTCTCTAGGTAGAAGAATGGGAGGAAGATTGCCAGCTTCCTGAAAAATCAAGGCATTTCCAGTGAAATGGGAAAGAAGGAAAGGGTGCAAAAGTTGGAGAAACGGAAGAGAAAACAAAAAGTCATCTGGTTCTCTAGAGGTCAACCACACTGAGTGATTGATTGAGTGATTAGATTTGGTTTGTTGCTGCTATCTCTGGAGCAAACCTCAAACCATCTTACATGCAACTTCATCTAAAAATTTATTTGGAGAAACTGCTGTGTTTTGTTCTGCTGTGACTCATGTACAGAAAATTAGGACAGAGTCCTTCTTGCTAAGCATCTGCATCTGCTAGGGCTCATCCCAGCTTCCTGATAAAGCATACAGCTACCAGATGTTAACTGAAGAGTGGCTTTTTGGCAGCTGGATAGAATGGGCAAGGTTTGATTGCTAAGCAGTATCACTTGTCAAAACATATGAGCCATGTCAATGTTACTCTGCATTCTGCTTTTTTTGTCTGCAGTCTTAAACCCATAAGTAGTGCAATGAAGTTGTAACATCTGAAGGAATATAACAAGCTTTGCTGCACTGAACAAAAATGGCATAAATGGGCAGCATCTGTCATGTATTTAAAACCAGTGGTCACAGTGTTTTTCTCATTATTCAAATTGCTTTTGGATAGTTCTGCATACCTCTATCAAATCTTTCAGTTATATGTGAATTGCAAAATACTAAGATGATAAAATTATTAAATGTTCAGTTGTTTGTGACACCAGGAGACACTGGAAGAGGAATAAAATATTTACATGACATGTGTACAATACAGTGTGTAAGTTCTTGACAGCAAAACCTTATTTTAAAGTGTTCTTGTTTGCTAGGTTGTTGTAGGAAGCATTTCATAGGTGCTTTTCTAAGTCGAGGTCTGAGCCTTAGAAACTGAGATATGAAAGCAGTGACTGCTCTGAGATGGTGATCCCTAAGTGGGTGTTTATCCTAAGAAAATGAACTATCCTGGTGATGGCTAACCAGTTCCAAGATTCTCTTTAAATAACTCTGTAATTTCATTGAATGCTGAATTTCTACAAAGAATGAAATTGGCTATTTTCTCTCTATAGGGAGAGATGGCAAGGAATTTTTACAGAAGAGCAAAATATATCTTGTTTTCTGACTTTGATTCTATTTTATCTCTATTTTTGCTGAGCTGGACAAAATCAAATGTGTTAAGTGTTTTATCACCAGGTTTAATACCAGCTCAGTAATTTTTCCCAGTCCAAAAGCACTTGTGCCTTTTTGTAGACTTAAACACTGGTGTAGTCTTTATAGAACCACTGGAGCTGTGATTGAAAACGTGCCAATGTTACCTTTACTTTAGAGAAAGTAGGTTTACAATGCCCTTAGCACCTGTCTAGATATAATTCCATAGTTTATATGGTCAGATTGTAGGTGTTATTTATATCTTTTTTCTCTTTTTGCTGGAGTTCAGTCAGGAGAGAATACCTAATATGGCTAATATCCCTTTCTTGTGAATAAACAAATCATACGATTTGTTTTGTAAAATCACTGACAATGAAGTATTACCTCCTTCGGTGTCATTCCAGAAAATGAAGTCTTTCTTTTTTTTCTTACACTTGAAATCTTTGTTTATGACATGGACAGCCCACCACCATTGTGGTTTCTTCTCTGTTTGTTCTTCCTCTACTCTCCAGCCTAGCAAAAGATTGCACTGGAAATGTCTTTCCAGCAGGTGAAACAGATTTTGTCTTCTTAAGTATTCCTATTGTGGCTTCCTTTTGCCTCAAGTTTAGCTGCCACTTCTCCTGCAGGTTCATCCTGTCTCTGCACTTGCAGTTATCTATTGTTCTTATTTCTCTTTAATGCTGCTCTTCAATATATCAGAACTTCCTGCTGACAGCATTGTACAATGCTTTACATGTTTTCTTTCCATTTATGCTTTCACTTCTTTTTCAAAACCCATTAATGATAATTACCCGTGTAATAAAACTAAATATGCTACATAATAAAAAAAAAAAAAAGAAACATGGTATTCTAAAATAAAAGGCCTTTTGAGGTTGTCATCTGCCAGGTGCCACCTTGAAAAGTTTGTGCCTTTTTTATTCATATTTGAGCAACTGGCCACATATTTTTGGCATACAGACTCCTGGAGAATGGGAAAGTGCACAGTGCCCTGCCGCAGGAGAGCACATGCTGCTCATGGACTTGATTAGTCCAGCAATCCAGCTGAAGGGCACAGACCCAAGCTGTGGTGTACCATTGCAACCTTCCTTTGTCAAACAGTCCCAAATTCTTCCCTGATGGCATGGACCAGCGCATGTTAGGAGAAAAGAAATCAGAGCTGCATTAGCCATATAGACAGCAGCACTGTTCCCAGTTTGTCTGATGCAAATATTGAGTCAACAGCTTGCTGCATTCAAGAGTCTGTCCTATACCTTAATTCTCTTTGTAAAGGATGTAGAATCATAGAACATTTTGGATTGAAAAGGACCTTTAAAGGCCATCTAGTCCAACCTTCTTCTGCAGTGAGCAGGGTCACCTTCAACTCGATCAGGTTGCTCAGAGCCCTGTCCAGCCTGACCTTGAATGTTTCTGAGGTTGAGGGTCTCATAAGGGCAGAGGAGAGGAGCAGGATCACCTCTCTCAACGTGCCACATTTCTTTTGACGCAGCCCAGGACATAGTTGGCTTTCTGGGCTGCAAGCACACATTGCTGGCTCATGTCCAGCTTTTCATCAGTAACTCCCAGTCTTTCTCAGCAGGGCTTCTCCCAATCCCTTTATCCCTCAGACTGTATTGATACTGGGGGCTGCCCCGACCCAGGTGCAGGACCTTGCACTTAGCCTGGTTGAATTCTGTCTCTCATTCCTTGCAGGATGGAGGATGTAGTCTAGGCTGTCACATAAATGCTACCAAGTTCCACCATCCTAAATTTTTACTATGTCAACTCAATACATAATCACATGTATTACAATTTAAAATGATACAGATCCAAATACTTCTTCACATTCTGTTCAAGCTAAAATCAGGTGCTTTTTCTTCCTTTTATGTGTGTCTGCTGAAAAGCATGGTTTGTCCATTTCTCCCATTCACCAGTGTTAACCGAGATGCTCCTGGTTTTAACCAGTGTGGGATGGTGAAGCGTGATGTTATTAGACACGGCAGTCTGTTTGCCTGACAGTACCACCAGAGATGAACCTGTCAGGAATGTCTCCACCAAGAAGTATTGCTCTAAGGCCTTTTTGTCAGATTACTTGACACTTACTCATGAACTATGACTAACATTGCCTCTTAAAAGACTCTGTATGTTTATTTTATATGCCATATGGCCCAAACTGGCCTAGTGTTATATAGGTGTGAAAGACAGTCTGGATAGATTTAATTACTTTGGACTTCTGAGCTTTACAGTAAGAAAAGTTCCCATGGTAATGTAATTACTGTATTGTGTTTTATATAATTTATCCCTGTTTCCCTCTGGTTATTTCTTGATATTTTTTCACTTTCTTCTGGAAAATTATGTTTTCAGGAAAAAAACTAAAGCACCTACATAATTAGTTCTGCAAAAGAATTGCCATGCATGTTTTACTTAAAACCGGATGTGAAATATGTGGCTGTTAGGAGCTGAGAGATTTCACCTAGGGGTTTTGCTAATGGATCACTGGAAGCCTGCGAATATATATCTTTCTGCTCTTGTGGGAACTTTGCAGAATAGTTAATAGCATCTGAATTAGTGATCCTCACTAATTAGTTAGACCCTTTTTCCTTTGTAGTTCTTTTAACACTTTGTAGCAGTTAAATATGTTATGTATACAAAATAGTAGGTGAGAACCCTTTCAGATAAATAAAAGATTTAAATATGGCTGGGCTATCAGTTTTTCTTTACAAGAGCTCTCAGTGAAGTGTTGAATGTGGTAAGCATGATGCACGGTAAGCAAATGGAGGTCTTCACTGAGCACAGTTTTCTTAAATTATTTTTTGATACTATAAAAATATTTCACTGTAGTTCAGCTGTAGGTTTATCACAGAAGTAGTAACCAAATTCATGGCTAACTGTTCCTGGCAAAGTAATGCAGGAATTGTTCTCAGAGGATGCTGCAGCCTGGGTGTTTAAAATACAATGCAGGTCTGCCTTTTGTGTGCCCTTAATCTGAAACCGGGTAATGCGTCAGTGTACATTGACTTGTTATTCTACAGTGTGATAAATAATTGTATGGACTTGTTCTTAGTGAAGCATTTTCTTGGGCTTTTTTGTCTTACAATCAGTGATTTAAATGTCATTAGATAACATGCGCATAATCATGATATAAGCCATGCAGAGCTTGCAGTTTTTGTCTCCTGACATAAATATTCCATCTGTGAAAAAGATGCAATGTAATACAAAGAAATGATAGAACACGAACATATCAAGGAATGTACACACAAGCATGTTTTTAGCTCAATGTAAATTAATCCATGCATAAACCATGAGAGTCTGAAGATGGCTGTAAGCTCTATCTTGATTTTTACCTTACAATATACTGAAAAATGATCTGTGATGCTAAAAGATGGTTATTTTTGGCAACCTATATCAATTTCCTATTCACACAGCAACTGGTGGCAACTAAAAATAAACCTGGTTTAGTACTAGCTAAAAATCCTGTCGCATTTGGCACATGAACAACGTGCACAAATAAAATTTAAGATCCCCTGTTCTGCTATTTCATTCGAGCCCACTCATCAAGCTTAGTTTGCTGCCATTTGAAAGCTATTGAAAAGCCATTAACTGGCAGGACTGTGAAAGCCGCAGTGCAGCAGCACACCTCAGTGCTGGAAGAATGTGGCTGCAAGTGCACACCAATTAAATCTTTCTATTCCTGGGGATGTGGGATTAGGAGCGGTGTCAATCAATTGTGCTACAATAGCACGTGCAGCAGTCATGGTTCAAGACGCACAGAGGTTTATCGTAACTCCAGCAGCCGAGTGAGGGTGACTTGGAAGCCTCTGAAAGATCCTGGAACAGAACCTACGTTAAATAATGTATTCTGAGGTGTACTGGATACCTGAGGAAGGGCTTTAAATAATGCATTTTCTGGGCATGACAGTTGTAGCAGAAGAGAATGCTGAAACCTGTAGCAAGACTAAAGCCTGAGATGAAAGAATGTCTCATTACCATTTTATCAAATGCTGTAAGTAACAAAATGGTTATTTTGCTTTTAAAACTGTCTTTTTATTTTTTGAGGTGTGTCTTCTTATTACATATGCAAAAAGTCGAAGGCAGATGCTGCATGATGTCAATCAACATAGTAGTGGGGAAGGGGAGTTGTTACTTTGCATGTGAATATATAGGCAGAGCCCAGTGTTTCTTTCTCTCCTCTGTTCAGAGGTAACTTCATTGTGTGTGTAATAATGCTCTCATTCTGAACTTCATAATGATCAGCTTTTAAAACTTTTGTTTAAATTAATCACCAAAGAATGTAACGTCCGAAAAGAAGAAACGTCATTGACAGCATTATGTTAAGGACGCCTTTAAGGGCAACCTTGGAACATGGCTCTCACACTTTGCAAGGGTATACAAATGAGAATAGCTTTATAATTATGAGCCCAGCTCATCATCTACTGTAGATCAAATGCTTGTATCCCCTCCTTATCAGAATATTTAGCTATTTGGTGTGACAGACTTAAAAAAATAATAATGAACTTTTAACCTTGAATCATGCAGGCTGCCTCCTTAAATGCATCCTGAAATTGGGATCTATGCTAAATGTATTTGATTCATTGCAGAGGGAATTCCTAACAGCATTTTTCTTTTCAAGGTTGCTTGTCTTCCTAGCTGCACATTTTTCAGTCTTTTAGGAGTTGCCTTTCAAAGCATCCAGGGTATGAGTGGAAATTGCTGGGTTTCCATCAGAGAAATGAATTATTCTTTAAATACTTGTTTTGGACAGCCAGCAGTAGTTCAATAGCCACAGATATTTTTTACTGAAGGACTTAGAAAACTTCAGACTTTAGTCATTATGGCACAGTTTTTACATGTCAAATAGCAGACTGCTGTAAAAGCTTTTTCTCTCCAGATTGTGGTCTTTAATGACTTAAGTGTACCAAGGACATTTTGAAACTATTTTTAAAGCACTGTGTTATAGTTAATAAACAAGTAATGTGGTTCTTTGCTATCTTACTATGAAATTATGATGCCCTGGAAGTATTTTAGCAATTCAAGGAAAAATGATTTATATGGGTTTCCTCTTGTCTGGATTCAGTGGGACTGGTGTATGGACTGCTTTTAATACTAGTGGGAGTTACAATTCCCTGTTCATGCGGAGAAGCACAGATTAGTTTTACTGCACAGTTTTAAAGGTGCATTCTAGGAATAATTCTTTGAGCTTGTATTGAGATTTGATAAATAAAAACAAGGAATTTGTAACATAACTATCTTGAAGATGTCAAAAAAGTATTGTTTGGTCTTTATTCATTTTAAAATTACTCTTACAGTGAAATTGTAACAAATCTATATAGGCATGTGCGTGTCAATAGCATATTAAATAAGTAACTCTTTAGTGAAACTGTAGGAAAGATATGAGGATGACCCTGAGGTTCTTCTGTTAAAAGAAAGCAAATGATGACTAATTAGGGTGTTAATTGCATTGATTGCAGAGATGAAGGACTAAAACACAGCAGAGGGAAAGGTGAATGTACAGCATCAATTTTGTCAATAATATTTGTTTCCTCTTTTTCAGATTTGGAATTTTGATTAGTGATTTCTCAGTAAATTGGGGTGTTTTACCGCACAGCTCTTTTCCAAATAGAGTTCTTTAGAAGACAGCGGATGCTGGCTGGAGCCTGACAGGAGATTTTTTCACTGCCCATGCTTCTCAGAATTGGCAAAAGTGCTTCCATTTCCACCTGTAATTAGTGAAGGAGAAGCACTTCCTCTGTGATGCTCCCCTGAGAGTAATTATTTGACTTAACATGCCAATATGTTGCAGATATTTGTGTTTGGCAGACAGCTGGGATCAAAGATGGGCCAGGGCTGCATGCGCAGTTGCAGCACCAGCAGTGTTCTGAGATGTGCTGAGAACAGCTGAATCTCACAGTGGTTGGAACGCGACTCTTCACACCCCACTTTGCTTTTAATTCATTTCACCAACGATTTCTGTATCAGAAAGAAAAGACACTTGTCCACAGGAAGCACGGTAGCAGAGCACTGTCTCTTGGACTACTTTGGGTAGAGAGGAAATATCTAAAAAGCACAAATTAATGACACTTTAAAGCTAGTGTTTTATGAGCTACACTGCTATGTACCTGGCTTTTGCATATGTTTGCATATTGTCTGTTTAATCTTTGCAGGAATTGAGTGTGGAGATCTGAGCTGAGAAGGGCTATAGCTATTCTCTGATGATGTTGGTACAATTTTAATAACATTCTTTCATTTTTTCAGGGCACTGCTCCCATGAGAAAGCTGTGAAAATCAGATATACTTCACCATATAACTCACCATCTTGTCATAAGACCTTTCAGGCTGGAAAGATCCAACTTTGAAAGCTTTCCAGTTCACCACAGGCTCATAAAATCATTAATGTTGGAAAAGACCTCTAAGATCATGGAGTCCAACCATTATCCTAACATTGCCATATCCGCCACTAGACCACGTCCCTAAGCACCATATCTACATGATTTTTGAACAGTTCCAGGGATTGCAATTCAAACAGTTCCCTGGGCAGACTGTTCCAGTGTTGACCACGCTTTCAGTGAAGTAATTTTTCCTAATATCCAATCTATACCTCCTCTGGCACAACTTGAGGCCATTTCTTCCTGTTCTATCTCTTGTTACCTGGGAGAACAGACTCATTACAACCTCCTTTAAGACAATTGCAGAGGGTGATAAGGTGTCCCCTAAGCCTCCTTTTCTCCAAGTTAAACAATCCCAGCTCCCTCAGCTGCTCCTCGTAAGACTTGTGCTCCTGACCCTTCTCCAGCTCTGTTGCCCTTCTCCCGATACTCCCTCCTGCTCTGGGCAGGGGTAGCTGCATGGTCAAACCAGATTTTCTGGGACCATGCCCAGTGAGGTTTTTAAGCCCAGTAATGCTCTGGAATTGCGCCTGCTGCAGCCATCATGTTGTCTTTAGCTGGCACCTGCAGCATTTAACACACAAGCCGAATGTGTGTCAGCCTGTTGGAGCAGCTCATGTTGTCACTACTTGTGCCCATCTCCTTTTTGCAGCCAAGGATCGCTGCTGCTCAGAGCTGTCCCTGTCTGTGCTTGTAGCTTATCCTTGGCAATCTGTGAGTGTGAGTATTCAGAAAAGAGAACAGTGGTTTGTAGGAGAGTATCACATGTTATCTGCCAGCTGCAGGGTACCATTTTATCTTGATGATTTGTGTGAAAGACTATACAAATGAATGTAATTTTGCGAATTAGGCAGCACCTTGCTGTTGTCTTCTGTCCCTTGTATATCTAGTTATGATATAAATATTATCATTTGCATGTTATGGCAGTGGTTTTCCACCTTTGCTCTGGACTTTCTCTGAGGGGTCTGCAAAGGTAACTAAGAAAAACAGTACTTTAGTAAGGAGGCTTAAGTTTGTTACTCCAGAGTCTGATTTCTGCTGCAAATGCTATAGAGGTGCATTAGTGCAAACAGAATTAAAACCTTGCTACAAAGAGTTATAGTCATACCAGGTGGAAGTCCAAGCCAAGTGAATTTATCCAATGCCGTGGTTTGACATCCAAATATTAGGATCATAAAATCTGAACATCAGCCTCTACTTCTATTCTTTCTGGTTTATGCCTGTTTCCAATTCTTTTAAATCCTTTGTATGAATTAAAACCCACTGAATTGTGCTATGTTACAGCCCGATACCTACAGAGATCTGGGATGAAAATACTAATTAGATGTTTATTGATAAATTTAATTCAGGATTTGAAACAAGATATAAAATTAACGTAATAATTTTCTTCAACATCTATCCCATATTACCTTAAGGACCTGATTACATGGTAAGGGTTGTCCATGAAGTGGTAGCTCTACCTGAACCTTATGCAGCTTGGAAAGGGTTGGGAAGAGATGTGATATGGTACATTAGTTTCAGTTTTCAGAGGATGGAGACTTGAACTTGATTCTCCCATGGATGAAGAAGTACTACTGTGGGTGAAACATGTGATACCTTCGTGTCAGCTTTCTTCCTGTGAGACAGCCTGTGAAACTTTCATCTGTGCCTCAGTAATGCGAGTTACTGTAGTTTAGACCAAATAAGAAGAGAAGAGGAGCCTGAAAAGAAAAATTGAAGATCCATAGTGGGTCTGTGACACAGGAACCCTTTACCTCTGGCGGCATGTGCAGGATGTGTGATGACACAAGTAACAGTGACACATAGGTGTTCTGTCACACTGGCTGGTTAGTGACATAAGAGAACTAGCAAATTCTTTGAAGTGTTTTCTCCATCGCATGAACAGGATTTCTTCTATTCCGGGGTTAGGCAGGAGGTGGTATTAATTTATTTATTGTGTATTCTGGTGTCCCAGAGAATTCTCACATCTTCTTGGACATGTCCTCTGCCTCCAATGAGGAGCTCAAGGGACAAAATAGTAAAAATTAGGAAGGTGGTGGGAATGAGAGCTGTAAACAGAAGCAGGATGATTGTGACGGTCTTTATTCAACACCTATCCCATTTATTTAGGTTGATAGTTCATGATAATGTCTGCTAACTCTCGTGTCATGGTTTATTTCTGCAATAACAGAGCTAAGTACACCATGGCTGCAGGGAAAAATTCCTTTTCCGTGTACATGCTTATAACACTTTGACCTGTGGCATGAGGTTAAGATTGTTACTGAAATGAGATGCTTAGCATGACTGAGTGATCCTGCCTGCTGGAAATGAGGCTGGGAGGCAGAGTCAGGAGTCATCTGCCCTGGGAGTCCAGAAAGAGGAGGAGGAGGAGTGGCTCTGTGAAATGAACCACTGCTTGGGAGTTTTAAGGTCCTGTGAAGGCACATAAAGCAAGACTGGGGGAATAAAGAGATTTTGATGAAAGGTTATTTGTTTGAGAAGCTTATACTGTACAAATATATAAAAGAGTTCTAATGCAGTACACAATATTTCTTATTCCATTTTGACAGACTGAATGTGTCTGATGTATCAGTGATATGCAGTGCAAACTTTTTTAAAAAATTACATGATAATTCAGGTGTCATGAAAGATATCTTAAAAATTAGTTTTTTAATTATTCAGTTAAGAACAAATGGATTTTATCTTACTAACCTTAATATAAATAGAGCCACAGCTAGAATATTTTTACTTGTGTTACACTTTTTATTTCTCTGTCTCTCACTGTCATCACAGGATAAGTGCAGGCCAACAGGAAAATAGGCTATTATTTACCACCTGTGAATGACAGTATGTCTGTAGCAGCTAGATGTATTTATCTATTTTTATTCTCCAGTTCCTGAGTTCATGTGACAATGACAGAAACGCAACATGATTTTTTAAATTTGAGCTAATTTTCTACCTAATCTAAGTATTAACAAGTTTGAGATTCATGACATTATGTGCAAGGAAAGAGATAAAAAATTAATTTTTATATCAGTATGTAGACATAAGAAGTTATACTTAGGAAAACATATTTTGAGCTGGCAATAAGCCAATTAGCTTGGCACATTTGTAGTAGTAGTCTAATAATTTGCTAAGTGTGTTTCCAATAAATAAAACTTACCTCACAGTAACAACTTTCCTAACAATGACAACCACATAGAATAGCATTTAATAATTATATTAAGATGAATTTTTATATTAAATTGGTATTTGGAAAAACAGACTTTGAAATAACAGCAAAGGAACATTATTACTTGGACAATTGAAGACTACATTTTCTACTTTGTATTCAAGTAGAAATAGGTTTTATTTACAGTAGTTTAGTGGAAATCAGAGTCATCCACCAATTATTTTTTGTCATTGTTTTGTTTGCCACTGTAGAAATCTGTCAGTAGAGAGAAGAATCAGCACTTTCTATGGAAAACTTTACTGAGGGCTTGTAAGGAAATGATAAAGAATTTCCCTATAATTTTGGTATTTGGAGTGCTTTTTTCTTCTAATGTAGTTATTCTGCAAACAGCAAAGAAATCTAGCCACCCTAGAAATCAGATGAAAGAAGATAATGAAGGTCAAAGTACCATATTTTCTCACCATATTGGCACAGCATGGTTGAAGTTTCAGATTCTGATACTACAGTTTTTGAGAAGACTGCTGCAGGAACAGAGAGCAGAAAAAAACCCCAAACCAACAACACAACCCTCCCAACCTCTTTATTTCCATTTATGAAATTGTAGCAATATAGCCACTTTTCAATCATGAAGTAGCTTCTTGCTCCAAATAATCACATTTATTTCTTTTTCTTTTTTCATACAAATTAATATACTGCATCATGGTGAATTTTGCACAGTTTCTAAGTTATAAAACCAAACAGAAAATATTTTTAGATAATTCAATTAACACCTGCATCAAATTTGCAACGGTATGAACTTGGTTATTTTAAAGCAAGTAAAATCTGAAATTGAAGTAATTCTAATTTGTTCTTAAACAAATGAAAATAGTAAGTCAGCAGAAGTTTAGTTTGATTTGGAGCAAATTAAGAGTTCTCCTAGTGCAAGTTTTTTAAAATATCATAAAGGAACGCCACCGATTAAAGAAAAAAATCTGTTTGATTGTTTATTACAAAATGTATTTTTCATTTCTTTGCTTTTGAGCAAATGCCTTCAGTGAAAACAACAGCCATATAAAACCTACTAAGAGAAATCTGCGAGTTTCGACTACTGCACATCCCCTGAGCCAACAGATGGGTCAGTCTGGTGTCAATTGCAGAAACAAATGCAGATAGTATGGCCAGAACTGATTTTCTTGCCAGTGCCATTATTGTACTCTGAAAGACAACAGTGCCTGACAACTTCCCCCCATCTATAAGGTGATTCAGAGAGCCTTGACTTAGTCCACTTTAAACCTCTTTTTGACCAGTAAAAATGGGACCTGGCAAGGAGTGTGGACAGGAGGGCACGACACACTGTGGAGAGCACTTGGTCATTTATTGCTAGCTTTTCATCCAGCTGGAATACAGACATTCCTGTTGGAAGTGTACTTTACTCTTTTTCATTTCACAGTTGATTTTAAAACAAAATATGTTATTCTCAGAAAAAAGGAAAAGATAAAATCTGATATCTTTGACTGTAAATCCTACTGTGAATGTCTCTCTATGCAGTATGACATTTCAGAAGAGATGGAAGCAGTATTCAGGGCACCTAGACAGGCAGTAAATCTGGGCCATACCACCTCAGGTTGGTGGACTCCTGCTGTGGTCCCATTTGGTGCAAATCCTGTTATGAAGTACAACATAGAAAATATGTGTGGGACCTTGTAAAGGCATCTACAGAAAATAGAGCAATGTATTAAGGTCATATTTTGAAAGTTAATCGATAGCTTTCAAATGTGATCCCTTTCCTATAAAAGGAATCAAAGTTTCTCCTGTGAAAAGTTTTGTAAATGTTGACATCTAAACTGAGGAAGGAGGAAAGCAACTATGTAGAAATTTCATCTTTTTTGTCTCTCTTTGTGGGAAGAATAGTATTTTTGCCTTTAAGTAGCTTATTGCAGGAGGCTCTAAAAATATGTTAAAACAATGTATTCCTTACTCAACAATCATTTTATGTGAGAGACATTTTATATTCAGATTGCACATGAATTGAACAGCTTGTTTTTCAGGTGCTTTCCTTTCAACACATTTGCTTGATTCTGTTAGCTGCAGTACTAATGTTAGTTGCAGAAGTGGTATGTGTAAATCATGTAGACATAGTTATGAAAAATAAAGCTCTTAAGGCAAGCTAAATGACTTAATTCCTCTTAATCAGCAATGAATATATAGATTTATTTTGTCTTGGAGTGACATTTTTCTTTCTTGTAAGAAGTAACGTCAGAGTTGCAGTAATAATTCCTATTTGATTCCTACTTCATTTTTTTCAACATCTGTAAAGCCTTTTTATGTTCATCTAGTTATTTCTTCAGTAAAGGTGCCTGAAGATTTGTGTGGACTAGGAATCCATCCTCTGACACTCTGCTTTTTTTCAGCTGGTCAAATGAGGTCAAGCTGTTCAGTTTCCTCTTCTTCTTCTGCTTCTTCTTCTGCTTCTTCTGCTTCTTCTGCTTCTTCTTTTTCTGCTTCTTCTCCTTCTCCTTCTCCTTCTTTTTCTGCTTCTTCTCCTTCTCTACCTCCTCCTCCTCCATCTCCTCCTTCTCCTCCTCCTTTCTCTTCCTCCTCTTCTTCCTCTTCCTCTTCTTCTCCCTCTTCCTTCTCTTTTTTCTCTTCTTCCTCTTTTTTGAATTATCAACCATATTTCCCCATTTTAATTTAACCCAGAAAGGACATTGCTGCACGTGTTCACAATCCAATGTTACAATGCTTATCTTCTCTTCTGTTTCCATGCCCATACAGCTGTCCTATAGTAGTATATGGCCACAAGTGTAATGCTTGATGGTAGATGTAGAAGGTGACCTTAGAGACTGTTGCAAACGCTGTTGTCAGGAAAGCCACTAAATCTGCTTTCCTTTTCACTTACCCATGAAGATCCAGCTCAGACTAGCAACCATCCTTGCTCTTCTAGCCTTAGCCAGGCTTACCTAGGACATACCCAGTAATTATCCCCCCAGTGCAAGGGAGAGAAGCCTTTCAGATGCCAGAGGTGTGGCTTCACATGCCAGAAATTCTCATGGATTGGTTCTTCACCCCTCTTTACTGAGGGTTTCTTTTTACAGAGCTTTACAGGGCCATTTGGAGAGGTCAGAACTGAGTGAAGGAGCTGACTTGGGTTTCAGAAACACGGAGCTGCTGGGCCCGTGTTGTTGCTTTTGTGTGGCTATTCACCCAGTACACCAAACAAGGAATCTTGTGATCTTACCTGTTAATCTCATCCATGTGTGCTATTTTTGTTGTTGTACTCTGCCTAAATTTTTACTATATTAAATTCATTTTATTGTTCCATATTCTCTTGATTTTTATGGCATACAATCTTTCTTTTTCCCTTTCACTCTTTAAATTTCTACTAACTTTTCTCTCCTTAGTCACTGCTTAGCTAAGCTATGCATATTTAATTCTTTTCATCTTTCCTCATAAATCAGTCCCTCGGGCCCCAAAACCATTTGTGGTACTTTCTTTTGAACTGCTTCAATTTGACTGTCTAGAATTGAATGCAGTATTCCAGACAAGTTGCCTTTCTGCAGAATGGAGGAGGGCCAGTTTCCAATCCTCTTGCTGTTTGAAAACTGAGATGGCAGCCCCTTGATGTGCACGGAACAGTGACCAAAGGCCTAGTTATTAGCCCTGCTGCAGAATTTTTGTTAGCTCCACTGTGTGGTAAACTACTTTTCCATCTGCTTTTACTTTACAGGAACTGCTGTAAATTACTGGATTGCGTGTAGAACCACAGTTCACTTGGCATAGGATTTCCTTTCCTGTGTGCTTGCCAGTCCTTATGGTTAGGTCTGTGAACCACTGTTTCCTTTTTGACTTTTAACTCCCTGTGATGTATGATACTCAATATCCTCTTTGTCTTGATTCACATAGTCCTTTACTTACTTTTACGTATGCAGTTTTTTGCAAATTTTGATTTTCTTCTTCTCCTCCTGTGTTTTCCTCCTGTGTTTTCTGTAATTCTCATATACTGCATGACTCTTGAGCCCTGGCATATTTTCTGACTAAATAGTGATATCTGAGAATGTCTGTGATAAAAGAACTGCCCCAGGTTTTGAAACAATCTGATTTTTTTTTCTTTATTCAAGCAGTGGGTTGTTGCTGCTGCTGTTCAACTTTTTCAGTACCTTTGAGGTGTAGCAATTGTAATTTTGGCTTCCTCTCACTGTGCACCAATGTGTTAATTCAGTCTCCCAAATTGCAGGTTTACCAGTATTAGCAACAGTCTTAGCGTTTTTCACTGCCTGTTGTGGTAAGTACCTTTGTAAAACACCTTTTCTATTATACTGTGATAGCAGGAAGAATTTTCCACTGCATCTCTTTCCCAGGTGCATGTCCTTCCCTCCTTTCTATCTTATATCTGAAACTGTGGGCTAGAGATCAATATATTATTACATCTCAATTCATTATTAAATTATTACATTAAATATTACATATTTCATGCACTATAAGGAAATAACTATTATCATCAAAGCTTAATTATCACTTCATAAGTCTTGTATTGCAGCCAAATAAAGACAGCTAGGTCTGTGCAAGGACTAGAAGGAGTTATTTTTTTCTGGAGGGCTTCTCATCTATTCCTTCTTATCTTTCTTTATTGTCATTTGGCAAGCCCAGATCTTCGTTCTCATTCTGCCTTCTGATTTGGAGCTTCTTGAGTTTTACTTGCCCTTGGTGTGATTTAGATTAACAACAATTTAGATTATTCGAATATGACCAAATATTCTGATGCAATTTCCTCACAGGCTTTGAGAGTGACAAGCATTAATTAGTATATTATTCTAACAAATATACATTGCTTGCTTCTGAAAATGCCAAATCAAAAGTGATCTAAATTCATAGATCCAGAGCCCATAAGGTTAGCTCAAACAGCCAATTTGTTTTCTCTTCTAAGTTGTCTATATATAGATATATATTAAAAATGTGTTACTGCAGTCAGTGTTAATCAGATGACTGTTGTTCTCTGATTACTTTAAACTCTCTCTTCAGATCCTGACATAGGGACTTGGACTATTTCTTTAAAAAAAAAATTAGCTGCTTTATCATTAAGCTTTGGGAAACATATAAGCCTATTTTGCTTTGATCGTTCTAAGAAAACAAAGTCTTTGTGATTATGTTACTTGCATTTGTGCATCTTGTAGTTTTTCCTCCCCATAATAATTTCCAAACCCGTTACCCAGTTGCAGGAAAATGTTTCGAAACCAGGTTAATCGTGACACAATTTATTCAAATAAGTGAGTACTACATTGCCTAGTAGTGTTGTACAACTATTTCATTATGGTTAGAAATTATAATGTGGTTTTCTACTATATGGATGTCAGGATGAGCTTACAAGCCATTATCTCTTGTCGCACAAGGTACCGAGTAATGCCAAGTATCTTGCAAGGAGATTTAAGCATGCTGCAAGTAAGTTTCTTCTTCTTGGTGTGCTGGTTTCAGCTGGGGTAGAGTTAATTTTCTTCACGGTGCCTAGTACAGGGCTCTGTTCTGGATTCTGGATTCTGGAGTGTTGATAATACAGAGATGTTTTTATTGTTGAGCAGGCTTACACAGAGCCAAGGCCTTTTCTGCTTTTTGTACAACCACGCTGGGGAGGAAGCTGTTGGTGCATGGGAGGTTGGGAGGAGACACAGCCAGGACAGGTGACCCCAATTGACTAAAGGGATATTCCAGAGCATTGGACCTCCTGCTCATAATAGAAAGTAGGGAGGAAGAAGGAGGAAGGGAGTACATTTGGAGTGATGGTGTTTGTTTTCCCAAGTGTTGTTACATGTGATGGAGTCTGGCTGTCCTGGAGATGGCTGAACACCTGCCTGCCCGCCCATGGAAAGCAGTGAGTGAATTCCTTTTTGCTTTGCTTGTGTGTGCAGCTTTAGTTTTCCCTATTAAACTGTCCGTGTCTCAACCCACGAGTTCTCTTTTACCCTTCACATTTTTTCCCCGATCCTGCTGGTGGGGGAGTGACTGAGTGGCTGAGTGGGGTTTGGTGACTGGGGTGAAACCACAGCACTTGAGTGAAAAACAGTGCCATGCACACTTTGCACCACTTACCTTGCTGCAAGCAAAAGAAAGATAAGGTGGTAGTGGGACAAGCTTCTGAGGGTTTGTCTACACTTCATAAAAAATGAAAGAAAGGCATTGGACCTCTGATGTTCTACAGCATTGTTATTTAGCTTGCTGGATCATTTTTGAAGTGTCCCTTTTAGTCCTCTCTATGGCAGAGGCTATGGATGGTATCTAGAGATCTCTTCCAATAGACAGGGCAGATGAAACGCCCTCAAACTGTGTGTTCTGTCCCCTGTGCAATCTTCCATCTATTTCAAAAGGCTTTGTAGCCTCAAATACTGTTCCCTGTCTACGTATACCCTCCTACTACTTACTAGAACATATAAAAACACCTTTGGGTTTCTGTTGCAAAATACCTTTCTCCTGTGTTGCAGTGCAGTCTTCACTTTAAACACTGCGAAATTTAGAAGCCACAAAAAAAGATAATTATATGTTAGAGCACAAGAGCACAGCAAAATCAAATGAGAACTAGGACTATGGGCTGTGCTGTCTAGATGTGTTTCATTTGTTGTACGTGAACCTTCACTAAAGAACATGAGCTGGTATACAACATTTAACTGACAAGCTTTTTTCTGTCCCTTCTCTTCTTCTCTTTTTCTTTTTTTTTGCTCGGGGAATACTTATGAATACTTATATCTTAAGTATCATGGCTGATTGCTCAAAAGACTTAAAGTCCAAAAGAGCAGTGTTTCAACCTATTATCTGAATACTCATTGTCTGAAGATTCTACAGTAAAGCCCTGAATTCACCTTGAACACAGACTTTCATCTCCAAAAAGCTCATCTGGGATATTCTGTGAGATGAATGGGTTAATGTGTTTTACTCATATCTGAGACTGTGCATTCTTTCTAGTTGGAAACTCCTGTGCTTTAGATCAGACAATGGTGTCTTTGTTTCACAAAATGTTCTGATGTTTGCAGGAGAAATTACTAGAAGTATGCTGTGGTTTGTGGGAATCCAGACTGCACCTTTGTCTCATCCTCCAAGGGAGTACAGAAGGGTAATGGCAGAGAGGAGATGCAGATAGCAGCTTTACCAAAATAAACAGTATGAGCTTGACCAGATCATGTATGTTCATTTTGCTTGCATTCCTGTAGTTTCTGGATGTGATCTACAGATGAGGACTACTACCCTGGGACATACAGACTTTCTTTCAGACCCTTCACACTTATGAACTCCCTGTGCATCAAAAACAGACAAAAGATACATTTTTTTTGTTGTTTCTAAAAAATGGGAAGAACCCTATACATATGTATTTGAAACCTGTGTTTTATTACACTGAAGGGTAATGCACAGGCAAGCAGTTTGGCTGTATTTGTTGACTAAACTGGCACACAGTTAATGAATTTTACCTAGAACATAAAATCTCCGTATGTCACAGACTGCTACATGGCATAAATCACAAATGACAGTGCAGAGCCCTCTGTTATATTTAATTAGGTATTATTCAGACTCTCTTCTATCACTGCGATGGCAAGATCCCAAACTGGTTGATTCTTTGATTTAAATATAATAAATTTTTAGAAAATGCCACTGTAACTTCACTGAATTGCTGATAGATAGATAATAGAGTCTATTAGGAAGCCTGTAGAGTTGATAAATAGCATCTGATAAGTAACTTTTCCTTGGTATCAAGCTGGAAATTGATTGCAGTTCCTACTTACCAGTCTAGTCACATCGAAAGGCTCTTGAAGAGCAGCATACAGGAGTAGGGTTTTGCAGGAGGATGGCTGCTTGAATGTGCTCAGGATTGCTCCTCAGCAAAGACAGAATTGGGTGTTAAGCAGAAATTGAGGAAGCTTTGTGTATTGTGTCATTTAAGAGCCCTAACTTTCTAATTACATCTAAAAGAAGCTCTGTGGAGCCAAGAATAAGAGAAGCACATCAGCTCCTTTACTGCAATGTAATTTATTCTCGGAGGACTTGGCATTAATTGAATTCTTTACATTCTTTACAAGGTAAATAGTTTACATTTATACTGCTCCCTCATGATTATCTGCTTTTGGGGTGGGAAGGGGAACCAAGAAAAAAGAAAAAGGATGAAGTCCATTGCTACAGTGAGCAGATCCGTACTGACCTGATGGAAGCATTTCAGCTGTGGAAGTCAGGCTGAGTGGTTACAAGCACCACGCTTCACTCACAGCTTAATAAATGTAATGGAGAAGCTGTTCAAATGGTAAGTAATTTTCCCTGTGCCGAACAAAGGATTTTCAAATCCAAGTATTTTGATGCTGACCTTGATGTTTCAATTTGAGATGGATTTAAACTAAGCTAGCCTTTTCTGTGGCTATTCTTAGCCACATTTCTTTTGGAAACTGTAAGATCAGTAGAAAATACATAATAACTTTTGATTTCTGAAGAGAGCACCTGTAAAAAATGCATTCATCTGTGGTTCAGACACAATGACTTCAGTTATGCTGTAGTATTTGTATCACTGATTTCATATGGAATTCATCTCAGCTTCATAAATACTAGTAAATTGTTATTTCTAATTCAGCATAATAAATTTAAATAATATGCATTGTTAGTAGAAGAAAATCCACCTGTATAATAATGTCATTATGTATAACAGCAAAGTGCACTACTGAAAGGGCCAGTGCTTTAATTTCTGGTCTGTCTTCTGTTAGAAAACATAGAGTGCACATTAATGTAGCTTTTTGAGCTGGATGAAGCTGCACTGATTTACACCATCCGTGTGTATGAATCTGTAAGTGCCAAAGCACTTGCTGCTCATTGCATGCCTTTCCCACATATCTTTGTTAGTACTATGGTTATGGTTAGCTAGCCACCTTTAAAAGTGTTGTACAATGGTACTGACTTTATGAAAAAACGCCTTTTTAAATTTGCTGAATGAATGCTAATCTATTTAAACATTTATTGAAGTTGTTGAAATTTTGAAATTTTTTATCTTTCTGCAATTCAGGACAATTTCAGTTATCTAAATTTGAATGTAGGTGTTTAATCACAGTTGTGAAAATGGGCTGATATCTTGTCTTTAGCAAGAATAGACCAAGATAGGGGGTAAGTGTCAGAGGACCCAAACCAAACACAGTATATATTTTGGGGGGCTTTTTATGCTTTTTCCTTAAGTGAGATTAAACTGCTTAAAGACTATTGTTTTGGTAGCAGTGTCAAGCAGATACATTCTTGGAATCTCAGATTATCATTTTTCCAGGTACTTTAAACCTTCTACATTTTGTTTCAATGTCATAAAGACCATAGTCTTTCAAATACCCAGAACTTTAACTATTCATTGTTTAAAATATCATAAAAACCAGAGTGTTTGCATAAATAAAGGTAAGCATGTCTCGTATTATTTTGAAATTTGTAATTTTAAGCGTTATGCACCATCATTCCATGTCACCTTATTTGAGACGCTTGCTGCATTAAGCAATGTCAGCAGTTTGATTGTGTGCTTGCCTTTAATGAAAAGGCACATGCAACGTCAAAATACATCGCGTCTTAGCAGAGGGGCGAGCCTGTGTAAACATGTATGTAGGCATTCAGCTTCACATTCTGGAAATGCCTCCTGACCTGTGACCCAGATTAGACTGGAACATAATCACCCCCATGTAATGTGAATTACCATCTGAGGTACATTTTTTAGGATAACTAGTCTCCCAATTTAAATGCCAGACCAAGTAGCTAAAGTTATTTGACATAAAGCCATAAGAAGCAGTATAAGGGAAAGCTGTATCAATATGGTTTCTGAAAAGACGTATGGCAAAAATGTCCCTGCATACTGTAAAGTTACTCGAGCTCAAATCATCTGCAGGAGATAGAAGAACATTTCTGTAACAATCACATTCTTCCTCTCTGTTTATGTGCCATCACCCTTCCTGTGCTCTTCATTCTGTTCATGAGCTGGTGCTTGTAATGCCACAAAATATTCCTTCTCTCATCTGCACAGTGAGAACCAGTGACAATTCAAAGCAAACCGTTCCTCTTTACTCGGAAATCTCTTGTTTGTACAGGCAGGATCAAAACTGTAATTTGTCTTGTGATGCAGATGTCATACTCTCCGATTGTGAGTAAATTGCTACAATTTTATGAACACATTGTTGTAAAGCAATGATTCTTCTCTTTCTTGTGCTTCATGGTGGATCCAGTCAGTGAAGCAGCTTTTCGCTAGCAAGCATCCTCGAAATATTTTTTTCTTCTTTTTTTTTCTGTTGGTTACAGTGGTGATGACATCCTTTGTCCTGTACTAGTTAGTAATCGATGTAATATGGTAAAAGTTTCTCTGGTTTTCATATTTCAGTGTTTTATAGAGGTTTTTATATTGTGTGCTTATAGAGAAGATGCAGACCTTAAAACTATATGTATACCCTGAGAATCACGTTTATCCTAGTAATTTTTGTTTGGAACATCTCGTTAAATAAATAATAACCTGGTAAACCTTGCCAGCTTTTTCATGGGTGACGCTGCAAATGTGTTCTCCGGTGCAGTCTGTCATGGCCATCACATTGACCTTATTGAATCCCTGCACATTAGTGTAATTTGTCATGCACTGGGGCAAGAACCGCATGAAGTAATCTTCAAATCTGATCTCTTATGTCATGAGATATAAACTTTTAAGCAAATAGATTTAGAAGACAACCTTTTTCCCTACCGAACAATCTTTCCTCCTGTTACCATATTGCCTCCTGACTAGCACATTCAAAACCAGCTCTGTTTGGGATCATGTTTTCTGCCTATCTTCTGCTGTTGAATGCGGCTCATAGAGTGTTCTTGTACCAAATCAGTGTGGCAGTTTGTGCCAGTTTTCCCATATATGGAGAAGGAAAGGATGGACAGACCTGCTGCACGTTATGTTTTTGGGAGGCTCTAATAGTTTTTTCTTTTGAGTCTGACTGTGGCTGAGTTGTCATTCTCTAAGCAGTAACTGTTTACATCCGCCTAATAAAGTTGTGAATTTTAGCAGCTATTTTTTCCTGGAAGGTTTCTTTACAGCTGAAGCTATTGCTGATGTTGGCAACGCTCACTTAGGACAGAGCAGTTGGCATACTTCAAATGGGAGAGCTTAATCCTGGGGATTGGGTTAACAGAAACTTTGAGCGGTTCAAGAGTGGAAGTGCGTATTTTCATGCCTGAGGCAGACTAACCCTATACCTTGATACAGGCTGGGAACTGACTGACTTGAGTTGCAGTCCTGCTGAAGAGTGAGCAGGGGTTACAATGGACACAGAGTTGCATGGAAGCCAGATGTATGTGCTGATGATAAATCAGGCAAACCACACAGTGGGCTGTGTTCAGAGGAGTTTGGCCAGCAGATGGAGGGAACTTACTGTCTGCTGCTACTTGGGGCTAGTGAAGCTACACCTGCAAATACGTGGTCTTGGTCCCCCCAGTGTAAGATGGACATTGAGGCAATAGAATGAGAGCAATGGAAGGCTACCAGGATAACTAACACAAATGACAAAGCTGAAGTCTTCTCAATAGTGACAGTAGTAACAAGGGATAATGGCCACCGAAAGAACCCGAGGCATTTTTGATAGAAGTCAGTGCATTACTTATAAAATTTACCCAGACAGCTTGTAGAATCCGTTAACGGAGATTTTCAAGACTGGTAGACAAGACAAAGTTACCTGATCCAGTGTTAGTGAATTACCCCATGCTTCATGTGGTACTAAGAAATCCACGGAATTTCCTCCAGAAGCTGTCTATAACCAGCCTGTGCTTGAGTTGAGCACTCTTCAGATGCAAAAGAAGCTCTGCCTCTTGTGCCATCATCAGTTCCCCTGCTTAGTAGGACCACGGAGCAGAGCTCTGCCTGATTCTAAAACTGCGACTCAGTGATGCATTCCTTAGAGTTGAGCACCTGAAAGACTGATTCAGGGAGTTTGCCCTGTCTGCATTTATATTATGTTTTTTAATCCAAGCTTAATCTAATGAGGTTGCTGACCTGTAGCTGTTACACCCACAGTCAGACGCTGATCTCGTCTGGGATGTATCACGTTCCAGATGTGGTGAGAAAAGAAATTCCATCTGCAATTCATTAGTTCTCAGCTGAGACCAGTGCCCAAATGGATCAAGAGTCCTTTTCTCAATCGGCCTGAATTGCTTTGACTCCGGCCACATGCTGGGAACTGTTATGTGAGGCCAGTTCTGTCAGTCAAGCACTGTTCTTCATAGAACAAATAGACAAAGACTCGTATAAGCTGGAAGTCATCCCAGTGGAGAGGCAGAGGACACTAAGCCAGGAACATCCTTCCTGAAACTGGAATCTGCTTGTGAGAGCATCTTTGCTGTGCTGTGTTTGACCAAGACACTGAGCTGATTTGTTTGATTTCTTGCCTTGGATGAGGAGAGCAGTGTGATGGCAAAGATGGCCTGCAGCTTGCATCAGTCTCATTGGCGATACGGCAGCAAACACTACCAGTTCCTCCTAAGAACAGAGACTGCGCATGAGCTAAGCTGAGGAAAAGCAAAGATACCATTAAAGTCTTTGGTCAGCAAACAGTGCAGATTTACAGCTATGACTAGGACAGCAGCCACAATTCTCAGCATCAGATAAGTTTTCAAAATATGAACATCAAGTTCAGTTGCAGCCTGTTGGAGCTCAACAGCATGGCTGCTCCTTCTTCCCTTCATAGAGGAGAAGGAATGAGCAGAGCAGGGGTGGGCTCCCAGCTGCAGGTGAGCACAGTTTAGCACAGCGAGCTGGTTTTCCTTCTGTGGCTGTGAGCCTTGCTGGCAGGCATTATAGCCACATTTAGAAGTGTTAGGATATAAGCTTAGGGTGTTGCAAGCCAAAAGGCCTGTGTACGCTAAAGGCTTGGCTACTGAAGTATTTTATACACAGCAGAACAATTCTAGTAGAGAAGATTTGAAGTTTGCTTATTCCGCAGTCCTATCATGAGAAAAAGAAGATGCAATTGCAAACTACCTCAGGCTAAGGAGGATGGTCTGAGTGTAGCTCTTCTATGGGATTGAGTTCTCTGAACACTGGGATTGAAGCCAGGAATAAAGTTACAGAGCTACCCTTTCATTTCCTTATGTCTTCCAACAAGGAAATAAAAGAAATGAAACATATAATTTTTGCTATGAAATGAAACATATAATTTAAGGTCAAGTGGAAAATTTTGTTTTATACAGCAGGAGTTGTTGGCTTTGATATGCAAGAAGAAAGGGTTTGTGTTTTGCCTTAATGCAAGCCAATACTTGTTTCCAGTTTTTAGTTTGTCAACTCATTTTCTTCTAACTAGAATGGCATGCTAAGAAAGGAACAGAAATTATAGGGGGAGAGTAGCCTATGTTAAAAGTAATTGACTGAACTTGACCTGTAGAATTGTATTCTGTGTCTGCTTCTGTCATAGAGTTTCCCAATGAGACACTCTGGGCACTTTTTTGATAAATGTGTGCTCCTCAGTTTTGGGAAGTCTGATTTGAGATCTTGTTGTAATTTATAGTGAATACATATAATATTAAATAGAATTTATGATATATAATGTAGTATTTGTATTATCTGTAGTTTATGAAATAATATAAAAATAATTTAGCAAATAAATATATAGTGTTATACATAGAATTTATAAAGTGACTGACATGCAGACCTAAGAGTATCATTTTGATAATATTTTATTGTGGAATTGTGATACATAGTAGTTTATAGAATACTATGCTTTTAAAGCAAACCAAAATACATTGTGAAAAGAACATAAAATTCTTGAATGGGACACCCAAAATTAGTGATTTAAAAAGAAAATCATTGTTTTTCACTTCCTTTGTAGAGAATGCAGATAAGAAGACGCTGTTGTCCATTCTTTAACGAAAATAAATAAATATTTGTGATGATTTTGTGTGCTGTGATGACATGAGCTTTACGAAATCCTGTCAGGAGACTGTTAATTATGCCTCCAGAGCAATGTTTGAATGGTATTCAATGCATTAAACACGTGTCAAACCACAAGGAGGAAACAAAGTGGTCATTTAGTCAGCACTGCTCAGGTGTGCCCTGAATGAGATAGGCATCCTTCGATGATGTAACTACACAAAACGAGTAGACAAAAACAGTTTGTTAAGTTGCGGAGTAATGCTAATTTTGGTATTTCTTAACTATCCAAGGTGAATTGAGTCTGCATTTCCTTCAGGAGGTCTTACTTCAAACTGTGGAGAGAAAACCTCCCTCATCTGGGCTGCTATCAGTACTTAGAAATTACAGATTTGAGCACCTAGCCCCCATATGAAGGAAATTCATATATATAAAGTGGAACATGAGAATCAGAAGTGAGGGAGTGGTCTGTAGCCACCACATCAAAAGGCCTTAGTGTAGGTTAGTGGGCACATTGTTGATGAATGTGGGTTCACATTCAAGGACTTGGGCAATAAAATTATCTGTCAATCCACTTGCCTCTTTTTGTAACATAACAGTTCCTTGAAAAGTAATTAGCAGCACTCAGTCTCCTGTGCTCTTTGCTCTCAGTGGAAAAGAACATACTTGAAAAGAACATTAGTGTTATTGCAATGTCAGTAAAAATACCATATTTAATGGTAAAAACAAAAAAGGAATCTGACTTAAAGGTAGTGCTGTGAATGTTAGGAATAACGTATTCAAAGACACCGTTGTGATTGTTTCCGCATGAAGATTTTAGTATCTGGTGGTTTCGTTAGAAGGATCAATTTTCATGTCTCTATACAACCAAAAATTTAAAAAATTAGAAAAAAAAAGTTATACATATGGTTAGGAATCTGAAATTACTTTGATGTTTTTAAGAGGTAGTTACCTGAGTGCCCACTGCATGCTAAATGTAAAATTATGATATGATGATTTTTCTTCTCACTGAATACAGGAGTTTGCCATCCTAAAGAAAGATGAAAATGAATAAAAAAGAGGCATGGATATCAAACTAGCATTAGTCTTCACAGTAGTTTCTTGTTTATAAGCAAACACTAGCTACTTGGATTGTATTGAAATATATAAGTATTTTGCCCATCTCATATTTAAACTTTCAGACTTCTTTCTATTCATGTTTGTTCACATGAACTGAGCTAGCTTTTAAAAAATGCATCAGAGATTTAATGGAATGAGTTATGTGTTATTTTCAAAAGGTAAGTGATAGTGACATAGACTCTCTGTAGTCAGCCTTGGTCGAGTAGGAGGAGATCACATGATGGACTTACACATGGCTAGAACAACAATATAATTGGTGGAGGTTTCATGGCACGTTTGAAAGCAAGATCTAAATTGGCTTGTGTTTAATTTCTTCCAGGCTGTTTCCAGCTATGTAATGTTTTTCGGACCCATGAGATGGAAATTGAGCAGTGCTTGCTGGAGTCCCTCCCCCTCGGCCAGCGCCAGCGGCTGGTCAAGCGGATGCGCTGTGACCAAATAAAGGCGTATTATGAACGAGAAAAAGCTTTCCAGAAACGAGAGGGCTACGGGAAGAAGCTGAAGCATGGAAAGAATCAACGAGTTCGTTTTAATCTTGCTGATATGATACAGGATGCCATCATACGTCATGATGATAAAGAAGGTACATATTGATGTTGTACGATATTTTCCTTTGTACAGTAAAAGTTTCAGAGGAAAACCTTTCTTGTTCTGCTCACCTACCTTTAGGTAAAATACAAAATACTAATCATAATGTGATTCTCTTGGTAGATTGTGCAGGCATGTATTGCATACAACATGTTACAGCTCGTTACTGAAATAAATAAGGTGTGGAGAGTAAACCTTCAAAAACCTAATGAATTTATTTTGAGATTAATAGGCTAATATTTTTCAAAACAAGTAAGGACCAAGATTCTATGATTATGCATGGCCTCTTACATATCTACATGAGCCATAGAATTTAACACAAGTTAAATTTGAAAATTTGAAAGTTAAATTTGAATGTTGAAAATTAGGTTCTCATTTTTAGCCAAAATCTGGAGTAAGGTATGCTGCTGTTAGTGACACTGGCGTGCCTAGAGCAAGGAGGTGGTATTGACCCATAGTAACACCAGACAGAAGGTCATCTATCTGCTTGTGAAATGATGTTTATGTCCTTTTGAAATACATAACCACACTTTAGGGTTCTGTTTTTAGTTTCCTGGCATTGTGTGAATCGCTGGTGCAGCTGATAGTAACCTGAGGAATTTGTAATTTACTCCTCAGAAGTGAACCAAACCTTGCAGTAAGAATCTCCCAAGTTTTAGAAATCCCCATAAATCCCCATACTATTGTGTGTTATGGAGGGATATAAGAAAAGAACTGATACAATGCTGTTGACAGCCCCTTTGCAAACAGATTTTGTGGCAGTTCTTTGTGATCACATTAGTGTAATAAGGGGAGACTGAGACAGACACACATCATGCAAAGAAGTTGACAAGTTTCTCCTAATTTTTATCAGTTTGATTAGGTATGCCTTTTTTACTCACTCCTGAATCTTCATTTTATTGTGCATTTGCTCTATCATTGCTTATCGCTCAGATATAGTCCTACACATTTAGATCTTTAGAGGAAATTAATCAAAAAGCTCTTCTTTTCAAGAGAATTCACAGGGCATAATTTATAACTAAATTATAAAAAAAATTCGCAACCTTTGATTCCACTCTCCTAGTGTGTGCAGGAA
This sequence comes from Callaeas wilsoni, assembly GCA_013398955.1. Taxonomy (NCBI): domain Eukaryota; kingdom Metazoa; phylum Chordata; class Aves; order Passeriformes; family Callaeidae; genus Callaeas; species Callaeas wilsoni. Next base: position 98,575 of record VWPU01004818.1, on the reverse strand, counting down.
TTATAAAGAAAGATCTTCCTCCATGTTCCCATAGCTCCAACTTTGTTTTAAAACCAAGCAGAATACTATGTATGACTTTTAACATTCTGTAAAAGTCAGATACTTGAGGCTAATTTTGACATTCACACTGAAGAAATGTAGGTTGCTTATTGCAGTGGTGGTAGGGCATCAGCAGTGTTTTGTGTTGCCTATACTTGGCCTTGAGCTGCACCTGAATCAAAATATAAAGTTCAGCAAGTGCAGAGACTGAACAACGTAAGCAGAAAGGGAAGATACTTCAGGCAGAGGAAAGTAAAATGGAGGAAAACTGGTAATGGTGTCCTGCACTTGAAACAGATAAAATAGGCCCCCAGAGGCAAGGAGCTCAAATAGCCCACAGATAACATAGTCCTGAATTTGTTGCCTGTTGTTTTTTCCCAGGACTATGAAAATGTGTGATTGTTGACTTCAAGCAGCTTGGGGACCTGCAGGTGCCTGTCTATTGTGTTTTTGGCCAAATGTTCCCAGAGCCTGTTTGCTTTGGGTTGAAAAATGCTATATTAAGAACTGTTATCATTAAAAAAAAAAAAATCCAAACCAAAACATCAACAACAAAGTTTAAACTCACAGACATGAAAGCTGCTTTCCTACTATTGTTGCTGAGTGGAACATCCAACCATGACTCTTCAGTGAATGTACCTACATTAGAATTTCTGTTCAAATTAGACATATTCTTTTGTAATAAGTATCACATCTATTTACTGTGTTTGGTCTTGTTTTATGGAGCATGTAACGTAGGTTCCTTTCAGGCAAAACTGTACTGGAAGATGTGGTGTGGAAGTACAGCTAGTGTCCCAAAACAGTAATGAGTTTTCAGTCTGTAAGGCTCAGCTAGACGCAGCCAGAAGTAATCCCACCAAAGTAGTGAGGTTTAGCTGGGGAAGTTGGGCTTTTGCTACCACCTGTTTCTCTTGTCTATTTAATCATATTTTATGATGTGCTCAGCAATCAACAGCATTGGATAGGTGTAAAAGACAGCTAAGAAAGGTGTTCGCAGTTTTATGAATGAAATCCAAAAATACATAGTATAGAAAGTGGAAAGCGGGCACAACACTATAATGGGATAGAAGTAGTTGTCCAAGTGAAGTCCAGGGGTTCATTTTTTCTGGAGTATCATAAACTACATAGACGGAAAGCACATTTGGAAGTGCTGAGTTGTAGTTTTGGTTTGGTACATGAGATAAATTGGATACCATTAATATATATAAAGATGAATTTATAATATGGATGGTGCAGAGACATTTCACAATTGAGTCTGGTCAGAATTTTACAAATTCATTGTCTTTGTTATTCATGAAAAATGTAATATGTCTTCTTCAAAATTACTATAGCAGCTGTTGCTGGGCACAAAATGCGTTACTGTTACTGCATGCTAACAGGAGTGATCATTAGTTTGCTCTAAAATTAATTTTAGAATGGGCTTTGAGAAATTTTTACTAGTGACCTGCTTTGTCTCAAATTTAGAAATTAAATACTTGGTCATTTGATTTCTCAATAAGTTAAAAATTAGTGAAATGATGCATATTTGCTATTTTTTATTAACTGTATTTTTTTGTTATTATTCATAACTGTTCTTTAGTATTTTATCTGACCCAGGAAGATTGAAGGGGAATCCTCCTTCTCTGTCTCCTTGCAGCATCCTGTAGTTCCTTTGTTTTAAAGCAGTATGTTTTTACTGCTGTTGATGGGCCACATTCACCTACACTACTAGGAGTGAGCATTTTGTGAGATTCTGCAACTATTTTTCTCAGTGTTGGCATGTATAGAAGCAGAAGCTGATGAGTAAGTGAGTGCACTGTTTTTTGACACTGGTTTTGTACGTCTTTACTGCTGGCAAGGGAATACTCCTAGTTAATTTTCCTTTAAATACTATATATTTTTCTTCTGTGAGATGTTAAATTCCTAATAAAAATGGACAGCAGGAAATTCATCTTGCTGACATCAGTCATATAAATGTACTCCAAAATGGGAGATGTAGCCAAGCAGGCTTCTGCATCCCGTTCCTTCCCACTGTGAGCTAGGCATGCTTGCACCTACACGTGGGATTACTGTGTGGACTGAGATCTTCTCTGATACACAAGTCATACGTGGGTGTTTGCTGAGCCTGCACATCAGCTGAGACTTATCTACAAGCAATTAGGAAATGAACGGAGCACTCAGGAAATAAACTGAGAGAGTCTCAGTCTGAGCTTCTGCTTCAAATACAAGATAGTCAAATGATCTTAGTATTTGGCCTCTGGAGAATAAGGAGTGTGCATCCTTCCTGACACAAAGGTGCAGTTATTGGCACTGACCGCAGTGAGAAGCAGTGGCTGCTTTGAAAAATGTGATTTTTTGAACACGAACTGATAGATAAGCTTGCTACAATGAAAACAGTAGCTAAAAGTGAACGTGACAGTCCTGTACCTGAAATCTAACATGCGGGAAACTAAAGGACTGGCTTTACTTTCTGTTGTCTTTTGGTATATTCTGTAACCCACCTTCTCAGTCATCCTGCAGCATTACTCAAAATGTAGGATTGTCAGAAAATCTTTTTATGTAGTATCTTTCGTTGTAAAACCTCTAAGTTGTAATTCGGTCATGATGTGTACCATAAAGTCTGCCAGGCTGGCAGGTCGTGGTAGGTCAGGGTACAGAGTGCAGAGAGCCATCAAATTCAGCCTGGAGACAAAAGAGAGACTCCTGTGAATATCAGCATTACAAAAGGGAAATGCAGATTCCCTAAACCTATTTAAAGCCCATTTCATCCTTCTGATGAGCAATATGCTGATTCTGTGACAGCATTGTGATTCTAAATAGCAGCAATATCAGGGTGAGTGAGTGTTAGCATAATGCTTTCTCTCGAGTAATGATTCTTTGTCCTTTTGTAGTGACTCCCTGTTTTAGTGAGCCCTTCTCAACTCTCCCAGAGCATCTTACTAACCCTGCAGATCTGCCGGTGTGACCCTTTGCTTTTAGCAGTAGGATGCTAGGATGTGGTGGCTGGGGACAGCCTTACTCTCCCTTTCTCACCAGGGTATGTCAGGAAAACGTGATTTAAAAAGCAGACAGTACCAATATACTACATTTCCTGCAGTGTTCGCTGCCGGGGAAGGTCTCCTGGGACTGGGTCCTAGCCCTGGTTGATTGACTGCAGAGCAGTTTCATAGTGCAGGGAAGAAAACGGGAATCCTATCTCACTTCCCCTCCTGCGATGCCAGTATCTCTAGGTGTGTGAAAGATGCAATATTATTGTGAGATTGGTAGTATCGTGATATTTGAAAGGATTGGAATAATCAATATAATGGAAGGCTCTAGTATTATTAGTTATTTTGATGAGGACTGTATAATGTACAATGCTGTGATAAATTTCAGTTATATTAATTAAAAGGGTGTGTAAGTGAGCATAAAAGGGGGTACAGGTCGGGCTGGTGCAGAACTGTAATTTACATCTGAACAACTTTGGGCTATAAAGAGGGCACAGGGGAGGGAAAACAAAATCTATTCAGAAGAAGGATGCATCTTTAATTTAAGGTAGCAGATGAGTTGACCATTAGCTTTCAATAGTTAGGAGAATGTGTCAAGAGATGGTATAATGATCCTTCCTATTCACGGAAAAAAGAAATAATCTGAAACAGAAAACTGAGGCTGAAATGGAGCTGAAATAAACTAAGTTTTTATTATTTCCTTGCATTGCTTTCAAATGTACTAACTGACGACTTCTTTTGCATCTTATTACATTCAGCTTGCTTATACTTTACTGTCCTTTTTCTAGTGGAAACAGCTTAGTTGGTTGCACACAAGATGCTCTGGAAAACAGTGGATTGCTCTGACTGTGTCTGGTAAACATATCAGGGTGAACTTACTTAGTTGATCCTCAACAATCTTTTTTAACCTTGCCAGCAGTCTCTTTGAAAAGCTGGAAGAACCAGGATGTGGGCAGTAGTGACAGGTTTGTGAGTGCAAGGCTCCATTATGTGAAACCTGTTGTCAGGCAACAGTGTGTGTAACATAGACTCTTCTTGGGAAACAGCGTTGTAATTAAGAAGAAAGGGAATATATTCAGGTGGCCTGTCTGCCGTTGGGATTCTGACTTTCAGCCTACCTTTTTAGATCTTCGATGATATCTCCTCTTCTCAAACTGACTGCAGACAGCTTTTCTGATTTTTACCTATTGCAGTTCTGGAATGAATGGTGAGAAAGCAAGGCTCTGAGCATGGCAATGCCTGGTTTTCAAGATTCACCAAAGCCTTGGATGAGGATTGCATTTTTGTGTACCAGAAGTTCAGAGGCATCTTTGCTGCTAGAAGAGACTGAAAGATCCAAGAATATGTTTACTAAAGACAGAAAATTTTAGTAATAGAAAAGTTTTACAGAAACACAAAGTAATAAAACAAATTATTATGCTTAATGTTTAGGAAAGAGGTGAAAAAGAGATGTGGCATTAAATCTCTCAAGTTAGGTCCTTATCATTAAGGCAGAGCTTCCTTAAATTAGGCAAAAATAACTCCATCTTGAGTTTAAATAAAAGGTGACTCTGGAAAAGAGAAGGTTCTCTGTGTGAAAGTTCAGATTAATCTTCTGTGCCATCACAAATTACCATAATCCACTCTTGTTTGCTTCCACCTTTAAAAATCTTCCTGCCTTGTTTCTTATGATTAATATTTAATATCACCTTCTTCCATTCCGTTTTCCTCCCAAAGGTACTTTAATTAGCATTTCTTTTGTATACTGTGTGTAACAGCTACAGCCTTCTGAAGAGGCAGGGCTAAAATAATAATGAATAATAATAAATAATAGCAAAGGATGAAAATTAAATGCATAGGATATTTATATTTTATATGTATGTATATATACACACACTTTTTCTACATGCATTATACCAAAGGCTTAAAGGCCAGAAATGTAAATTCACAATTGGTGAATCAGAATTTAGTTGTATAACCTGAGTAATTTTCCCCAGTTTTCCATGCACTCTTGATCTTACACTCTCTTTTGGGAAACCTCACTTTTACCAGTTATTCCAACTCTGAGAAGGATAAAATGGCAAACAGTTGGAGTGTGTTTAGCATGCACAGATAACCTTCATGACAAAAGAAAGCTCTCAGATAAAAAAAGAATTAAACCGTGGGGTAAAACCTGAATTAATAGGAAATTAGACAAATAACACCAATCAGTAAGGTCCGGCATAGTGACATCATGAAGAGGGAACCCCGCCCCCAAAAAATCAGTTTAATCTAATTTCAGTTTGAGGAATTTAAAACTCAGAATGGTCAAGAACATTCAGGACAGAACTACAGGGCAACTAAAATGTATTGCATACTCTGTATTTCCTTATTTTAGCATGCTCAGTCCTTTTTAGAATTTAAATCAAAGATTTCTCAGATTTTATAGTGCTTTGTTTTGGGATTGTTCTAGCATTATTTAATATATTTTAATTTCAGATTACTATTTACTCTCACTCTAAACTTCATTAAAGCCTATTTTTTATTTTACTGGGAAAGCAAATGAAATTCATTACGTTTGTAAAAATAGGGAGACTTCCCCACACAGAGCTATTTTGGATTTTACAGTAAGTTTCCCTTGAATCAGAGGAGAAAAATGTACATTAGACAGTAGTCTAAAAGGGACTATTTACAAATGTTGATTTGCTGGGAACTATTGTAGAAGAAATCACAATACACATGTATGATAATTTATACAATTTAATATTTATTGTCCAATCCTTAAGAGACATGAGCACTAGACACTGAATAGTGAAGTCAAGAGACTACTCAGAGCATATGAAATTAATGAAGTACACAAAAATTTTGCGAATTGGGCCTTTTGGAAAGAAAGAAAAATACATACTGTAAATGAATGCTTTCACAAGACAGATTCTTGCATTTTGGACAGGGAATCATGTCTGTAACTTTGGATGACACTAACACAGCTGACTGTCCAACATGCTGCTAGTGATTTAATCTGCCCTGTGTATAGGAAAATGAAGCATCAATCAACCATCTCAATCCACCCATTGATGAAGAAGCTTTTCCAAAGGCCCAGAAGGTAGAGACACATTTCAAACCAGGGCAAGGCTTCAATCCTGTAGATTCCATGTGGTTGTTAACTTTCTTTGGCTTCCATGTGTGCTGAATTCAGCAACACAGGGCATCTTTTTGTTATGACACAGTGAAACAGAATGCCTTTACTTATTGGGTAACAGATGTTTAGTAATTAAAGCAGCCCATTTCAAAAGCAACCATAAAATCACAGGGAGATGAAATTTGAATACATTTGAATTCCTACAGGATTCCATATGTGGTTTTTGTCTATGTGTTTGCATTTTTAATAACTTGGTAAAGCGGAGAACTGGATATTAAATGATTTGTTTTTGATAAAAATGTGTATGATTGCTCATATACAACACTTACTTAATTTGAAAAAGTAATATTCACAGAAGAAGGTATGACGTCAAATTGAAGAATAGACTTGAGGGTGTAGATTTAATCTATTCCTTTTGTTCTCCATGTGGATTGTCTAACCACAGGACTGCTTCTGCTCCATGACTACTTTTCTCTTAGCCGTAAAATTTTTGTGTTTTGTTTCAGCTGCAGTTTTTGTCTCTGCACGTGCCCAGGACTACCTTGGTTTGAACAGAAAAAGCATCCCTCTATTTTGGGTCCCCCTGAGTAGGGAGATTCACACCGAGTGTAATTTATCTGTCTTTTGATCAAATGGAGTTACAATGTCCTCCTTGTCTCCACAAAAACTGAGCTTGGAGCTGTCAGCCACCCATTTCTGCCAGCCCACATGTTTTGCCAGTGGGTTGCCTTGAGAGCCATTTTTTGTCTGTGCATTTCTCTGTCCCACGGATTCTTCTGTCCCCTTCTTTCCACACCCTTGAAGTATCTTGAGCAGTGTCCAGCCTGGCATGGCTTTCTGCTGGGGAAGGGGCCTGGGAGGCAAACTGGATCTAGCTGGTCTTGCTTATAGTATAAGAAACTGTAGAAAGTTGAATGAATAGTAAACTGCTGTATGAAAATCTTAATGCTACCATTATGTCTGCTAATAACTGTGTTTTGAAAACAAGAGTATGTACTGGGCTGTTTGCAGTCCTGTTTCACATGCTTAAGCTTTGAATAAATAAAAACTGAGCTGTGTGTTTGAGCTTAGTGATTCCCATTTGGTGGTTTTAGGTGTCTATAAGTTCACCCTGAAGGATTTGTTGATCATCTCTCTGAAAAGCATACTTTTTCTTACTGATGTAGAGAGTTTCTAGAAATTCAGCTTTTGGATTTTTCTTTGAATCACAGATTTATAAAATTTGGGCACTGAGTTGCTTGTTTTCTATGCAGGTAAGTCTGTTCTTGAACTTTAACCCTACATATCCAAACAAAACCACATTTGATTAACTAGAAATCATAAATGTTGCTGCAATTGCAAGTGTAAAACATAATATTTATGAGAGAACCTTTGTAAAAACACACATATTCCTAATTTTTTTAAAAAAAATTTAGTTCTGAACATGTTTTCAAAATTCTCAAATATTTATTTTGGTGGACTATGATATGAAGCATTTCTGCAGTTGGAAAAATCAGTATGTATATTATTCATGACTTCTAATCAGTCTTATTCAAAAGGCTTTTGCAAACTAAAATGTCAAGAAAAATTATTTAGAAGACCATTACCTCTGAACAAGAATACAGCTTTCTAAGAGTGTAATCTGGTCTGAACAGATAAACACGTATCTGTTCTTTTTTTTATTTCTTTTTAAACCTGTTAAGTTTATTTATAGTTCCATGCTTATGGGTTTTTTTCCCATAAGATCTTCCTTTACATTTAATAATAAAAAGCTTTTCACTTGAGCGTATGTTGTGGTTTAACCCAACACATGGCCAGCAGCCAAGCTCTATCCAGCAGCTCGCTCACTCCCCCACAAGCAGGATCAGGGAGAGAATCGGAAGAGTAGAAGAGAACTTACGGGCTGAGATAAAGACAGTTTGATAGGAAAAGCAAATGCCACAAGCACAAGTAGCGTAAAACAAGGAATGAATTCACTGCTTCCCATGGGCAGAAAGCTGTTCAGCCATCTCCGGGAGAGCAGGACCCCATCACATGTAATGGTGACTTGTGAAGGCAAACTCCAGTACTCTAGATGTCTCCCCTTCCTCCTTCTTCCCCCCTTTCTGTATACTGAACATGACGTTCTGTAGTCTGGAATATCCCTTTAGTCAGCTGGAGTCACTTGTCCTGGCTGTGTCTCCTCCCAACCTCCCATGCACCAACAGCTTCCTCCCCAGCGTGGTTGTACAAAAAGCAGGAAAGGCCTTCGCTCTGTGCAAGCCCTGCTCAGTAATAACAAAAACATATTTATATTATTGACCCTGTGTTCAGCACAAATCCAAAGCATGGCCCCCTACCAGCCACTGTGAAGAAAATTATCTCTACCCCAGCTGAAACCAGCGCAGCATGCTCCGGCATTCAAGTATGAAGTACGAAGAAACACAAGGACTAATCACTCACAAATTCACTGCCATGCCAATAAAGGTTCATTAAGCCATTAGCAACCTACAAATTGGCACCTGGCATTCTTCCTCTTCATTTGAAAGGGGATCCACAGTGGGATGCAAGACTATAAATTGGCCGCAATCAGAAGCCTATTCTCTCTGTGAAAGATGGTATCCACTGAGTAGCAGGTAGTTCTGACATTCTCTAGTTATTGTTATAAGTCACTGCTTAAAAAAAAATACTGCTTTAATGGCAGAAGATCCTAGTCTATTGTTGTGAAACAAAAAGAGAACAAGAATAGAATATTTTCTATGCAATTTGCTTTTGATTTCCTCTTCAGTGTAATTATTGTGCTTCATATTGATTTCCAATAATATTTCAGTACAAAGGGGAAACTTTTTTGTATCTATCTTTCAATATCACTTATTTTAAAATGTTTTCGTTTCAATCATAAATTACACTAAGATAGAAGTTAAGATGAGAACTACAGAAATCAGTAGAGAAAAACCTTTTCTGATTCTTTTTTTCTTTTATACAAGCAAACCTTTATAGCAATAATACAGTTCTGTACAAAAATGAACTTAAATAAGTCCTTAAAAATGTTTTCAATTTTTAAATTCAACTTTAGAAGCATTTTTCTACCATGGCATACTCTTAAATTGCTACACTGGAGAATAGAATAGAATAGAATAAAATAAAATAAAATAAAATAAGATGGGATACTTAAGCATAAGACTGGGAAAAGACCTTATTCTGAGATCTTGCAACATACAGACTTTATTTTATGACTGACAAATTAGTTGCCAGTTTGAGAAGAACATTCCTTCAAAACTTCTGAAAAGTGGAGTTTGTTTGGAGGTTTTGTGTAGTGGGATAACTAAGTGGATTATCTTTCTCTAGAACTATTGAGGGCATAATTAAATGAGTATAATCAGAGCCGGTAAATGCAACAAATTATTTTTTTAATGGCTAAGTCCTATCTCTTTATGATTTTTTTGTTATTCTGCTCTTTTTTAATAAGAGCACGTGCTGGATTCTTAAGCTGTGATAGGGCAGCTCTGGTTGTGACTATAGACTGGAGAATGAGAGGCTGCAGAGCAGTGCTGTGGAAAGGGACCTGGGGGTCCTGGTCCATGGCAAGGTGAATTTGAGTCAGCAGAGCCCTGGCAGCCAGGAGGGCCAACCCTGTCCTGGGGGCATCAGGCACAGCATCGCCAGCCGGGCAAGGGAGGGGATTGTCCTGCTCTGCTCTGCACTGGGGCAGCCTCACCTCGAGTGCTGGGGGCAGTTTTGTGTGCTGCAATATAAAAAAGATATTAAACTGTGAGAGAGTGTCCAAGGAGGGAACAAAGATGGTGAAGGGTCTTGAGGGGAAGCCGTATGAGGAGCAGCTGAAGTCACGTGGTCTGTTCAGCATGGAGGAGACTGAGGGGAGACGTCATTGCAGTTTGCAGCTTCCTCCTCAAGCGGGGAAGAGGAGGGGCAGACACTGATCTCTTCTGTGTGGTGACCAGTGACAGGACCCCAGGCAATGGCCTGAAGTTGTTCCAGGGGAGGTTTAGGCTGGATATCGGGAAAAAATTTTTCACCCAGAGGATGTTTGGGCACTGAAACAGGTTCCCCAGGGAAGTGGTCACAGTACCAAGGCTGTCAGAGTTCAAGCATTTGGACAGTGCTCTCAGGTACATGGTGTGACTCTCGAGGTGTCCTGTGCAGGGCCAGGAATTTGACTCGATAATCCTTGTGGATCCTTTCCAACTCAGCATATTCTGTGATTCTTTCCTTCTGTCTAAATCCTAGCACTTTTCCCAGAAAAACACAAATACATCTGAGAAAGAAACAGGTTTATTTACATAATGCCTAGTGGTTTTTCTTCCTCAGTACAAATTCAAAACACAGAGTATATATACTGCTTATTATTTCAGTCATCTTTCTATTCTCTGAGATGTGAGTTGGAGGATTCTTTTTTCTCAGTGCACTAAGGTATCATCTTAACTCATTCTGCAAGGCTTTGTAGCTGTTTAAACCTTTTGCACTTCAAATTGAGAGTGAGCAAACTTTATAGCTATGACAGAAATTAGTAGAAAGCTTATATGACATAATGCATAGACAACTGATTCTTCTCGATTATTGTTAATTGCGACCTTTACAGTAATAGGCTGTTACAGTGGAGGAACTGAAGGTTGCTAGAAGATAGTCAATAAATCTAAGGGAATGGCTAATTTAGCTTGTGTTTCTGTGTGAATTGCATCCAAGAATGGAGGTGGAAATGTGAGTAGTTAAGGTGAAATGCACAATATTTCTAAATGTCCTCCTTTGAACTAAGGGTTTTAAGCATATGCAAAAGGTTCAAGGTAGAATTCAGTCACCCTGGAACCACATACTGCTTTCTTACTATATTTCTTTCTGATGGCTCTCTACTACAATACAGTTTATATGTGACCTTGAAGCAGCACAGTCATTTTACAGAGCAATGAGATGGTTAGAGGAAGTAATTTCTCACACCATGCACTTTTTGGGGTTTTGATTACATTTGGGCTCAAAAGACAAACATGACAGCTGTAACACTAAATCCATGAGTTAGGGTCTGTGCTCCAGATTTTAGCAATCATGACTGTTGCTGGTACTATAAAATGGTAGTTTTTTCCAGACTTTCACGTTTACCCATTAACAGTACAGAAAATATGCCTTGAAGTGTTCTTAAAGCTGAAAGTATCTGTGTGAAATTTGAACTGCTGCTTTGTTTCTTAGTCTACTAAAGGGACATCTTATAAGAGGGTACCAACTTGCAAACCTTTTAATAATGGTCATCTGAACTTCACTGGCTTCTCAGTTCCTATACATGATGAATAGAGACTTCTTTTGCTTTCAAGCCTCTCCCTAAAAATCCTACAGGTCGCATATTTAGAATTATACAAGTTGGACAGAAAAGGACAGATGTAAAGTCCAAATACATATAGTTCTGATGTTTCTGGGTTACTCCTTATCTCTCTATCTTAACTGAGGCACTTCTAGTGCAGAGTTCTCTCTGGCTTCCCTCTGATTTATCAGCTTTATGTACCAGCTACCTGTCAGATGGATTATTTGAGCAAATGAGAACGTGTGGCATTGAGTGTCACTGGGGAAGTTTCAGGCTCTGTAGTTGTAGCTCATCTCTGCAGCCCAGATCTGCCATGTGGCTCTATATGGACATGGACTGATTGGTATGATTCAGAACTGACAGCACCTCTTCTGTCAGGTGATGTTGGTTGCTCCTTCCTCTTGCTGACATCAAGATTGAATTCATAGAGTTAGAAGACCAGTCTGGCTAGAAGGACCAAAGAAGGTCCAATAGTCCAATATCATGCTGACTTTGTAAAGGAATGAGACAACTCGAGTATTGAACTAAGGCAGCTCTTATTACTGTAGTGCAAGAGCAGACTAAGCAAAGCACAGAAATTCCTGTGGGAGCAACTGATAATTCTACTTCAAAGCCAAATTAAACCATCATCTTGTATGTCTTGTAAGACTTTTGCTTTCCATAAGCTATAAACCAGAGGTGATTATACCAGGTCCTATGTGAGTGTAATTTTGTCCTTTCCATGCCTGCCTGTAACTCCAGTTTACACTGTGGCAATCCATACCTATAAAAAATCAAGTAAAACATAAATAAAGCAAGATTTTCTTTGTGTTGGTTTTGTGCTGGTTGCTCCAGCTTTGGCATAACAATTTTGCTATTCTAGTGGCTGACTGGTATCAGAGGAGAGGAGGCAGAGGGTCTGTTTGTCATACATCAAATCCTGTGTTCCCCTGATCCTCAAATGCTTCACTGGTAACCCCATGTAGGTTCGCCTTACATAAGATTGGTATGTAGATTTAGCTGTCTGTAAGCTTGGTGATATTGAATGCAGAACTCTTTGTGCTTCAAGTTTGTCTCTGGTTGCACGTTTCTTTCAGACGAACTGTTATAAATCTATCATTTCAGTCCTCTGTGTCCTTGTATGGTTTTTGCATTTCAAATACTGAACTTTGAAATAAAGTGAAGTCTACATTGCTGCAATCTTCAGCTGCCCGAGTCTGACAGCCTTATCTCAAAGCATATACATGAAGATGTTTTCCTTTGCTTATTCTGAGGTGGTTTAAGAAAGTGTGCGTCACAGTTTTGAAGTTCGGTAGCTCTTTCCTTCCATGCTGGCTTTATACACATGATCTGTTGTTCTTGAGGTGATAATGTGTTCGTTGCTTATTTTTCAACTGCTTTTTGTTGTTGGCATATTGGTAGTGGTAGTTGTTGCTGTAACTGATGTGGGAAAATGAAGGTGTTAGCCAGAATGCAGCTGCAAGCCTGAAGTTGCAAGCCTCCAGAAATAGCTGCAGGATGTGAGTGAGTGAGAGCAAGATGATTTCAAGGAGGCTGCACTTGTGCAGTCAGAGCAGCCCTGACTGGAAGAGATTATGTCTTCTGTCTGGACCTGTCTGTGGGCAATTTGCTCTCCTTGCTGGACCTCCAGGCCACCCATCAGTTACCAGGGAGACTAAGAAAGATTCCAGAATGTATTAAAACAAATGTAGTTAAAACATGACCCTTATTAGTGTCATTAGGACACTTAACAATTGTCTTTTGGTTGGACCTTTGTTGTAGTCGCTACTGACAGAAGATTGCTAGTCTCCACAAAGAATACACAGCAGGAAAGTGTGAAAGTTAGTATTTGGGCCCTCTTGTCAGAAATTAACAAAGATTAAATAAGTTGTGTTATAGTATGAAATCTGACAAGTTTGCCCTTTGCCAAGTGTGAAAGAATTCCTTTAAGATTGGGAGTTGGAGAGCCAACATGTGAGAGAAGTTCTAGCTATAATTGTCAGACCCTTCGTATCATGAAAAGAGGTCAAGAATTAGAAAAGACTGAAGAAGACTTGGACATCAGTAGATATAAACTGCTTGAAATACCTTTAGGGAAAATATAATTAATTTCAAGAATGCAGCAATTCAGCTAAATCAAATTCTAGAAAACAAGTAATGAGAGATGAAAACCTCTTTGAGCTAGCTGCATAGGCATTGCTATTTTCTTTGAAGACTTGTGGCAACTAACCAATATGTGGAAATGTTCATATCTGTTTTATGTGGTGCACAGGTTAATAGAAGGACTTGGTAACCAGCACAGTGCAACCAGTGCAGTACATGCTGAATGCAATTGTAAGGTAATACTTGAAGACTTTACCCAAACTGAAGCATTTGTGCAGCATGCATACTTTTTATATTCATGTTTATATGGGAGACTCATGTGAGAGGACCCCATATGCTGCTGTCCCACGGTGATCATGACTATTTGAACAGTACAGATAAGCTCTCCACACCTCTTGTATCAGTTTCTCAGTCACGAATTCTTAGCAGAGTAGGAGAGACTTCACTCCGCCTTCTCCAAAAGCTCAGTTTTCTGGATGTGTCTCTCTATGGTGATTCCATCCCTGAGCTGACAAGGAAAACAAAGCATATCCCATCACCTCCAATAGGAGGTGTCATTCTGTCCATATGTGCAAGGAGTCATAAGTCTTTGCAAACCTCATTAATTGTGTTAGGAAAAGAAAAAGAAACTGAGAGGTGAGGGTGTGCATTGTGAAGTAGAAAAGAACCATTAAGAAGTGTAATACGTTATTCTCGGTTGGTTTTGGCAAAGCATAAAAGACTGTGACTGAATGCTGATATTGTTGAAAAATGTGTGGCATGAATACACCATAATCCAAGTTATCTCTGTCTATTTTCAAACTCTGTAAAAGTGAAGAGGGGAATGATTTCATTTGTGCGTGGGGTTTCTCCATGGTTCTTCCCTTCTCTTGACCATCTCTGAGATGTCTGACAGAAGATGCTGGTTTCAGTAATCTGAAGTGTGTTTATAGTTCAGGGTTTACCATACATCAGGATGTGTCTCAACCAGAAAGTGTTTTACAGTGCACCAGTTTTAATGTGCTGTCAAATGGCATATATAGATAAATAGGATTTTAGTCAGAAAGACTTAATTATGGGGACATTCAAAGTGCCAAGGTAGAACAGCAGAGACTTGACTCTGCTCCCATGAAACCTGTGGAAGTCTGGAAGGGCCTTCTGGAGGTGATAGTTTGTTCAAATGTAATTAAATACAGGTAAGTGCTGTAAGGGCACCATGAGGGCCAGCTACTCCCAGCTGCTGTGTGGGCCACTGGGAGCATGGGGGCCACCCCAGGGCAGCTGGACAGAGTCTGGCAGCCAGGGCCTGTCCCACTGCCCCAGCTGGATGGTATGTCAATGCTATATTTTCTAATTCAGAAAATTTCATTCATGATTTTATGATGCTCTTCCTACCACCATTTTTACTGCAGGCTCTTTGTATCAGATTTAGCAATTGTGTGGCTGCAGAGTAAGTCAGTTCAGCAAACTGATCCAAAAGAGAGTGCACCACCCCCTAGAATCAACAGCTAAATTCTGTGTCATCTCTCTGAACCAATTCACCTACCTGTTGCACAGCTGATGAGGCTGAGGCAGAGGAAGAAAGGAAACATTCAGGTGTCTTAGAAACACTGACTTGATTTTAACAGTTCCCTAAGGATATTTCTAATACCAAATGACACTTCAAAAGTGTGTTTGTAAGACAATTTAAAACTAAGCTAAAATTGAGGCTGCCATTGGTTGCTCTCCTTTCTGTCTAGCTCTGCTTCTGTCCTATGCTTTTGTCCTCCCGTCTTTATGCTCATCTTGGAGTGAGGCAGGGAGATGAACCATCTGGAAACTGCCTTTCATAAAGCTGGTCTTCAGCCGGTTTAACTCTCCATCCCAGCTCATGTCAGCATGACATGTGGCACTGCTATGCAAGGATGAGGCCAGGAGTGTGTGAATGGATGCATGAGCAAGAGGGAAGCAGCTCTAGTTTTGACAATGTAAACCGTCTCAGATCATGCTGTGAAAGGTGGTCCCTGAGCCACACATGTGAAGTGGTAATATATTCCTGGATCTACACATTTTCTTCATGGTTTTGGTCACTCACGTGCCACACACACAACTATTTTGAATAAATGCATGGATCAGTAATGCCCCTAGTTTGTTCTATACTGCCTGATTTAAGTTTGCTTCTGTTTTGGTTTTGCATGACTTAACTTTTGGTGAGGAAGGAAGAAACCAGCCATGGAAATGATTTTCTCTGAGGGGCTGCTGGACGCTTCCTCCATGCCTGGCAAAACCAATTGCTGGCTGGCTCTGAGAACAGGCATGCTGCTGGCCCAGTTAGAGAAGCTGGTAACACCTCTATGATAACGTATTTAAAAAGGAAAAAAACCATGGGAATTCTCTTTGTTCCTCCTCTCCGAGGGGTGGGGAGGGGGCTACTGAGCCCTTTCCTGGTGCAGCCGCTGGGGTCATGCTGCGAGAGGTGGCCATCCCGGCACTGCGAGCAGCAGTGTGGCCGAGACCACGTAGCCAGGGCTAATGCTGGGAGTGCCCATGCGGCCGGGAGCGGCTGTGCCGCTGAGATCAGCACGGCTGGGGTGGCGCAGCCTGGGCAGCGCCACAAGGCCGCTACTATCTTGGCATGGCTCGCAATGAGCTTTATTTGCTTAACTGCTTTTAGCCAGCCATGCTGTGGACAGAAATGTAGAAGTGGTGGCAGCAGCTTTTCTTTTTTGGCACCCCGCATGAAGAGAGGCGCTGAGTGAAGCTGGCGGCCAGCGTGGCTCGTATGGTGCTGTTGGAGACCACATGACCAGCAGTGAGAGGCATGGTGAGCAGTTCTCCAATGTGGAGCCTGGATGGAATCATCTTTTCAGCACTGCAGAACTCTATAAAAACTTTTCAATTGATAGAACTTGAGAATAAACGAACCTACAGACACCAATTCTCTCCCGAGTCAGAGAAAAGAGGTGAAGACACGTGAGGAGAACATCATGATGACACCGAGGTTGGTGCAGAGGAGGGAGGGGGAGAAGGCGGTGCTCTGGGCCTCGGAGCTGGGATTCTTCTGCAAGCCATGGTGAGGACTATAATACAACAAACTGTTTCCCTGTAATTCATGAAGTGCATGAGGGGGATGCAGAATTCACCTGCAGCCTGTGAGCAAAAGGTACTGACTCTGGAGCGTGTGTATGCTGAGAAGCTGTGATCTGGTGAGAGGCTTGAAAAGAGAGAGAGAGAACTCTTGCTTCAAGAGACACAGAAAGAGGACCCTTGCTTTTACACTAGAACAGCTCATCCTTAAAAAACTGTACCCCATGAACCAAACGGCCCATGCAAACAGCTGTGGGAAGACCGCTTTGCCTGTGGGAGAGACTCACGCTGTAGCCGGTTTGGATGGGACTGCTACTCATGGAAATTAGAACCACGTTGGAGACGTTCACAGAAAACTGTCTCCTGTGGGGAAGACCCCATGGCATAGCAGAAGAGACTCCTCTCCCTAAGCGAACTGCAGAAAGATTTTTAGAAGTTACAAACTGACTAAAAATCCCGTATTTTGTCTCCCTGTGGTGTTGGTGGGAAAGAAAGAAGTGTTAGAGGGGAGGAAGGTGTTCTAAAGGTTTATTTTAGTTCTTATTATCCTATTTTAATTCTGTTAATAAATTTTTCTTAATACCTTTTAAAGTTTTGAACCTATTTTGCCCTTAGAGTGTTTTCTCTTAATCCTTATCTCACTCCATGAACCTTTCAATTTCTTATTCTTGCCCCATCCTCTGCTCAACTATAGCAGAGGACGAGTGAATGATTTTTCATGAGTGCACTGATGTTTGGCCAGCGTCAACCCACAACAGCTTCCTTGTGCACTGCACACCCTGGGAATTCCAGGAGACACATGGGATATAACAGGCAGTGGTCTACAGCTGGTAATTAGTACCATTTAGCAGCTGCTGAGCAGGATAGTAGTCTGTTATCCTTGAAGATCTCTAATACAAATCGTAATGAGTTGCTTACAAGGCTTCTAAGCCAGCTGGCATAAACTTGCTTTGCATGTTGTGGGAGTTAAAGAGGGGCTGACTCTTGCTTCATAAGGAGTATAAGTTAGCAGTAATTTGATTTATGCCAATTAAGTAGAGTTGGCATAAGATCAACATAAATGTTGGTGAAACGGAGGGGGTGTACAGTCTGTTCAGATTAAATTTTGTGTTGTATGCAAATTCTGTAACTGTTACAATTAAGGAAGAGCATGGGTGTGACAATGGTTTTCAAATTAAGGTACTGACCACAGAATGAGTTGTTTTGCTGATGTGTGTTTTAGTGTTTATCATTTAATGACTATAGGACTGGAAATTTGCAAATTCTGAAATAAATTTGACTTATTTAGTAAAATGCTGTAAGATCTGAAGTTTTTATTCAATTCTACAAATATTTGAATGTACAGTCAGGTGTTTCTGTAGCTGAAAAGTTGGCCTAAAAATTATACTGGTAATTTAAAGAGCTTTCAAACATATCTCTAAGGTGATCCTTGTGAGTTGTGAGCTTTTGCAATACTTAACTGTAGCCTGATGATACAGTTCTTGCTGGTTTTAGTCACCTTTGTCAGGAACTCCAGGAGAATCCATCCATGGGAGACAGATAAAATATGTGTAAAAAATTAAATACATGACATAAATGCTAAGATATTTCATTCTTTTTCTTTTTTTTTTTTTTTTGTTTAAACATTGAAATAAATAAATCTTATTAACTAGCTGGAAGGGAAAGTTTTAAGAAAAGCTTTATTTAAGTTTACTGTATGATCAACTGCTTTCCCCTAAGGTTAATTTTAGAGTGTTCAACTTCTGGTAAACGTTACAAAGCCTTTTTTTTTATTCTAACTCTATCTCACTAGCAGACATTCTGGATTCAGTTATGTCTGTGCTACCAGTTTTTGTTGACATAGCTAATTTTTTCTCAGAAGTAGCTATGCTGGCAAAACCCTGGATGTGTTATTAGCTGTGATGATAGACCCAGTATTTTTAGCTAAGCATGTGTTATTTTGTAAGGTGGTGTTGCATGATTTTAGCAACATCTCTGTTCTGTACACAGGTTGTAGGTGCAGTGAGATAAAATCACAGCTTTATTAGCGACTAAGACAGACCTTACCACATCATTTCTCTCCCTCTGGCCTGGCCAAAGCTCTAAATGGAGGCAAAACCAGGGGCCACTATGACTGCTTTTTGATCCTTGGCATGCCCCTTGCAGCAATATCTTTGGGCCATAGAACTGAATGACTGCTTCCAGTCTTCTCAAAATTACTGTGATTTACACCACTGTTTTGCCTTCCACATCACAACTTGACTCAGGTGTGTCACATTTGACTGCTGCCCATTGTCACTTCTGTGTAAGGAGATAGGTTAATTTGTCACTGTTCGGGCATTTTAAGAGGCACACACTAGGAATTTTTAAGCCATTGGGTTTGCGGACTTAATATTTTCCAGTGGAGACACAGACTGCATTGTATTTAATATATACAGAAATGAAAGAGGGGGAATTTGCCTGAAGAAAAAGTTTTAAATGTAGGAGTTCTTGAATAACTGTAGTCCCTAACTCATAAATTATTCTGCCTGTGTGTACAACGATAGAAATGTCTGTCCCATGAGAGAACTGTGACTCTCCTCATGGATCTCATTGGAGTTTGACTTAGTGATTGTGTGGCTCAGAGACATAACCATTATTTTCTATGTGGTTTTCCAGTTCAAGATACCTCAGATAACAGCATGGCTGTGCCCTCAACGTCCAGCATGGTAGTGCATGGCAGGAAGCTGTCAGGGCTGGTGAATGCCTGGGCGTGGACACACAGCAGTTGGTGGCACAAGGCCTGGTAGGAAAGCAGCAGAGGACTAGGCAGAAAGAAAGGGACTTACCTTGTCCGATGCTTACCTGTGCTGCTTGAAATTCACTCCCACGCTAGAGTGATAAAGCCCCTCAGCTGTTTCCAAGGGTGGAGTCTGACTGATTTCTTCACAAAGAGAGTATGGGAAAGAACTACCATGTATTTTGATCTTCCAGCATTAAAGCTGGGAGAGATGTTGAGCGGGGCTGTGGGACTACCTCTGTTAGTCTGTTTCATTGGTGGCTTGGTTTGTTTCTTTTAAAGGTAATGTTGTGTCCAATGGAACACAGAAATCAGCCTGACATTTCACATCATGCTTTTAATTTCAGAAGAGAACCAATGACCCACTTGCTTTGGGGTCATGGTATTATGATTCCTGACTACCTGAAAAAAAATTATAAACTATGGGAACTCTGACAGGAAGGATGGAGACATCAGCTCTGTCCTTATCAGTGCTCTGTTCAAACAGTGGGCAGTATAGGTTGGATATGCAAGGCTAACATTCTCAAATTCAACCAGTATGGAAAGAGTAATTTTCCTCTCTTCATTTCTGAGGTCTGTGAATGGCACACTTATCTCTCCAAATGTGCATATTTTGTTTATAGTTTGCTGCCTTTAATCTTTGTGCAGCAAAGATGGGAATTTATTTCCAAGAATTCTCCTGAAAATGACTAGATCTGAACAAGTCTGACAGATGTTGCCAAGGAACTCTGGAAGTATTTCATGTAAAAAGCAGTAGGATTACAAATCAGTTGTTTGCAAAGCCCATTAAGGGCGTGGCTTCTCAGAATAACCACTGTCAACTGATGAGCTTTCTCTGAAGGAAAGCCTGAGCCATTGCACTAGTGACAGTGGGGTAACAGTATTGCTGCAACAAGTGTCTTTGTTAGGTAAACGAGACACCTTAAAAGAATGATTAAATTACCAACACTGATATTAGGCTTTTAAAATTTAATTTTAAACTAGTCATAGCAATGACATAAGGTAAATATTCTTTTTAAGACTACGTTAACCAAACATTTATGACATCTTGCATTATTTCATTTGGTGCTCTGATTAAGAATTTACCAGAGACTAGCATTCATCTATTCTCACATGTAGCTGAGCTGTGTAGCAGGTTTCTCATAAACACCTTTGGTACAAGCTGAAAAGTATGAAGTGACTGCTGAGGAATGAGAAAGGAGAACTAAAGAGATATGAAGGTGGAGAGAATTCTAAGTGATTAGTTTGTACAGAGTTTAAGATGCCAGTGGTGGACCGAATATTTGACTGTGAAGGAACTAATGGGCAAAATATGACACTTAACTGGTGGAAGTGGAAGGGGTGGAAGGATGCTATTACACATCTTTCAGTGTCACTTCCATTGTGATTCAATTTCATGGTCAGTTTATGCCCAAGCTACTTTCAGCTATTGGTGGAAAGTGGTTGCTACACCATTTTCCGTATTCATACCTGTTACCCAGTGCCACATGCCCTGATCCTTCATCTGGTTGGGAAACTAATCTTTGCTATGCACCAAGTGACAAAAATGTGCAACCCAGGGTAGGAGGAGAATGTGATAATCCATTCCAGAATCAGCAGCATTTTAGCTATGCTTTTGCAGCAGTAAATCATGTTTATGCACATAATGAACAAGTAAAGCCTTCTAGCTGGAGTTATTCCTGCTAAACTAAAGAGAACAAAAGTAGATGTTAACAGGAGTAAAGTTTACACTTGCTGGCTGCTATTCCCCAGAGGAACAGTT
Source organism: Callaeas wilsoni (assembly GCA_013398955.1). Taxonomy (NCBI): domain Eukaryota; kingdom Metazoa; phylum Chordata; class Aves; order Passeriformes; family Callaeidae; genus Callaeas; species Callaeas wilsoni. The sequence continues at coordinate 77,560 of VWPU01004818.1, read as the reverse complement.
AATAGGAGCATGCACTGGTATTCTATATAGAGCACAGTAGATGGCCAGCTGTTAGGTTGTACATATGTTAGGTGCCTTTATTTTTCTCTGTTATGTTACTACTAAAACTGAGTTTCCTGCGCATGCGACATTGCGCAGTGCCTAAGTTTGTGTTACCATCAGTAGCAGATCCCTGGTGAGTTACTGATAGCCCTGGGCTGTCTGAATTCACCTTTTGGGCCCTGCTGTGAGTTCACATCAGTACTCCTTTTGTCTGCAGCATACGTAAGGTCATAGATAGCTTTATATGCCAGCACAGCTATATTATATTCGGCAGAGCACAGTGTAAGTGCTCATTGCTGCCATGTATATCAAAATTCTTAATGCATTATGCACCACAGTTACACAAAGCTAAACAAAACTGTGTTAGGTTATTGTCACCTTGTCATCAGCCAGTTGCTATAACAACTAAAACAAAGCCCAAAGCCAGCCAAGACAAGCTCAGAAAAAGGAAAGCCTTACAGCCCTAGTTCCACAGGCAAAGTTAGTACAAGACCTGTGTCTGGTAACAGGCACAGCAATAATGACTGTACTGCATTATAAGGCTATATAATAAGTCGTAATTTAGTCAATGCAATCAATGTAAAGTGAAAAGATATTCAGCTCTCTGGAATAATTTGGTTAAAATTATAACATCAAGCATACATAAAAAAGCTGTGTTGATTATTATCTTTCTTTTCTGATGGGATTTCAATGCATCCAATACTTTCTAAAACACCTTTATTAGATATGAAATTAGGTGTTAAATTCTGTTCTAAGTCGTCAATAATTTTGTGTGTCAAATCTAAAGGATATCAGAGAATGGATGGACTGGTTTATAAACACACATGAATGGCTTCAGAGTTTGCTGAAAGTTTTTTGCTCTGGGTTTATTTTCTTTTCAGATAAATGTCAGCTTCTTGCTTTTAAGTCAGTTTTCAGTCTCTTCTTTCCTGTAAACTTTTCTTATGTGAAAGGTTGCGAGTAAAACAAGTTTTAAAAGAAAGTCTTGTCAAAGCTTCCTAAAATTGCATTAAGAGATATATAGCATTTCTTGAATAGAGTTTTGTATTACTTTCTGTCCTCATTAGGGCATTAAATCCCAAATTACTAGCAGTAGTTAGTATTTACTATCTAACTACTTCTAGGTAGTAGCTCTATCAAAAGGAAAATATGAACATAAGGTAAAGATTTTCCTACTGACTAGTGAAGTCTTAAGTAAATGATCTAAGTGAGTTGCATAGTGGGAAGGGGCATTTGTTTCTGTGATCTTCTATCCTTGATTTTCTTTTTTATATCGTGTTTTGCAGAGGAGATAAATTCAGGGAAAGAATAAATTTTTTTACTTGTTTTTAAATGCAGAGGAATGTAGCACATAATCCTTATTCAGGACACAGACTTTTGCCCAGTTGAAAGGAGAGTTTGCATATCTTGCCCTGGTAGTCTTGAGTGATGAGAATTTCCTGAAGCACTGATCAAGCTGTGTGCAATAATGAGGAGAAATACACTAGACCAAAAAAAAGCTACTGATCTTTTATACACATTTCCTAATGTTTTTGTATGTGACTCAATATTTTGTTTATGGTCACAGTTAGTTATTATTCTACTTGAAGATCAGAGTTAACGTGTTAATTCTTTATGCTGTAATCTTGGTCTACATTTCTGCTGGTAGAAAAAAAATCAAGGCAAACTGATTAATTCTTATGCATTTCAAACTTGGATCTGGAAATGGTCTGTCATTTTTTTATTTCAACTGCAAGGAGTTGCAAAATGGATCTGGAAAGGCATCACTTTGTTTTGTATAGCTTCTCTACGAGAACCAAGTTTTTGGGAGGTTGATGGGAGGAAGAGATCCGATAAATTGCCCATGTTTTTTATACCTGAGTAGCCAGAGTTTCTTTCTGTCTCTTGTTACTATTTTAGGCTCCAGATGAAATTCTTGTGGAATGCTGTTAGAAATGCAATTTCCCAACCTGCTGACCTTCCCATGTGTTCTGCTTTTGCTGAAAGAGAGAATTCTTCATCCTCTGTCTTTGCATAGAAGGACCTATCCTAAAGCCACTTTTGGTGATCCCAAGGCTCTTAATGATTGAGTTCATCTTAGTGACCCAGCAAGAAACTCCACATTTGATTTTTGCTGGTGTTATTTTTGTGCCGTCAGAGTCAGTTCCCACATGCACAGATAGCCAGAGGTAGAGGTGTTAAGTTCCTTTGTGAACAGGGGAAGAGAACAGACTCCTTTGGTTAACTCCTTACCTGTCTTATCCCATCTTGTAGAAACACAGACTGAGGATGCTATTTCATTATCAGTCCTACTCAATGTAAGACTTCTGCCACCAACACAGTGTGCTTGCTCTGCCACCACATGATGTGTGCATTTTTTTTCCCCCCTGGAAAACAGGGGATGGAGGAAAGGGAACACTTTGGAATGTTAATTTCTTTAGGTGAAATCCTGATGGGATTGGGAGAATGAAATTGTTTTCAGAGCCTTAAGAAACCTTCTGTGATATGGAAATAATATTTTCTGCCCTTCTAAAGAAATGACATAACATAGGAAGACTGGAAATATTAACTCTTGAGGAGGATGTAGTTGCATGCCTGTTTAAGGAAGCAAGATTTATATGTCTTTACTCACTTTAAACCTGAGGTGGAGAGAGCATCTCCATATGTGGTCAGAAATATAGGTGTTAAAAAAAGGAAGGAATTTAGTTCTGAACCTCTATTTTTGATTTGTGGATCTGAGAGGGCAGAAAGGAATGGTTTGCTTTTGCTTATTCATCTGTTTCTCCCAAAGTTATGGAATTTCGTAAACACTTCTGTAGCTTTCTACTCTGGTTCTGTCCTTTTCATCTTGCTTTGCAGATGTTGTACAGTTTCTTTTATTCTATGTTACCTAATGTTCCAATTCTGCTTTTGTTGGATGATTGGAGGCAACAGGGACTTCTAGTAAGGACTAACTTTCAAAGTGGCATTTGCCAGAACATACACGTCTTTTACAGTTATGTAAATTAAATGAGGCAAAACCTTTGGTGAGGAGAAATAGGTACCGTGGAACTATTCATAAAGGAAGAATTAATACAGTACTTTTGATTGATCTTTGATTTTCAAAGTTTAAAAAAGAGCAAAAGATTAAATGAATTTGTCTAACTATTGTAAGTATTTGTCCATTACACCAGTGTGGTTTTGCTGTATGATGTGTTTAGTAATGATGATACCAAGTGTTTCACTCTAATTTTACAGGCTTGCAACTATTTAACCAAATATTCCTTCTTAGAAGAAATTTTTCTAGGGCACCCAGTCAAAAAAATTCAGCACATTCAAAAAATTTCTGTATTGTATTACTTCTATAAATTGACAATATTTGAAAAGAAAATTGACCCCTCTCAAATAGGTTAAGAAAGTGAATGCTGTAAGAAGTTTAAATGTACAGTAAAAATGGAGTTGAAATATATCCTTGAGAGAAAGACAGATACAGAAAATGTATAGATAGGAAAGAGGTGGTGGTCATGAGTCTGTTGACAGATTCACAGAAGAGGCCTGAGACAAATCTTTGGCCCTCCTGTAGGACAGACATCTCAGTGGAACCCATTTTGCAACTTAAAATTTCTTTGCAGTTGTTTGCATAAGTCCATCCAGGATCTTAACAAAGAATTAAGCTCAAGATTTCCATATGATGAAGACAGAACCACCAGCACTCCTTCTCAGGGAACATTATTGGCAGTTATTCTCATGGAGAGAGGCCTTTTAGAAGGGTTCTTCATACCCATTTAATGAAGTCAGGGTTGCAATGCTGGCGTGGAGTCCCCTGGTGCTGCCAGGCATTGCTGCTGTGCAGTTCTGTTCAAGGAGTGAGCACTGTTTCTGTGAATTAGTCAGTGCTTTGATTCAGAGTGAAAAGGTTAGCAAGGCAATAAAGACCATGGGGGAAAAGTGCTGAATTTTCACACTTGAATGAGCAGCAGTGTGAAGGGTTGTGGTTTTGCTTGCACTTATAAGCCTGTTTTCATTTCAGAGGGGTTGGATACGTGTAACTGGGAGTGGAGTTTGGCTCCAAATATCATTTTAAAGATTATGCTGCGCCAGTGATCTGACAATGCACTGGAAAGGTTAAATTGAGTGCAGATCATTTAGCTTTGGTATGAAGATTAATTTCAAGTGATATCAGTTATGAATACTAGTTTCAAGCATTTACTGAAAAAAGGCAATATATTGCATGGGAACTTTGAAAAGTAAAATAACACCAGTTAACTGTGATTTTGTTCCCAAATGAACTAATCAGGTGATTGTGACCTTGACATGGCTCTTTCCTCCAGCCCTTCTCTCCCCTCTCATTTGTACAAAACTGATGTGCTCATCTTTACACTTGAAAAGTCCTTGATACTATTCATATTTATTGTTCATTATCAAAGGTCTTCTGCTTTACAGGCTTGGCTATTAAAACAGTTGAGATGGCAAATGCTGACATGATAGTTTTGTACTGTTATATAAGAGGTTTGCATATATTATTAAATCCTCTAATAAAGGTAATGAAGAATCAGCCTATTAGCAGTTCAGAATTAGGTATGCTGCTGGTATATTAGGTATTATAACTCTTTTTCCTCTTTTATTTGATATTTCAGTGCTACGGCTGTTGAAGGATGGTGCTGACCCTCATATGCTTCTTTCCTCAGGAGGCTGCTTGCTCCATCTGGTAAGAGTGATTGAAGATTAGTGTTAGTGACTGTGGATAAATATGGTGGGTTAGTGAGTAGCAGATTTGGCATATTAACAAAAAAGAAAGGCTTAGCAATATTTTTTTTATCTACACTGAGCTCCGCCATGGCTATGATTGCATCCAGCTATGTTTTTTAAATGAATGGTCATTTTCAAATTGCTTACAAAAGAATGGATCATGTCATAGGAGTGGTACCTAACAGAGGAGAATGAAATGTTTTATTTACAAAGGACCTGTACAGAAAGAAAGAACAAAGGAAATATTGCTTGAGTCCAAATACAAAATTATGTGGTTCAGAGATATTCACAGGTCCTATATGAAAAAAACCTGTAGTATTTTTCCTTTTGTTTTTCTGATATTTTCTTGCACCAGTTTCCTACATGTGGATATTTAACACATTATCTGCATTTAGTTTATCATTGTTTGCATAGCAAATGATTAAGTAACAGGAAGATAAAAGAAAAACAATTTGTATATAATAACAAAAGTAAAAACAAGAGGTAAGGACATGACAGGCAGACAGAAAGAAAATACCATAGCAGTAGAATTGTGGCATTGCTGAAGCCAGTAGCAAAACTCATAATTAATTCCTACGTCTTATGATCCTTTTCTTTGGTTTGTGATGTTTCAGTGGCAGACATGCTGCCTATTCAATGTGAAACTATTTTAAGACATTGGGATTCTATTTTGTTGCATACTGTGGCTAAAAGAAATGTGACTGAGCAAAATAATGAAAAGTCTGCTGGTAGAGTGTTTCATTTCAGAACAGTTGGATCAAGTTTCTCATAGTATGTGCACACAGTAGAGTAATTTATTGGTGAGAAAGAGCCCCTATAATATTGCTGGATCCAGCACACCTGTGACCACGCTCTTGCAAAATACAGCATTTCCGTTAGGTAATTAATCTGTGTTTTCCATCTTCCATGGCCACGCTATTTACCAAGGACTTTAGGAAACAGAGGCCAAGGTAAGGGGACAGTGCAATACTGGTTTGGAAGAAGGGAAATTTTAATTCTCTTTTCTCTCTTCCAACTATTTGTCTGCTGTAGAGATGCTCAATCACTCTTTAAAAATGCAGTCCAAATGAGATGTTATCTTTGGGATTCCCAAAACAGAGGCATCCCAAATCTTGCCACGTGCCAAAAGCCCTAGGAGACAATCTTTATCTTCAGTGTGGATGATTTGATGTAAGTGTCAGGCATTATAAAATAAAATAAAGAAAAATTCATCTTTGGGGATTTTAGGTTGCTCTATCTAGTGTAGCTGATGCACACTTTGCAACTGCAGATTTTATCTGAAGTTGAACTGTGCCATTTTAGGTTCCTTGATCTGCATCACGCCCCAATTCACTGTCAAAATCAGTATCTCTCAACTGGTGCCTGCTGCTTCACAGGCACACATATGCTTCCAAAGGAATGAAAGCTTTCTGCAGTAAGAAATTTGAAGTAGAGAGCAATGTGTAACCTACTGCCTCAGTTTAGTCAGTTACTCGTAAGTACTCATAAATCATTTACTGGAAAATGCTCGTCCTACTGCAGATAGAGGCAAACCTGAATTCAATGAAATTGGGATTTGACCTTGATTTGGGAGCAATACAGACAGGAGAGGAGAATCATGATACAGGGAAACAGATAAGCCAAATTTATTTTCCAGCAAGAATTGAAACTAGTAATTTAGCATGCACCTGTGTTATATTCTTAAAGCCCACTCAGATCCATTCTAAGTGTTAGTTTTACTACTGTGATTCTATATAAGCTGCTTTGTCCAAAGGGGATCTTTTTGTTTATTCTTTCCACTTGTAGGCTAAATGTTTTTATGTCAGAATTAATGGAAAGTATATGTATATTGACATTTTCCTTAAAATCTCATTCATTATATAATTCCTTTCCCCTTTTCCATATCTGTTAACTTCCAAAATGTGGTATAATTCTAGAAACAAATCAAATGTGACACTTGATAAAGATTCTGTTTTTGTCTCTGTAGAGAGTATCCCAATATGATTGAATCTAGGGAAGCTATGGGAATTTCAAAGGTATTCATTGAACTCTCTTTGGGTTCTATGAGAGGAGAAGTACAATAAAAAGCGAGAACTTGCGTGGGCTGCCTGTTTAGTGGGAAGTACATGGTGTCATGTGAATTCACACAGGCAGTCACCCATCCCCCCCTTACAACAAAGTGTATGTGTAACAGTTATTCTGGAACTTTAACTGAGCTTGTCCAATTGTTTCACAAAACCCATTTAACAAGAATCAAGGAGCAGCAATAAATCTAAGCTGCAACTAATCACAAAATATATCTTTTATTAATACACAAAAATGACTCAGTGAGACCTGTCATCTCTAGAACTGGTTGTTTTTATGGTTTTATTTTGCTTAACAATGGCTTGAAAATGTGGTTGGTGTTAGATTATGCTGATCTCTATAAAATGTCTTACCCTTGATTTGTTAAAATTTCAACATAGAACAGCTCAATTTAAGCTGTAATGATGCAATGAATGGTACTGATGCAACAAAACAAAACTGTTTCTAGAGCTGCTGGATAAGTTACAAGCTAAAATAAATACATCAGAACTTAATTTCTGTTCTATAATTTAGTGGTCAGTATATTTGGAAATCATTTAGGGTGGGACTGTTTTGTCCTCATAGAATTTAGTATTCATCTGCTGGATTATTTATGTTTATGATCACAGGTGTATGAGCAGCTGCTGCATTCTGCTGAAGATTTCAGCTATATCTTGACTTCACAGTCCAATCCAGTTGCACACTTTTCTTTCTTCCCCACTTCCTTTAGTATCCTGACTTCCATGCCAGATTAAAATAAGTCTGCACAGAACCTCTCCCCTGTGGGGAAAGAGAGAGGTTCCTTCCCTAAAGAGTTACTGAGATTGTGTGTGAGGCCAGAGTTAGGATCGTAACTGAGGTGCCCTGATTGTCTTTCAAGGTGTTATCTATAACCTTATGCATAAAAAGTCATGAATGTGACAGAGGAGTAAGGTCAAAACAATGTCTAGGCCATTTTCTTATTTTCTACCAAAATTGTGACTGTGACCAAGGTATAGAAACACACATACATGCATGCACACACACACATGTGCATCCCTCCACCCCACAATAACACCCTTAGTGTGCAGAGTAGTCTTCACTATTTCAAGTCTTCTCTGCCAGAGAGACTTGAACAGGAATCAGTATAGTTAGTGGACTGGAAATAAAAGTGGGGTATGAAGAGGGGTGTATTATTGCCGTGAACTGCATAAAAGGCAGAAATTTATGTATGTGTGGACATATGTATGCGTGGGTGTACGTGTACTTAGATACCACTACTCATGATGTGATCGTCATGCACTGATGCCTGTGCACTGATTTGGAATGATGATATTGAACAGAAAAACAGCCTCATCCTTATTGTAGATTCATCATTTTTCATATAGGAAATAGGGGATTCTGTGAATCATGCACATGGAACCGGTAATCTCCACACAATTATTTCTTTAGATGCCTCATCTGTTGTTCCCTACAAACACAGCAGCTCAACTATAGCACGTCATCTGCCCAATTCAAATTGTATGTAATAAATTTAGTTGTACACTGAGACACTGAGGAAAACACCATCCCTAATCTGGTCTTTTTTCTTCTAGTGTGCTCGCTACGATAATGCATTTGCTGCAGAAATTCTAATTGACAGAGGAGTAAATGTAAATCATCAAGACGAGGATTTTTGGACATCAATGCATGTAGCCTGTGCCTGTGATAATCCTGATATTGTCCTGCTACTGCTACTGGTAAGTAAAGCAGTCCAATGCATTGTGTACTTGAAAAGGAGACAGAATGTAGCACCCTAAGGTCTGACACTGCTGTAGGAATGCATCATATTCCCTATATGATTCCCTAATCATATCAGTGGAAGCATATATTGTGTTTGGTTTTGGTCTTTTGACATTGCTTTAGTGTTCATGATTTTTGTATGGCATTTTTAAGACTTCAATGAGAATAAATTGCAAGCATCAATGTCAAGTATCTCCTATTTCTCCCGTGTGGTCCGGAGCTTATATCTCTGATAAGCACTCAGTCCCAAATGGGACATTCAGATAATTTCTTTCCTTTTCTCCTTGTCACTTTCTGTTAAAGGTTGAGTTCTCAGACAATCTTATAAAAACCTTCCTCTGAAAAGCAAGTATTGGCTCACTTATACTCAGTATTCATAAAAAGGTGTTTGTGGACACAGTCAAAATGAGACAAATTTAATATTTATATAAGCAAATTTGACTTTTCAGTGCTGAGTTTGCCCAATATAATAATAGATACGGCTTTCAGCCTTTGTAGAGAACAGTAGTGTGCCCAGGTGGCCAAGGAGTCCAGCGGCATCCTGGCCTGTATTGTTGCATTTTTCCCAACCTGGAAATGAATCTTGAAATAATTTTAGTAAGGCGATAATATAAGAGAGGATCTTTATTTGAAGGCCTTCTGGGACAGTTATGGAAAGATGTCCACAAAAGCCCAACCTCCCCCAGGGGTGAGTACATTTTTATAGGTTTTAGGAAATAAGCATAATTGATAAAAAGCACCAGTTAGGAGGATAAGTGGTGATGCAATTCCCCCCCCAGGTCAAGCCCCTTCTCTGGAGTTCCCCCCTTGGCCCTAGCTGTACTTCGTCCATGAAAATGTATCTCGAAGAGTTGTTCTTGTCCTTGGTTCCCAGGAAGAACCAAGATAGCACTGATGCCTGGTACCCCTGGGGCTTGGAGCTCTGGAATTTGTTTTCTCTTTCTGCCTAGGGAAAGACCATGGAAACGTACTAGGAAAACTGGCTACTAGTACAGTAGGCTACAGAGCTGCATCCATATATATATATGTGCGAAGAATACATAGAACATAGAAAAGATAAAAGACAAAAACCAAACAGCATCAGTATCAGCAATAGTGTGGCCAGCAGGACCAGGACAATGATTGTCCCACTGTATTCAGCACTGGTGAGGTCAGACCTCAATTCCTGTGTTCAGTTTTGGGCCCCTCACTACAAGAAAGACACTGAGGAACTGGAGCAAGTCCAGAGAAGGGCAACAGAGCTGGGGAAGGGTCTCGAGCACAAGTCCTGTGAGGAGCAGCTGAAGGACTTGGGGTTGTTTAGGATGGAGAAGAAAAGACCCAGAGAAGACCTGAAAAGAGGTCGTAGAAAGGTGTGGGTTGGCCTCTCCTGCCAGGTAGCAAACAACAGGATAAGAAGAAATGACCTCAAGTCACACCAGGGGCAGTGTAGATTGGATATTAGGTAAAGCTTTCTGTGCTGAAGGAGTAGTCAACACTGGAATAGGCTGCCCATAGAAGTGGGAAAGTCAACATGCCTGGAAGTATTTAAAAGGTGTGTAGTTGTGACATAGGGACATGCATTAGTGGTGGACTTGGCAGTGCTGAGTTAATGGTTAGACTCGATGATCTTGAATGTCTTTTCCAACCTAAATGATTCTCTGGTTCTGTTTTGCGCTTCCAGTTCTAGGAGCACAAAACTCTAGTTTTATGCAATGATATTAATGCAGCTCTTTCTCTCAGTTCATGTGATGCTGCTCTTTAAAACAGTAGTGCAGAAACAGTTCACAGCCTGCTTTAAAGTTTTTCAGTCTTTTTGTATAATTTAAAAATTGTTATGTTTTAAATAGGTCTTTGCAAGGTCAGCATTTCTTGTCATGCTTATAATTGTATTTCAATGTTACAGGTAAAGGGAAGGGAGATATATTTTTAGACCGTATACTTGATGATACATTTAATGAAATCTCTTTGGAAGATTATTTAGCCCATTCCTTCTGCTTAGACAAGAGGTAGGCACACCAGCTTGCCCAGGACCAAGCCTTCAAGGATGGAAAATCCAGAAACTCACTGTGCAACCTGTACGGTAAAAAAAACCTAAACAAACAAAAAAAACCCAAAAAACCCAACCCAAACAACCAACCAAAAAAAATCAGATACATCTGATTTTAAACATTGTCATTGCCCCTAGCAAATAAAGGATAAAATTTCCAGGTGGTGTTTTATCTCTTGTATTACCTCAATCTCTCCAGTGTACATACCTCTGAAGCTTATGTATCCTTTGCATTCTGCATGTACTCCTAGACTGATAAACAAGTTAGAATAGAGCAGTTTACTTATAAAAACTCTCGTAGTATGGGAAACTCTTGTAATGTGGGGAATTTTCAGAAACTCTGAATGCAGTGCTGTTGTCATTAATAGGAACAGTTGAGGTTATAGAGGGCACTTGTAAAATTTTCCTTGCCCATTTTTGCAAGAAGCTCAATCTAATTAAACTTCAAGTATTTCTATACAGGGTTATATCCAAAATAATTTTCCAGTGCCCATCATTTGAATGTTTTTTGATTTGGTCCCTATTTGTTACAAGCTGCCTTCATCTGAAGGTTCTAAGTATTTTCTGATAACTTGGTTATCTAATATATTAACATTTCAGTAGGCAGGAGTACACGCATGTGGATTTTTGCAGATAAAGTTTGAATTGTCCATATTATTTGCAAAAACTTCTGGTAAATTTAGATGACCACATTTAGGTGGTCAGCACTTTTAAAGGCAGAGCTTCCTCGACTAGATAAATAATAACTTTATATTCCCCCTTCTAGAGTCAAAATAAAGATTTTTAAATTTTGAGATTTAAAGATTTTTAAAGAGATGGCAGAGGAAGGGAAATATTCTTAGGTAAGCAGTGGTTTTTTGAACCATGACATTAATGTTATCTTTAATAACAGTTGACAAAATGAAGATGAAAATTGAGGTTGGAGAGACTTATTTTTCACAATTCTGAATTGCCTTTGCGTGAGCAATTCATATTAGAAATTACTTTGCCTTGAGGTAGTGTTTCATGGAGCATGTCTAATGTTGAGCCTTGATAATGCCAATAAGAGCTACAGTCAGCTTCTATTATGCCACAGTTTTTCATTGGAAGAAAAAATAACACTTCTTGTAACCTCGAGAATTACTTTTAAATAAATATTTCTTCTGGACTGACTTTATAGCCCGGACAATACCATATTTTCTGTTTTAAAGATGTGACCTAAAAGGTAACATCATGGTCCTTTAATTGTTCCATTCAGATTTCTGAAAAGCTGAATCACAGAAGCCCGTGGAGATTTCCTCAGTAAGGACTTAAAACATTTCCTGAAGGAGAAGTAGAAAAGAAAAAAAGAAAGGAAAAAAAAAAAGGTATATGTAGTTCCCAGAAGGCTGTCAATGAAGATTTGCTTAAGTGTGGCCTGCTTCAGACTTCTTCCCATTTTTGGTGGTCTTCATTTTTCTCTGGCTAAGACAAGATAGTGACTTGTGATTCATCATCTAAGCTGTTTCTTTGCTCTGGTGGATAGCAATGACGAAATCAAAGCTCATGCACTGCAAACTAGGAGAGGCTGTAGCTGTTTGTATTGTGGTAATCTGCTATCATGTCCTGTTGGAAGGCTGTTGGAGTTGTAAGTACTGCTTTTGGAATAGATGCAGAATTAAATGCTTGAAGCTGTTTCTTTCCATGATTTCCAACACTTTACCCTAGGTAGTATAGCTTTCCGGGGACATATTTATGTCTTGTCAGTTTTGTAGCTGTCAGCAAGGGGAGGAGGAGCACTGGACTGAACAGGCAGGAAATACATCTCATGTCTGCTAAACACTCAGTCAATGAGGAACTTAGGCCGGGGCGGGCGCTCGCATGTGAGGAGGTGCAGAGATCAGAAGTGATCCGCAGGGGTCTGGCTGCCGTACATGCCGGTGAGGGAGGAAAGGTCACGCTCATCACTCACTGCTCGACTGCATCAGCATTGCGTATTCTCCCCGTGGCATAGGGAATTGCTTTTCATGGATTTTGTATGAAGGAGGCTCCTGTAGCAGGTTGAAGAGAGTGCTGAAGTGCCTTTCATTTAAGAACAAAGATGTGTAGGCTTATATACATTTGTGCACACATGAAATCTCTTAAGAGTATGAACAGTAAACAGATTTATTGGAAGTATCTGCTCTGTCTTGCCTCACTTTTGAAGAGTCAGGACTGGATGCGCTGTCAGCAGTTCTGTCCGGTTGGGGTGTGGTCTTTTTGCATCTTTTGTGGTGCATTGCAACATTGTATTTTATATTTATTCCCTACACTTGTTCTATATTGAATTGAAACACTAGCCAAGATTTGTACCGTAGTATCCAGTGTTCTTTGTCCTGTGCTACTAGAGTTGTAGAATGTCCAAGCACCAGTATTTGGATGTTGCTCCTGCTTTGTTAGCTGTAGCGAATGTTTAGCCCTCTCACTGTCCTTTAAACGGCTACAGCTTTAAACTTGTACCTATCACTTGCAGTCTAATTGTTCCTCCACAAAAGACTAATTTTAGCTTCAAATACTTTTAATTGATACATAAGAGTGGGTAACCTTCACTTGACTTGTGCACTGCTTGGACTACCTTCTTATCATGACAGCTCAGCCCCACACATTCTCTTGTTCACTCTCCCCAGGTCAGGATGAGGGAGAGAATCACAAGGGTAAAAGTGAGAAAACTTGTGGGTTGAGATAAAGACAGTTTAATAGGGAAAGCAAAAGCTGCACACATAAGCAAAGCAAAAGAAAAATTAATTCACCGTGTCCTATCAGCAGGCAGGTGTTCAGCCATCTCCAGGGAAGCTGCTCTCCACCACATGTAACAGTGTCTTGGGAAGACAAATGCCATCACTCTGAACATTCTGTTCCTTCCTCCTTCTTCTCCTAGCTTTATATGCTGAGTGTGAGGCCACAGGCTGTGGGATATCGCTCTGAACGGTTGGGGCCAGCTCTCCATACTGTGTCCGCTCCCAGCTCCTTTGCACCCCCAGCCTGCATTGGTGGGGTGAGGAACAGAAATGGCCTTGGCTCTGTGCACGTGCTGCTCAGCAATCGCTAAAACATCCCTGTGCTTTCCACACCCTGTTCAACACAAATCCAAAACACAGCCCCATCCTGGCTACTGGGAAGAGAATTACTGGATCCCAGGCAGAACCTGCAAACATATGGTGGAATAAACATTGATACTGTTGCAATTTTGTATATTGACCTTGGCTACTCAGGCAGTAGGGTAGGTAGATAAAAATACCGTTTTGTAGAACCTTGCGTTTTCTTTTTCTTTTAATTTTTGTTCACTCTGACTGCATTATTTTTTATCCTGAATTCTGTGTTGCAGAGGATCAGCACTGGTTCACAGTCATATTGAGCTCCCACGTTTAGTTCGTTTTGTCCAGATAACTGTGGCTGTGTTGCAATCCACAGGTTTCTTTATGACTTGCTGTTTACCACACTTTAATTTCAGAGCATAGCACAGGTAATCATCATGGAGCTGTACAGTTTGGCTCACACATTACAAGTTGATAACTATGATTTTTCTTTTTTAATGTATCTTTGATTTTGGTTTGGGGTATGGTTTTTTCCCCTCCTCCCACTTCCAAAGAATCATGAAATCTTTTGATATCGACTGACCTGAGGTTGAGAGCTAAGAGAGAAGAAGAAAGCTGATGAGAATATGTTTTTATAGTGTACTTCACTTCATTTTACTATCGCAAGGAGACACCTTTTAGTGAGCAACATGAATGTTACATTTTCACCATCTTCATTGCAGATCTTGTCAAATGAAACTAGGAAGTTGGAGACAGTATTTTAGTGTTTATAAAGCATGTTGCACAGTAGAGATTTATTCTTTTTCTATTCTTTCATAGATCTGAAAGCATTACTGTAATAAACACGGCACTTAATTAACTAGAAAAGCAGAGATCAGTACTACATCCTCAGGACATTCTTAATACTTTTTTTTTAAATTGACCTTACTTGGAAAAGTAAGTGTACCTTCTGTCTGCTAACTAATTAAATGTTTCATCATGTACTTTTTGGAACCTAGAATTGAAGCACAAAATGCAAATCTGGCATAGAAGGCTAAAAGTACAAATTTAAAAAAAATAAATCTGAGGCTGAATATTTTTTCTCTCCCCTATTTAAGAACTTAGGAAAATCTGTGCTTGACAGTGTGGAAAAGGGAGTTACCACAAAATCATTCATTATATTTACAGCAACAGTAGATGAGCAGTGTCAGGTATATAATACTATCCACTGTATGTATAATCCACTTTTGATTTTGGTGTAAAATCCCCTTAACAAATTCAGGTATATTTTTACTGGAAAAAATTTACAGGAACTGACTTCCTGGTGGGAGTAGAAAGGAAGTATTTATGGGGCTGTAACTCTCTTTTCTGCTCCCCCATACAGTTGATAATAGCATGCATCTGAAGGCATGTAATCAGACAGCAGTTACATAGTTATTTTGCCCTGGTTCTTTGCAACTGCATCAGGCTGTGTTAGCAAGCAGAGATGAATGATCAGAATGCCATTATCTTTAGAACTTAAAGAAAGGTCTTTCTATTTTATAGTTCCAGAAACAATTACTTCCTCAGAGGAAGCAATTCTGCCCTCCCACTCAATCTTGCTCAGTATGACTTCCTCCTTTGAGTCAATATGAGAGGAAGCAGGGAAGGGGAAAGAATGAAGAGCAGTTAGAGGTCATGAGGAGACAGTGGCTAACAGTTTATAATATAAATGATCATGTAGCCTGAAAGGAAAATGATTCTTCTGTCTTTCTAGAGGCAGTTACCAATATTTATAGCAAGGAAATTTAGATAGCAGGTTTTTCTGTGAAAGCTGTGGATATCTATTGGAATTCACTCACAGTTTGCAGAGGCTGGTGGATGTGTGAGAAGTGTAGGAGGAAACTTCCAGAGAGTGTGTACTACTGGCTTACAGCCTTTCATCATTGCTGGCTGAGATAACATAGAACCAGCCTAGATGAAGGCCACTAATTAACTAATCTAGGTGATGCCTTTTAATGAGTTGCTGAACACCAGATGGCAACACTTGAAGGAAACTGAAGAAATATTAGTCTCTCTCCATAAAGACTGGGGAAAAGGAATGATGCTAGCTAGTCATGCAGCACTAAAGGTGGTCCAAGGAGAGATAAGAACAGGAACCTAACTGGATACAGCAGAATGGTCAAAGCATTTGAGTTTGAGAACCATCATGAAAGTAATGAGATAGCCTAGAAAAGAAATGAGATAATATAAAGAGAAAAGAAATAGCATTGAACTTCAATTGACAGGAGAAATAATCAGTGAAATAGAATCTGCAGTTCACAGTACAAAGAATGCTAAATCATGGGATACACAGAAAGTAAGACTGAAGAATCTGTAAATACTTATTTGATGTCTAGAAATAACACACGCAGACACATGCACACACACTTTCCTTCTCTGCCTCCCTTCATCCTCCTGACTTTCGTCCTCCTTCCCTCTGTCCAGGTGGAAAACATTTGAGGTTGGGGATGAGACTTAGGACACAGACCATGGCTATTAAGCAGCAGATCTATATACTCTGGAGTTCTTAGCATCAGATCATTTCCAGAAAATAAAAACTCCTGGAGGTAAAAGACAGTTACACCTCTTGGAAAAGATATCACACCCAGTTTTGGCTGGAGCAGGTCAAGAAAAGTATGCTTAGAGATGGACAACATGCACAAAAATGGGGAAATTTGGATAAGCTTCACTCTCTCTTTTTCCCCAGAGAAAGAGGATCAAGGAATGACAAGATAATGAAAAGCAACATCTGGCTTTGATCTTCAGTAAACATAGTTTTTGCTATGAAGAAGATGGTCTGGGAATGTTCCACCACTGGCGGATATTCGTAGAAGGTGTAACTCATTCTTTATGCCAAGCGGCCCCTGCTTGAATCACTGACATAATTATTTTGTGACTTGCTCATGGAGTAGCTAGGGGAAAGAGGAAAACTGTTAGTTAAATTTCAGAAGTGAAAAGCTGCTTGGTAATGAAGAACTTGGTAACAAGACAACAGCCTAACTATTAAGAGAGAAATGGGCCTGAGAGTTGCTGAGGTTTCATCAGGTTTGGTCCTATGATGTTATTTTGGTTAGAGTTTTCAGTGATAACCTTGAGAGGAAAAATAGAGGTATGATAATGAAATATGCTGGAGACAATGCTGTGATCTGTTATCTATTGGGGTGAGCATTATATGTCATGCAGATATAATAGGGTGTCTTTGAAGACTTACGTAATAAAAATGGCTTGAAATTTTAGTGTACAAATACAAGGTCATTGTGGATGCTGAAATGCTGTTAGCAGGGAAATTTTCTCTTCTTGCATTCATTCTGTGAGAACTTTTCCTTTACTGTGTAAACTATGTAAACGATAGAGTTTTTGTAAATAGCATTCATATCTGGTATCTTCTGACCTTGTGTACATTATATTAAAAAAAAAAACATTTCTAAGTGAGTGTCTGAGACTTTAACCAATCACCCTAAGAGAAATGTGAACACTGTTCAATTACTTTACAGAACTAGAATATATAAATAGTATTGTAAATTTAATAAATAATTAATTCCTCGCTCTGACTCCTGCCTCGCTGCATCTCTGAATCCCTGCTTAAAAGCCCACGGGTCATGCTCTGAGCAACAGACATTTCTGTGATATGGTCAGGAACCATCAGTTGGAAATAAGGAAAAAGACCTCAGAGCTTTAGTCAATTTTAAGACAATCGTGTGCTTCAAACGTAACTGCAAGTGGGGAAAGACAGATTCTTGGATTTGTCAGAATGACGATGTCGCCAAGTGAAAGGGAAGAGTGTTCTTGCCACTGTTCAAGGAATGACAACCTGCAGTTAGCTATCTACAGCCATGTTCAAGAATGGTAAATTGTATCAAGGAAACCTGCAAGGGTAAACGTGGGAGTAAAAAGATTATCTTAAGAGAAGGAAGTAAAAATAATATGTTATACTTAAAAAAATCAAAACAGGGAGGTTGTAAAAATTTCTGTAAATATATCAGAATAGAGGAAGAGGTAAAAAAAGCTTTTAAAACTTGAAGTTACTGCTAGCATGAAAGCGAATGACTGCAAAAGTGTCCAGCAATAAACTTAAGATAGAAATTAAACTAAGCTTTCTTAATGTTAGGAGGCATATGTTGGAAAGCAGCATTCCATGCAGCAGTAATAGGGATTAAAAAAACCCAAACCCTAATTGGCTTTAAAATTGATCTTAAAGTTGTGAATGAGATTATGTGTTATGTGTTACCTGCATTACCAAAGTGATGCTTCAGGAGATCCATTCTAGTCTTATATTTCCACATGACAGCTGTTCAGAGGGCTGTGTGGATTTAATTACTCTGACTGTGTTCTTAAGACAATAAAGTAACATACAGAGGATATTAAAACCATCATATTATGAACAATAAATAGCAAGTAAAGTTATGTGGTAGATATTTGATGCCTGTCAGACTTGCTAAATTTCTGTAGCCCAAAAACAGACAGGAAAAAAGTTCATGGAAGGACACAGTTCAGAAAGAGAAGTTAAGTACTGGGCAAGCATTCCATTTTTCAAGCATTTGAAATAGTTCTGTTTGTTTGTTTTTAATATTGTTTCCAGATATTCGAAAGCAAAATACATAATGGCCAAATACTATGAAATCAAAGGAGAAAAAAAAAAGGCTTTTTTTTTTTTTTCCTCAAGAACAGAAGCCCCAAGGCCACAAAAGCTAGGTGTTTAGACTTTGGAAGTAAGTTGAGAATGGATCTGTAATTAATTGTGTGCCTCAGAAGTATTTATAAGAGAAACTGCAGACTAGTTCATAAACCTGAATATTACCTCAATAAGGGGTATGAGAAGGCCAACATATGAAAAACATTCTAGTGAAGGCGGTTGATTAATTAGGGAAATAATTATAGAATGAAAATGGAAGTGCTAAAAAACAATCTTTTGGTGACATTTGCTTGAAATTATTTAATAGTTCCTGTTGAGTTCTACATTCTTACTGGCTTCCAGGTTTTGCCAGGAGCTATACAATATAAGAAATGTTTGGAAATGAGAAAGTTTGAATTTGCGAGGTCTAGTACTGTGGTCTTCCAAGTGAATGCATACCCCAAGAAGTGCAGAGGATGATTCATTGGAATTATTAGAGCTTCTATTCTTGTTTATTTTTATGTAAAAAACACAAGGAAGAAGTTAAGCTTTACTAATATTTGATGTATTTATTGATGCTGGCACTGTCACTCCACCCATAGGTCAGAGGGTTCTGTGTTGTGAACAGTAGCCAAGGTGTCCAGAGGGGTGCTCCACATTGCAGAGGTGTTGGCTGTGGTGCTCTCATTCATTCATCCTCTTGCAGTGCATTGTGACGAGTTGCAGTTTGTGAATGCCTGGTTTTGTGGATTTATAGATTTTATTATCTGGTTTTAACTAAACTAACCCTCACTAAATGGAAAAGATTCCCTCCACATTTGTCTTTTACAAAAAACCAAAGGTATCTGATTTGGTGACCTTTTCTGTGATGAGAAGTTGTGGACAGTAGTATGCTATCTAGCAGATATTTTTTAAAAAAATAAGCACGCTTAATCAGTCTTTTCAAAGCAAACGCGATGGTTTAGCAATGAGTAGGAAGGTAACTACTTTTCAAAAGAAACATGATGTGGGGAGAGCATTTTGAAAAGAGATGTTTTGGAACTTCTCCATTTTTATATGACTTTGTTGCTGAAAATTATGCATATCACCTGCAAAAGCTCTTGTATTTGTAGATAAAAACCCGCTTGGAAAGAGAATTTCCTAACATTTAAAAATAAATTCTAGAGCTTCAGTGGAGTTTGAAATCACCTTCTCATTAGTTGGCAAGACCAAGTAGCTGACATCAGGAAAGATGGAAATTTCATAGCCAAATTTCAATAAAAACAGGTTTAATTGGTTTATGGGATTGGAAAGTCAGTATAATTCAGTAATCATGACAAACAATGCACTTCTTCCATTTGGATCTGTATATCTTTATGAACAACCTTTTCTGTCTGTGACAGATTTTGACATCAAGTATTGAAGTAAACGGAGCTTAGAACCAGACCTTGACTCACCATATCATTAGGATTTAAGACAATTTTTTTTAAAAAATGAAGTATTCAACTCAATTTTTCTCATTAAAAATATAATCATAGTATAGTAAATTTTTGTACCATTAATTAATAAAATAAAATAATTTTATTATATTATTTAATATATTATTTATTTGGATAAGAGCTGTCCCTGAATGCTAATAAAAAAATCCCCAAACCACTCAAACCAACAACGTCCAGTCTTAGTCATATATGGCTTTTTGTGTGTTTTCATTTTGGAAATACTGGAATGAAATATCGCTATGGCATAGTTTGTAATGCATAATTTAGAAGGGCTTGGGAGCATGAACCTGTGAAAAAAGAACCATGAAATGAACCTCCATGAATTCTTGAATTTCTGAGTGAGCTAGTAGGGGAAAATGCAGCAGTGATACAATTTATCAAAAGTTCAAGGACAACTTACCTTGATATGCCACCATAAAGATTGATGCGTAAAGTCATTGAAAAGAAAACTGCTGCAGAAAAAACTGGCTTACATATTGAAAGCAGATGGTTTAGGTAAATTGTAATAGTGCAGGGTTAGTGGAGCTAATAAATGTGGTGACTTGAAGGTCATTAAAAGACTCACGTTTGCACATGTGTTTGAAGACTTTTCAGTTAGAACAGGAGAGGTGGAGAAAAAGCATTGACTTTCCAAATCTAGACTAATTGGTGTGGACTGTGTGTGGAAAAAGTAGGTAATTCAGTTCAGTGTAGAACAATATAAAATAACGAGACTGGGTTGGATAGTGAAGTGTAGGAGTTAAAGCTGTGAAAAGAAAAATAATGGAAAGTTGGATGTACTTTATTTTTTCTGTTTTGATAATGAGCTTGAGCAAGACGTGGTTGCTGTCTGCAAGGATGAAAGGCTAAAAAGATTTTTGAAAATGTATAAAAGCTGGCTTGTGAAAGCACAGGAGAAAACCGGCTTTTATATTATTTCTGAATAACAGCTGCATCTTCAGCTGTTTGAAATCAAAGTTTATCAAGTCAGACCTGTCTTAATTTCAAATGACTCCTGTTAGAAACTGATATATTGTGAATTTTTAAAATTCAGTAAATAATATTTTTCCAAATGTTAAATAATGGAAAGTATTTGTTGAATTAAAGTGAGTACTGCAAGATTACTGACTTGCATTTATTGGGAAGAAGGATGTTCCTTAAAGTTAT
Organism: Callaeas wilsoni; assembly: GCA_013398955.1. Classification (NCBI taxonomy): domain Eukaryota; kingdom Metazoa; phylum Chordata; class Aves; order Passeriformes; family Callaeidae; genus Callaeas; species Callaeas wilsoni. The sequence continues at coordinate 56,710 of VWPU01004818.1, read as the reverse complement.
GACAGTACTGGAAGGTGGAAAAATTCATTTTCTGGAACGAAGACCAGAGCATGGTAAGGAATGATTATGAACAATTGTTTCTTGGCAAGGTGATAGGCAGTTGAGAGATTAATGCCTATTTCTTCATCACTGACTGCTAAGATTACACTTTATGAACATAACGAAAAAAATTTGTCTGAGAAAACACAGAGATAAATCATTGATGGATGGAATAGCATTATGTCTTTGAAGTATTTATTTCAATTTTGTATAAAATTTCGTCACTTTTCCAATATATACTTTAATCCACAGAGACCAGTTATTGCAAATAGACCTGGAGTCTTACATTTGTTTAATATATAAATGTCAGCTATGGTTATACTTGCTAGGATTTATAATCATATGTGTTTCTTTTCATATAATCAATGTCAAAATTTGGTGTGGATTGTATATTTCCACCACAGTTGTATTAGGGACTAACTTGCTGCAGTCCCACACAGCAAGTTACTACTTACTATGACTGGAAGATTTTCTTGTCTACTGCACTTTATTCATTACCCAAGCAGAGGAAAATAATAGAGTTTTCTGCTTTTCTGGTGAATTCTCTAATTATATGCTGATGTTCTGAGAAGCCAGTTTTGTATTAAGGTGACTGGCATACTAAACTTCCTAGATAGATTTGGTATTTCACATGATGATTTGTTTCTAGAGGATCTAGATTTAATTACTAACCAGCGGGACAGCATCACCCTGAGTGCAGATTAAGCTACTGTACAGTCCCTTCCCTGTACACTTGGGAACATGTGGATGTTATCAATCAACACAATGAATCTCTCTCATAACAAAAATGCAAATTAACCGAGTTAAAATAGCAGTTTTGTACTCTTACTTCCTTGCGTGACACATTTATCTTTGCAGAAACTATACGCTGTACACAGCTATCGTTTATTGCATACTGTTTGGTCTCTTGCTTTTTACACCAGAGACATGTAGTACAGGTTTTCTTTATTTTTACTGTGTGTGTATATACATTAACATAGGCTTTGACTTTTTTTTCTGCATTCTTAAAATGGTAAGATCTGATGTCATGCCTGAAGTAGTGCTATTTATGTATGTGTGCCATTTGAAGCTTATTTAATTTACACACACACGTGCGCACACACACACACATATACATATACACACTATACAGACACACACACGTGTGTGCGTAATCTCAAAATGGACTGGAGAAAGAAAATCAAAACATTCAGCATCTGTATTTCCCAAGTTACATAAATACATAGACATGGATATGACGGTGTGCGTAGACAGGAAGAGAAGAAGGCTTCCCAAACCTTCTTAAGGAGAAGGCCATCATGTTAAACAAGGCCTTGAGGTTTGCACCTAGTTAGACTTTCTACCAGTTATGTTATTTACACTGAACCTGTAAACTACAAGCTCTTCAAAAAGCAACTTTCACAACTTTCAACCATTACTGAGCAATCAAAATCAACTTCCTTTCTTTGCAGCCATGTGGTTGTTTTGTTTGTTCTGCCTTCATCTGTGATGGGCCAGGGGTGGAAACCCTTTTAAGTGAACTTTCTCCAGCAGTTTTGTTTGGAGTATGTACATATAAATATATGTGTGTGTGTGACTACTTTCCCATATGTATGCATGTATATATATGTCTATACATACAAACACATTGAACTTTGTAAGGAAACATATTAGTAAAACTTTAACCTCGATGGCTTATATTTTATTTGTACTTATCAGTACAGTAGTGGATCATCAGAGGATGCTTCCTATCTCCATTTTGCCTACAATAAAGCTATGCCTTACTAACTGTCCAGTGTTGTACACAAGTGACTGTTCTTGCTAACCCCAGGGAGTGATCTTTTTAATTCCTAAAGTATGAGATTTGTTTGACCTTATGTAATTACAAGCTTGTTTAATGGTTATAAAGTAACTGTTAACTCTAACTGTGGTGTCAGATTAAAAGACTTTTTGACAGACAGTTCCAAAGGCTCGCTCACTGCTGTGTGAAGAAGAATTTCTTTCTATTTGTTCTAAAAATAAAGGGCAATAATTTCAAAAAGTGACCTTTTGTTGCAGTATTATTAGACAGAGACTGATCATTTTTCTGTGTGCCTGTCATAATTTTTAATGATTACAATTTAAATAAAATTAGAAGAAAGTGTGCTTCTATACTGTTATCAGAGGCATTCAGTGCTCAAATAATTTCCATTTTTTTCATAAGCTCTGCTACTGATGGGAAGTTTGCAAGTCCCATGTGCAGAAACAGATGGGGAAATTTTAGTCTTTAGTCATCAATGCTCTTTGAAGTTTCCTTTCTAATTCCCTTTTCTTGCCAAATAATTTGAGAGCTGGCAATATAAAGTCAAATACCCCTCCTTCTGTACTTCAACTACCCTTTTTTTTGACCTCATTCTAATCTTTTGGATTTTTCTGCAGTGTCTTAATAATAGAATAGTATGAGAATGCTATTCTAGGCAAAGAGTACTTTTCTTTGTGGTATATAACATGCATGTTGATTTTTCTATAATTTCTTTAATTCTTTAGTCTACCTCCACTTTCAATAAAATACGAAATTTCAGTGAGAAAATATATTCCGAATTTTTTTTCTCTTTTTTTTTTCTTGCTTTCAGATAAAATGATTTTAAAAGAGTTAAAAGTATGTCAGCTTATTTTTATGGCATTCAAACAGGTACATCCAATTGCATACTAAGCTAAAAGGAGTGTCTTCATGCTCTTTGAGCTCTTCTGATACTGTAATGCCTCATCTTTTTGTCTCCTTTCTGAGAAGCCCTCACTGAAAATATGCAACAGGTATTTTGAACCAAGAGATGCCTCCATAAGTAGGAAAGTAAGAAAGAAACAAGTTATTGTTTTCTTTTTTGTCTTGCTTGGCTTTGGAGATGAAAATCATACAAATACAATTCTTCATTAGCTGCTCTTTAATGTAACACCTTTTTCTTTTAATGGAAAGAAAATTTTTGGCAGGTAGAATATTGAAATATTGATATTGTATTAAAACAAGTACATATCTTGAGAGCAAGATTGGTTCCTGTAATTCTGGTTGAATAAAGCTTATGTGCAGAGATTGGAGAATTGGATGTTTAAACTCATAGCTGTGTGAGAGCCCTAGAATTGAACTTGAATATTTTCTGCCCATGGCCTGTCCCACCAGAAACTATAGATTCATTTGCCCTACACTGTGGCTAAGCTGTCTCATGCCTGAATGCACATCTAGGCAATAAAAGCAAGAGAAAAAATATTGGTTTTAAAGCCCGTTTCCTCATAGATGTTAAACCAGCAGTGATTACATATGAAGACACACGAAGGCTGAAGCAATTAGTATTCAAATTGTATGGCAAAATTAGGTCATGCATTCAAGCTAGATGTTTTCATTACATTAAGAATGATCAGTTGAAGTTGTTGAAAAACTTCAGAATGAAGTATGGGAGTTAAGAAACAGAAATGGATACAACAAAAATAATTCCGTTCTTCCAATTTCTAGTCGAACTAGCTGGATGATTCTCAGCGTTTCCAGATATGTGTGTTTGAGAAGAGGGAAAATAAAAATAATTCCTTGAGGCAAAGCTAAATCAAGGAAATCGGTCTATATTTAGCTTAGAAATTAAGATCCTAAATTCCAAGAAACCTTGATGGTATGTACTAAGATTCAGAATATGAAGAACCACCATGAAAGACAACTTACTATCTGATTAGGATCCAAGTACAAATCTGTATGCCTTTAGAATTAATAGAATGTTCCCCAATCCTCATGAATGCTGTGGTTCTAGGGCATAGTGGTAACTTGAAAAATGTACGTTACTTTTTGTTTCATCGCTTCTGGATAAGTCGATTTTACCTTTTTATTTCATAACTACATGCTTAGTTGTATTTTACTTTGAAAGATGCTGTTGCAAATATGCTACACTTCTGTGGTGTTATCAGAAGTGTTCAGTACTGGAACTGAGTGGGATTTTCTTTGCCTTTTCCATGCCTTCCAGCTGATGGGCGGAATTTAAGTCCCCATGGTGCACAAACAGATGGGAAAATGTTGGTCTTTCGTTTTCAGTCATCAGTGTTAATTCTTTTATCTTCTGAATGCATTAGTCAAACAGACTATGCCTGTCAAGCAATCTGTAGTATGTGCCATGACAGCCTTTTTTTTTTTTTTTTTGACTCTACTGAAAATCTTTTCTGTGAACTGACATTGCCTACATTCTATTAGTTTAAGGAGGAAAATGCTTTATTCATGAGCTAAATGATTGCCAAAATGGTTTGTGAAACTTTGACGATTTTAAAGTAGTATTTTTATTATTTGTGTGAAGTAATTCAACAACCAAGAAGTGCATTTTCAAATACAACTGGGGATTTTTGTAGGCATTGGTGATCCTATGTGTATACAACTATATGATGTTTTTTTATGAAGACACTGTATTGGCACATACTTTTATCCTTTCTTACCCAGCATGTCACAGAGATACATGCCTAGGATTTTTGGAACACTATGATGTTCTTGATGCATGCTGGCATGCACCCATAAATCCTAATTTCTAGACTGTAACAAGAAAGTAAGTCTGTCTTGATGAGCTAAGTTGCATATTCAGATTTTGGTGCACATTTTGCAACATGAAACCCAGAAGTGCCATGAATTAAAGAACTTTTATCCACAGAGCAGCTGAAATACTGTACTTACACAAGGATGAGTGAATATAAAACTGCATTTATATGACTGGTTTACCATGTACCTATGATGGAAATAAGTAGGTAGTAGTGGCATAACATAAATTTGTATTAATAAAAGTGCATATATTTTAGCAATTGTGTAAAGGTATTGGCATAAAATTTTCAGCACTGTGTTATCTCCTGATTTCTTGAAAGTCTTTTTTGGAGATATGTGTTCTGTCCTGTTCAGTTTATTTTATATGCCTGGAGGGCACTTATAAGGCTCTGAATTCATCTTTGATTCTGTAGACTGTGTTGTCACAGACATAAGGGATTGAGCTTTGTGTTTGTTTTTTTATGATGTGGGTGAGATCAGGCATGCTGAAAATGAATTCAGACCTTTATTATATCACAAGTTAAGCTCATCCAGATGGCAGACAATTCCTGATCCATGGGAAAGAATAGTTTTGCTAATGTGACAGGCATGGGTTTATAGACAGTAGCAACTCTTACAGAGTTGAAAGCCCTGAAATAGAACAAATGCTGCAGACAGATGATGATGAGTATCTTTCCTGTGTGAGAGGTGGAAACTCCTGCTGAAGGTAACCATTGATTTAAGCTTATGGGAGGAGTCCTGTAAATGGTGCACTGGGCCAGCTCGGTTTGCAGAACTGTCCTCTCTGCAAGTCCATGCAAAAGGAAGTGAGAGGCTTTTCTAGTTCTATTAAGGGAGAATTTGTTTTCATGAATACGCCTCAACATGACGCCTTACTATGAAGGAAATCAACTGAGCAGGAGGATTTGTTCCCTGCACATTCTCTATAGCTACACAAGCCCATGTAAGGCATGCATGAAACATTTGTTAGTGTACCTAACAGTTGTTACTTTGATTTGTGATCCACAGATTTTAGTTCTGAATTTATATGTATAGGTACGGAGTTTGGGTCCTTGTTCAGATTATTTTGCTAAGAGATACTCTGGAAAGAAAGGAAGAAAATATTTTCAGTTTGGAAACTCCTGCTTAATGAGGTGCCTCTTTGCATTTCTTCAATAGTTTTAATACTTCAGGTTTCAATACAGAAGAATTTATTGATGAAAACCTTTTATTTTGGAAAAGTTATGCCTAGGTCTGGTATCCATTGTGGTTGAGGGATGGTGGTGTTTTGATTTGGAACTTAACTAACTGCAAGTAACTTAACCACCTGAGAGAAGCTGTAGTTTATTTTTTTTTAAAACATAGTACTTTGAAGCTAAAGTCATCAGTCTGGAGTTATTGAAATTCCCATTAAAGAAAATACCAGGTGTGTCCCTCTCAGACTGCAGTGATGGAAATTGCCCTACAAAGGACGAAGAATGAGATTTTAAAGGATTGCTTTTATACAGATGAAATTTCCACTTACTTGCTTTTCTTCAAGGTGTATGAAAGGAAGGAGGCTGCTAGGGTTAGCTGTGTAGCAGATATCCCTATTTGGAGAATGATTTTCTATCAGACCCACTCTTGTCTTCCACAAGGGGAGTATGTTTTCTTTTTTTTTTTCTTTTCTTTTGGCAGACTACATTAAGGGTCAGTAAAGCCAAAACTGAAGCTAGAGCAGCTTTGAGGTGACTGTACTGTTTGCCATAGACTGTACTGAACTTACATATCTTTGTAGATAGCATATACACATCTGTGATCCCTTTTCCTTTCTTTGTTAAGTCCAAGGGGAGGAGGAGTAAAAGTCAATATTTAGAAATAGGTATCCTGTGTGGTAGACTTCTAGTCCTGAATCAGCCTTTTTCATGGGTTTCTTTTTATCTTTTGTTCTCGAACAGGAGTCTTTTCTTTCTTCTCAAATATCTTAAGAATCTGTGGTGTCATGGGGAAGGGGTTTCCTTAAAGGTTTATGTGGAAAAAAAGTTAAAATGAAAGTATTAAGACTGCAATCAGTGTTCTGAGAGACAATATTTAGATTTAGTGAAATAGTTTCTAGATTGTTTTATCCTCATAAAGAGAACACCAGAGAGGTTACTCAGCCTGTGTCTGTCAGCTTTCTTCTTACTAAGGAGGCAAAACTCAATTATGATGGCAGCAGGTAGGGGAACTGTCAGTGGAGGATCTATAATTGTAATCACTAAAAACTTTTTTCCCCCAGCTCTTCTAGTAGCTGTATTGCAATTTCTGTGAAACAATTTTCTGCCTACGGAAAATCTGTTGTTGAAATGAGCTGGAAGGAAGACATGCTTTTGAACTGAGAGCAGCTGCTCAGTCTCACTTAATCTTTTATTTCGTTGTCTGTGGTTTGCTAATGTGGTGAAGTTTTTGTTTTTTTTTTTTTTTTGAGCTTTGCCTTGAGAACTGTTCCTCATCTGTTCAGCATCATGAATTTGTGTAAAGTGGTATCCAGTGCTAATGACCTAAACCACAACACTGTGTAGAGCAACTATATTCCTTTTGCTTTGTTAGTGAATGAGATTCAAACAAGTCTAACAGGAGCCACAAAGAGGAGCCAGCTAGATTTGTGGGGTTTGGTATCTTGAATGGAAATTTATGCAAGCCATTGAGGTTAGAGAGCAAGATTGCATGGCACCATAGAGTCCATGAGCATGTGGGACTTCCTGTATGTTTCCTTGTTCTCAAACAAATAGAGCATTATATCCTGATTACTGTTGCTTTCTTTTTAACTAATCTTGTACTAAGGACTTTGGCAAGGATTTACGAATAGCACAGTAACTGCTGCATGCATGAGAACATGCAGGTGTGTGTGTGTGTAAACCTTGGACACCCTTCAACGAGCAAAACCTTTTCATGGAATTAATATGAAAAAGCAGGTCAATAAAGGGCGAAAAACTGAACTACGCATGTCACAGTAAGTGAAATGCCACAAGTATTTTATGAAGAACTACATTTAATCTTGGTCTATGTTCATGGTTAATGACATTTTATAAAAAGGAGCAGTTCGTAAATCATATAGTTATATTTTAAAAAAATACAAAAAGGCGAATTGTTCAAGCTGTTAATGAAAAAAGTGCTAGCCTGTTGCTGCAGGAAATTGATAAACATAGATGAAAGAATACTATGAAGATGTTTTTACATTTGCATATATATAAGTGTATGCTCTTATAATAAAATAGATTACTAATATAAGAATATAAATAAGTATAAAAACGTCAGGTTTTTGATGAGTTGACAGGTGACTCCACAATTTTGCACACAGCTAGCATATTGTAGAACAGCTGAACCATTGTAAGAACTGTGCAGAAGCCTGCTATTAGGAGAAAATTTTGGTTTTGTTTTTTTTTTATTTCCATAGCAACAGGTATATTAATTTTTTTCCTGCCTGTCTTTTTTTTTATTTTTTTTTCTTTTTTTAAAATATTCACACATATTCACATGTTCCTCAGGGTCTACTTTATTTGTAATTGCCTTCATAAAACCTCATGAAGCCAATGGCGGTAATCCTAGGTGACAGAGGCAGTTGCTGGGTCATCATTTCTGTATTAAAAATATTTTATAATGCACCTGGGATTTTCTACTGTATGAATAAACCTAAATTACTTAGTTATTTCAAATATTTAAATAACCTACATGGTCCACAAGTTTGAGAAAATAATTTAAGGTGTGCAACAGAAGAAAAGATTTTAAGAATTTCAGTGACTCATAGTCAGACTTGAAGGAATTTGCCCGATTTCCACCTAAAGTGGATTGATGCTGACTCTGGTTCAGAAGGCAGTTCCACCAGGAAACCCTTCTGAGCACAACGTTGTCTGGTTGCAAAACCCATGACATCCTAGCTGGGAAGGTAAGCAAGAGGTAGCACCTAGCCAGAGAAATGCGCAAATCTCTCCCAAGTCCTTGGGGAACCTCGGTAAGTTAGGAGTCCTCAAGCAATGCCTAAATCAGATTACACTGCTGTCTATATTGTTGTGATGGCATTGAGTTTCTGAAAATACAACCTGGTGGTTAGAACTCTGTCCCTGAATATTGGAGATAGTTGGAGAAGGCTGGAGAAAGTCTAAACCCACAGCTTTTCATATGGTTTTCACTTATCCTGATAAAGTTGGTCTACTGATACACAAAATACTGTGGATTTCAGAGAGACAAGGAAATAAAAAAAATTAGCTCTTTAAAGAAGGACACATTCCTCAGAATGGAGATTCCTGGGCCCTTGTTCTTTTTTTGGGTAATGGTAGGTAGATATATTTCTCATTTGAGAGTCATAAGTTGTATCGCAACACTGGAAATTAGAAAGAGTAGGAAGGAATATTGGCCAGTTAATAAATAGTATAGAAGAAAGTTTTAAGACTTTCTAAAAAATTAAATACTTAATGAAACATTTACGTCTGTGATTGATAAATTGATTTTTAGAATTCAACTAATTCTTAAAAAAGAAAAAAAGTTAGATTGAGAGATTTGTTGTTTGCCTCTGAGTTAACAGTATCACTAATTAGGCTTCCTAAATGTAAAATGTGGACTAAACTCAACTTTCAGCTTACCAGTGGGAATTTGGACATTGATCCACTGGATACAGCTACAGCAACATAGTCTTGAGTTTGTGACTGCATTTGTACTTGGGTGCCTGTCCCAATAGGCGAGGGGTAGCTTCTGTACGGACAGAGCTCTGTAGAGGACTGTTCACATGTGATGAAGTTACTAGTTCGTGTGAATTCTTGCAAATCAAAATTTACAGTAGTGCTCAGACTTCAGAAGCTATTTGGTTCTTTCCCCATCTTCTGGAATGTCATTTAGAAAGGAAGTGTTCAGCTCCTATGGCATCCCGTTAAGCAAAAGCAGTGTTCTTCTCTGTACTATCCTAAATTAGCTCCAAGTTTAGCTATACAAAGGTGTGATCATGGGATAAGGTGCAGTGGGGATGTGCATTGTATCATGTACTCTTCACTGAATCTGCAGTTGTTCATCTCTCTTCCACTGAGTGGGAAGTCATCTCCAACTGCATCTTATTGGCAAAAAATGTGAGTCTGCACACAGATGGGTGCTCTAAAATCGTGCACATCTAACCTACCTCAGGCTATATTGCTCCTGAGCTCTTCAGCTAATTTTTAGGGTCACCACTTTTGCATATATTTGGAATTTAGCTATTCTACTCTGGTTTTCTGAAATGATAACATTAAAAACATCAGAGATTCTGCAGATAGGTAAATAGACAGAAATTAAAACAGAATTAAAAAATGCAAAGTAGTGTGATCCTAATAAAAATTGAAGTATTTTGAATCATCATTGCTGGAGCTAGAAGGGAAATCTTTCGTCCTTTCACTAGCCAAAGGTATTTTCTCTTTGGCAGCAGGTTTAGAATCCTGATCATATGGGGATACTATGCAAATCTGGTCATGTCTGCTCTGTTATTGTTGATCACCAGAGTTCAATCTCTTTCCCTGTATCTACATATGGCTGTTGTTCTGCATAGCACAGATGCACTCTAGTTGCATTTGGTGTATTTAACTAGTTGTCTTTAGGAACACCTGTAAAATAATATATTTAAAGATGTTCCTTATGCAGTCTTTCTAAGACAGAACCAATTTATCATTGCAGACTTCTCTCAAAAATATTTTTTATATTTATGGGATATATTGCATAAAGTTTTGCAAAACACTTATCATTTTTATTGAGAAATGACTTGAGAATGAGGATGTCTTGAAAATAAGTAAGCCAGCAACTTTTCACGTACATTGAGCATTGCATGCAGAGTTCAAGTGGGTCGTATTGAAATGGAATAAATATGGAATAGCATTTAGAATATAAACAAGGCATGCATATAAATTTGGAAACTAATATCAGCAGCATGGGGACAATTTTCCTCATGTTTTCTTCAAGAGCTCTGAACAGAAACCTAAGAAAAAAGTAGGACTACATTCAGATAATCTGAATTCCGTCTCTAGTCATATCTGGGTTTCTTATTGTCTAGCCTACAAGGTCGTATATGTAAAAAGAGCAATCAAATTCATTAGCACAGTTCTGGCCATCTGAATCTAAACTAAAGGTACAATATCTGTGATGTTTGCTACCTGCAGTGTGTTCCACACTAGTGGTGTACCCCTGGTTAACAGTGGTCTAGTCCTGTTTAAGGTCTTCATTACTGACTTGGGCAGTGAGACACAGCACACTCTCAGTAAGGTCACAGATGGTGCGGAACTGGGAGGCAGGGATGATACACCATATTAAAAATGCCTATTATTAAAACCCATAAAATATTTATTTTTAAAGCAAGATCCTACTTTTAGATATGCACCATTGTACAGAGTTGCTTCTTTACTTAGATTCTGAGAGCTTCTCCTATAGCTGCTGCCACAACTTTCACCAAACTTGGCCAAACTGTTTGGGAGCATTGCAAACATTTCTCAAGAAATTAATTAATATAGAACTACCCAAGAAGAATTACTTGGAGCTGAGTAATTCCATATTGTGTCCTTCCTTCAGTGATATTACATCTTAGAAATGAATTAATAATGTGCTGCTGACCACAGTAATTATCCTACTTTTCCTGAATTTGATATGTCAAAGGTCTTTTGGTGTCTTAACAAGGAAGAAGATGTTCTTTTGGCCATGTCTGGAGATTATCTGCATGCAAGGAAGAGTAGATACCTGCAAGACTTTGTGGGTTTTTGTTATATGCAAAGTAATGAGATATGAAATTCTTTTGCTTCCGTAATTCTACCTTCACCAGCAAACTCTCATGGGTCAGTGAGTGGAAAGCAAAACGAGAATCATACTTCCTAGAAGTGGAACAAGTGCAATAAATAGTTTTTAAACCATCCTGTAAAGATACTATGATCTTCAAATCCACCCTTTATTTGATTTTATATCATTTTTATTTTATCTGTCAGGACAGAGAGTAGAAATTTATTTTCATAGCACTATAATGAATGTAAGATTTTACACTTGTAAGTCTCCTTCCATTTCTTTTCACTAAGCATGAGAGTCAACTCCTCTCATCTAATTTCATTTAAAAATTCAGAATCTAATCTAATTTTGCTCTCTAGGCTCCCCTTACAGTCAGTGCAACAAGACTAGAAGAAAGTAGTGTGTTTTGTAGGAGGACAGATTATTATACTGCATAGGATATGGTCTAATAGGATATAAGAGATGTTTGAGACAGCTGAGGTGAGTCATTTTTGATGCCTATCTGTCCCCTGGTCACTGTGTTGGAAACTCAGATCACCTCAGGCTAACAGTTCAGCTTCAACACCTTACGTCTGACAACATAAAGCCTACATGAACTTGTTAGTTTTTTGTGTCATATTTGAGCCAGGACCTGAGCCTTTTGCAAATTTTTCTTTGATACAATACTTACAGAGAAAGCTCCTGAAAGAAGCAGTCATGTCTTCTAATAATAATTTCATATTACGTTTGACCTCTGCCTGCTGTGTTTTTAAGAAAGGCAGTCCTTGGTACTTCTCATTTTTATTAGCGAAACCCTTTATCATACAAGCTGTTAAGAAAAGTAATTAAATTTACCTGAGGTCACTCTTATTTCATATTTCCTTGCCATTAAAAGCCACAGAGAGAACATTTGAAATTAATTAATGTTGCAACCTCTTAAGGAAGATACATGACAATTCACTAGGAATGTAACTTCTAATGATGTAATAATAGTAATGTAACACTAGTCCTGTAAGCTTCTATGTCCAACAGACATTTATGATATTTTCAAGGATGAGAACTTTCTTACAAAAAATCTCTGAGATTTCCCTTCATAGTACAAATTCTTACATTAACAATATTTAACATAGAAAATACAAGTTTTCTTATCAGGCTGGTGGTTTCTTTTCAAGCTTCTCATGAATCTATTAATTTCACCACCCCTCACCCCTAAGGGCTCCTCTTAGTTGTCAGTCATTTATATTGAATTTTTAGTGAAACTTAGAGAAATTTCAGCCTGGCTTCTTTAGAGGCTACAGTTGAAATCATCATGCTCACTTTCATTGTCTCCAGTTGGTGACAAATGGCAATTTTATTTAGCAATGGATGGTGCTCTTTGAGGTTTGATTGATGGATGAGGCCTTAAGAGGTCAGGCCAGCTGACAAGGTTACCCAGACCAGCTGTCTGCCCATCCCTGCTGCAGGGGTGTCTGTGCTGCTTGTCAGTCAGCCTTTGAACCACTGCTGGTTACTGTGGAGTGTTTTAAGGCAGACTGTAGTCAGTGACAGCTGACGTTAAAGTGTTGTGCTGCAAGTGGCGGTGGTTTCAAAACTCACCGATGAGCAACTCAGACATCTGTGTAGCAAAGCCAGACTGGACAGCTAGTGTGGCAAGTGTCAGCTGTCTCAAACAAAGCCAGCTTTTTTGATGTTCATGAGTCCTTCATTTTGTCTTTGCTTTTTTGTGTGTTTGGTTTTGTTTCAGGTTATAATCAGCCTGCTGTCTAAGAAACCCAGCTTTGAAATGTTTTTGAATGGGATCGTAAGAACCCATTGAATCTAGGGTAAGAACCCCAGTTGTGTTTCAAGATATCAGTACAAAAACCTAAAGTGCTTTTAATTCTTGTCTGTAGGCTGGAGCAAATGTGCTTCTGCAAGATGTTAATGGAAATATTGCACTTGATTATGCTGTAGAAGGGACGGAATCTAGCAGCATCCTTCTGATGTACTTGGAAGAAAATGGTAAGTCAGCTCTTCAGCTTTTTGAATGCTTTTATTGAACATGTCATAAAAATAATAAGGATGTATTGATCTGATGTAAGTCACTCCAAAGGCAATTGAACTATATTAGTTTGGGGATGAAGGGTAGGAAGCTGATTTGAAATCACAAATGTTTTCAGAGAGTTTAAATTGGAACAACTAACAGAGGTTAATGGCAGTTGTCATGGTCGAAACTGCTTTTGACCTTCCATATGGAGATGTTAGCATGTAAATTCACAGCAGAGAAACTGCAGCAATACAGAAGCTTTTAAAACAACTGTTTTAACTATTCAAGGACTAGGTTTCACATTTCATTTCATTTCCCGTGTATAGTCTCAAGAAAATTTTTTTTTTGAGTGACAGACTGCTAAATAAATAAATCTTTCCAAATAATTTGAATGAAAACGCATATGATACTTTATCCCTTATTCAGAAATATTAGTATTGGCTTAGGGTTTTTTTAATTGTGAAAATACTGTAGCTAGATTTCTATTATGAGTTATGCTTAATATGTTACAGATGACAGGACTGTATTGAAAAACTGGGTTTGTTGCTCATGAGTTCCAAACTTAGTCCTGAAGTGAGATTTCTAGCATTGCTTTTGACTGTGATAGGTTGTCTTAACATTGTACATGTCTCAACAGTGAGGAAAAGGCAGTAAGCAAATATAATGAGTAGTAAGGTAAAAATGTGTATTTTTAACATTGCCTCCATATAAGAAATCTTTTTAAACGTAAGCTAAGTTAAATTGTATTCTGTTAATGAGCACTTAAGTAAAGTTTCAAAGGAATCACGGTGTCAGGTCCTATACTGCACACATCCAGTGTATTGCATGTTTTATGATTATGTGTCCTGCATTACGATGTCTTCACAGTTCTGGTTTGGATTTTTCTAATGGCAAAGCAGCTACTAGCTTCTAAAAACTTGATTGGCTTGAAAAACACAGCTATTTGTTGTCTAAATGTTCCATTTGATTCGTATTTAACAGGTAACATGCAAAAATCCTGTAGCATACAAGATGTAGTCTGCTTACTTGCAATTGCTAATACAGGCCTATCAGAAAATGTTACCTCTTTTCTTGGTTTGTCTCTCTTTTTTTTGTTTACAAAATGAAATAGATTTGGAAAAAAAAAAAAGATCAGTTAGTTTCTACAGTTATCAGTGGTATCTCTTTTACAGTAGATAGGAGAGGCACTATTCCTTATTAAACAGTGATTCTGTGAATGTAGAAAGTTACCAAATTAAAAAACTTAAACATTTTGAAGGTGACATCTACCTCTACTAACTTTAGATAGGTAAGCTTAAGCTAATCATCCAGATCTTTTGGTCAAAAGAGTGAAAGAGGAAATGCATGCATTGTTTCATCTCTTCCTAACCTGGCTAGGTGAGGAGAACTGACTTCCAGGACTGTTTCTTTCTGCTGACAAATAAGAACTTAAGTTTACAAGTTTTAGGGTAAGACTGTTAGGATAGATCAATCCCTTAAATGCAGTAGTGCATGAAAACCTGGCCTTTGGGTGATCAGTGTCAAAATGCCCATCAGCTTTACTTGGTCTGCTAGTATTATTCTTGTAACAATAGACAGTTCAAAGTATCCTTATTTTGCACTTGACTTTTGAAATTTAGTTAATACCTACTGAAATATTTGTATAGCCCACCATGATTAATATTGAGTGAGAAGGAGATTCTTGAATGAAATTAAGCTGTATGAATAACTATAAATTACTTTGAATTTCCCAGACTCAGTGTTTCTCTGTGGATTGTTTTGGTGAAGTTCTCCTCATGGCAGTAATCCCCATGCACACCTGCATATGAATACCCCAGCACAGAGCAAGGTCAGGACCAAGACTCTTTATACAAGATTAGCTGATCATGTAGTAAATACCGTCTTCAGCCTGTAGTGTTGAGAAATACCCACTCATAGGCTCACCCTTTAGGTACAATGTATAAGGAATATTTCCCCATTCTCTGAACTTCCCTGCATTCCTAAAATGTTTTCATAATATTCTCCATTTGGTTGTGCAGTCTGGTTTGCAATGTTAAGAAGAGATTTGTGTGTAGAATAGACTGTAATCACTGCCTCTAATTACAGAGTTCACGGAGAAAAGTAAAATTAGGTGCCTTGTAGCTCAGCTAATGAGAAAACCAGAAGCTATCAATTTACTTCAGTGAAACAAAGTAAGATTGGAAAAAGTAGCTTTGAAGCCACAGAAAACTTTGTTAAATGGAAACATTAGAGATCTTAGAAGTCTAGTGTGTATGTAATTTCTTACAGATTTCACTACTGTGGTAGTTCACTGTATCTGTTTAATTTCACTACAGATCTTAGTGACTGAACTGCTCTTCATTGTTTGAAATAAACCTAATTTACTCTGTGGAAGACCTGGAGCCATAAGTGATAACAAAAGCCTTGGATGCCTTTAATGATTTATATATTTTGAAACAGTTAGTGGAGTTAGTTCTTTGAGATCTGCTTGTAAATGATCTGTTAGGGCACAGGAGTACCACAAGTACAAAGTACTGTAATCATCTAGCAACTGCCAGAAAGCTTCCATATATACTTTACTGTTATGGAATATAACATATGAGGATGTTATATGGAGATTTTATTACTGAAGTCTAATGAAATTATTACTATTTCATTAAAATATTCTCTTTTCCCGTACAGAAATTAGCTTTCTCTGCTGTTATATTATGTTATATAAAAAATGTTACATTGTATACTGAAAGTAATTATTGACTGAAGAAAGCAATTAGCAGACTTCAGTTACCTAGGAGAACACAATTAGAGGTACATATCCTCTGTATATTAAGAGCATTTTTTCTGTTGGGTAATAATTCTGGCATATTGTAAGTTTCATTTAAGATATCCCTAATTGAGGATGGAAGGGAAAACACAGCATCCTGTTTCATGTTTAGGAAAGTGTTTGAAATAGCTTAACTATATAATTTTAGTTTGTGTCTAAGGGGCACTCAGAAGCCTAGTGGGCTCATGAGCTCAAGGACTTTATTTGGGTTGATTTATCTAAATCTGATGTCTGGTAGTCACTCTACAGCAAACTCTTCTTAGAGCAAAAGATATGCTTGGAAAGTAGGCATCCTAAAGACGCACATGGATTAGGATCTGAGCTGCCTGCTTCTTTCCATGTGCTATGAAGGGAGACCAGAATGGCCAGCTGAGACATAGAGGTCTGTTCTGTAGGATGACTGTTAGGATATTTAAATTTAGAGGTCTATATGTAGGTGCGTATTCAGTAGCCTATATTCCTATCACCACCAGTGCAGTTCTAGGAATTGCTGACTGTAGAGAGCAGAAGGGTTATTAATTTGACCAGCCGGAAGGAAAACACCAGTAAAAGCTGTTAAATTTGTTCTCTGCCAAGATGTCATTGGTTTTCCATGTTACTGGTGTTCCTGTTTTGCTATGAAAAGAAAGTCATGACATTTAAGGACTTTTGCATCTGCCAAGGCAAGGCCAGCTGAGAGTAGGCCAGGTGGGACTGGAGATTCTACTTCTCTCTAGGCTCCTATTCCAGTGCTAACTCATCTTTATGTCATTTCTTTTCATTTTGTTTTCATTTGAAATTTTCTTTGTTGCCACTTACACCTTTAGCTTCATATCCATTCACTGTTTACTTTCAGGAAATGTCACCTTTCAGAGGTGAAATGAAAATAATAATGTAAAAATGTGATTTTTTTTTTTCTTCACTATTTCTCCTGCTTTATTCTAAACCTGACTGATTGTTGAAATCATCAAGAAAGTCCACCCAGCACCTTCCATAACCTTTGCTTCGATTAATAACAGCTTTATATTTTAAGGCAAATCTTTTGAGTCATTAATGGCATTTTAGAACTATCAAACTTTAAATGACTGCCAGTGTATTCTCTGTTTCTGAAGGCAGAATATTCCATTGTAGAACTGTGTCAGTAAAACTTTGATCATGATGTATGATCCTTCTTTCCTCCTTTTCCGTTAGGCTGTTTTAAACATTTAGTACTTTGAGGAATGCAACATTTTTATTTCCATACTTGGTATTTTTTTGTATAGTGGATTGCATGACTCAGCTATAAACTAAAAATGACTGACAGATAGTTCTTGGTTCTGTATTTGCCAAGTCACAGGAGGTGAAACATTCACTGTAATTCATTTCCAAAAAAAGAGTTGTTCTCTTTTGTCCTCCAAGATCTCAGGTTTCAGTTTTCAGAAGGATAACTGTGCATTCCAAGCACATCAGCCTTGTTATTGAATCTGAGAAAAGAATGTTTGGACATTCACATCTTTTTTTTTTTCTTGTTTTTATTTTTTTAAGAACTGTCTACATATCACACGCATCTGAAAGCAAATTTAATAGCTTTCTTGTCTGTTGTGTAGTGAGAGTTTCATGCAGTAGCAGATCATTGCAAAAGCAAAAGAAAACCATCTGTTGTGATTTTATTTTTTGAAGAATGACTATATTTAAATAACATATCTGCCAGGAGGTACAGATGGTATTCCTTTTTCTACTGTGACACAGGTACAGGAGAAAAAATGGGTATTGCTTTTGTGCAAAGTATTTTAGACAGTATTATTCACTTTCTGTGAGGGCAAATTAATTTAAAATAGCTGGTTAAAGGTTATTGACCTTTAATGGTAAAAGAGATTTCATGCACTTAAGCAAAATCTATTATACTATTCCATGCTGGGGGAATAATGGGTTTGTTTTGCTCCCTGAGTATTAAAAGGATCATATTCAAGTGTCTCAGAAACCTGCATATAGAGCCAAAATCATGTGCAAGCCCTATCCATTTAGGTGGTTTTATATGGTTTAAATCAGTTAAAATATTTTGCAGATTTTGCAAATATAGACCATGGTTTGTTAAATTCTTACTAGCAAGGGGATTAAGCCTTACTCTTCAGCTGCAAAATAGAAGAAATAAATTTATTTTTCTGCCTTGCAGCAGTAGATAGGATTAAAAAAAAAAAAAAAAGAAGCTACATGTTAGTACAGAATCCTACACTGAAGACAGTTTTTAACATTAACATTAGCCAGAAATAGCCAACTTGTAAATTACAACAATAAGGAGAATTTCCCTGAAGCCAACATTTAACAACATACGGGGAATGACATGTGCAGGAAAATCTGATTTAGAAAAGTATTTAGAAAGGGCAAGGATAAGGAAAAATTTACTGCAAACCTGACACTTTACAGTAACCTAGAATGTGATTGGAAGATATACCAAAGCATATTTTTGATTTAAGCTGTAAGTTAATTTGAAGTTAACCATAAAATCTGATGTGGTTGCAGTAAAACTCCCACAGAGCTGCTTGCCCATTCCTTCCTGACAAGGACAGCAAGATTGCTTACCAGTTACTGTCACAGGCTAAACAGAGTCAACTTGGTGGAAATTGTCAACTGGAATAGGTTCAGGTAGTGAGAAACCGAAAGAGAAACATTAGAACAACACTTTTCCTCCCCATTTCCCAGGCTTCACTCCTTTGCTCCAAACTCTTCTACCCTCACAAGCAGCACAAGGAGGTGAGGGAGTCGGTACATAGCAGTCTCTCTCTCCACGCCTTTTCTTCTTCACACTTTTCCTCTGCTGCAGTGTGGGTTTTTTGCAGGTGTGGAGCTCCTTCAGGAGTATCTGTGTGCTTTGCTTTTGTCACACTTGGCTGCCAGGCTCAGCTGTGTCCTGCTGAGAGTCTGCTAGAGCTGATGGGACAGCCCCTGGCTCTCCCCACACAACCCATCCCTACAGCCCTACGACTGCCAGCACTTGGACAATACATCTCGTTGTGTGTTGCTCAACACTCTGGCACTTTTTGTGAGAATAAGATCAAAATGAAGATCCCAGTCGTGTATTTTTCATCGGGATTGATTGTTAGTTAAAAGGGATGAATGTGTACACCAAAATGATTTAATGTTGAGGTTGTGGTACCTCAGAAACCCTTAAGCAGATCTAGTAATCCAACAAGGGGAAAAAAAACCTTAGAGTTTCTTCAGTCCAGTCAAGAAAAGCAACAGATATAAACCAATATAATTTCAGAAAAACAGTGGTCTAGACTTTAATATTTAAAACTATTTCACAGACATTAAGGAAATACTGCTAATATACTGCAGTAAGAACTGACTAAAAATGCCAACGCATACAGATTGTTAGCACTAAAGATCAGCAAGCTTCAGCTAAAACTATATCCCCTGATATATTTTTTGTTTTCGAACCATATGTGCCATGATCTTGATTTATGCTTACAAATTTTCTTTCAGCAGTATTGATGCAGTAGGTTGACAGAAAAATAGGCAATCAAAACCAAACAGCCTCAGGGTAGCTCAAAGTTTTTTTCACTTTGATTCTTGTTGATTGGGAACCACCTACCCATGAGATTATCACAGAAAAAATCCATTTTCTGCAGAGAGCCTGATTAATTGATGGTAGGGGTTAGGTGTTGGTGTTGCCAGTGAGAACAAAGGAACAAATGAAATGTTTCAGTAGGTCTTTTCAAAAAATGACGCACATGGAAAACATGACACGTTGGAAAAAGTCATATTTAAGAATGCTCATCTTCGTTTGGCCTTTGCGTTTTCTAATATAAGCATGAATAAGCTACCTCAATTTTTAATTTTTTCTAGTTCTTGGGGGGACTGACTTTGAAGTCTTAGATTCCTCTTAATATTTTTGTGCTTCCAGCATGTTGCCCATATGTTTCTATCAAAGGGAAAACCTTTAAATTCACTCTGCAGACTTTTGACACTGAAATTAACATTTAAAATTATAGCCAGTCTTTTATGATCTAGTTTTCTAACAGATGCTAGAAGAAAAACAGGCATCTCCTTGACTAATAGGCTTTGCTAAGATTTGAAAAAAGATTGTGAAGAACATCAGAAACTGGGGATGCCCTTTCAGTATCCTTTCAAACAACTTATCAAGAAATAGTCTAATTAATTACCATCAGAAGCATATTTTCACTTTTTTATAGAATTCCTTAAACTATAACCTTAATCAAGTTGGAAAAAAATGTCAGTGCCCACAGTGCACCCACAGGCCCTGTGACCTCTCCTCCACCCCTGCTCCCTGGGGCTTGGCTGCCTGTGCTCGAGGCCAGCTGTGATGGCCTTGTGACCTGGGAGCTGTCGCATGGGAAAGGGCTAAGCTGTGAGGCAAAGCTGGCAGCAGCACTGTCATGATCTTTCACCCATCCTTTGTCTCTGGAGCCACACTTAGTCTCAGGTCCTTGCTAGAGGTATTCCTGTGCCCAGCCATGATTCTTGGTGACCCCAACCCTGGACGGCTGACTTGACTCCCTGCTTCATCTGATTTACCTGGGTTTGTTGCTAGAGGCTTTTCTGGCAGTCACAGGACTGCTGTTGGACCTGATTCCCATCAACAGACCTGCTCAATTTTCTTTTTTGGGCACTGTGGGACTGTTGCCTGGTCAACAAGGATGCCGACCTGCCTGGCCTGTGTTCACCCTCAGCTCCTGTCTCTGTTGCGTGTGTTGAGTAGACTGCTTTTACTGCTTTCTTGCAAAAAAAATTAACTATAACATATTAAAACCTTGCAGTAAAATCTGAAGTGTTGAAATACCATCTGTGATGATCTTATTTCAGAAATATTTACCACAAGTAGCTGAAGACAGTGATATGCTTCTTTTCCTTCTGTGTTCTAGTATTAATATTACCAATAAAATCATAAACATGCAATACATATCCACAAATTAATGCATTAATATTAAGCCTTGAGATTGTGCCAGTCTTTTGAAGTAAATTACAAAAAATATTTTTGTTTTCATACAAGTTGAGACAGTTCGCTTAACTAATTTTAGCTGAAAGGATCGCCAATGTCCTTATTGTAGAAGAAGGAGGAATAAAAGCATGTTCACTAGAGTGGGAGAATTGTCGCTCTGATATCTTCATGAGGAGGAGGTGGGAACTTCACTTCTGATGGCATATTCAGAGTAGAGGGAAATGAACCTTATCAGCCCAGAAAGCCAACTGTGCCTTGGACTGCGTCCAAAGCAGTGTGGGCAGCAGGTCAAAGGAGGTGGTTCTGCCCCTCTACTCCACTCTGGTGAGACCCCACCTGCAGTGCTGCATCGAGCTCTTGGCTCCCGAGCACAGGAAGGACATGGACCTGTTGGAGCGAGTACAGAGGAGGCCACCAAGATAATTAGAGGGACGGAGAACCTCTCCTAGAGGAGAGGCTGAGAGAATTGTGCTTGTTCAGCCTGGAAAAGAGATGGTTTTGCTGTGACCTATTTGCAGCCTTCCAGTACCCGAGGGGAGCCTATAGGAAAGGTGGAAAGAGACTGTTTACATGGGCATATATTGACAGGACAGGGACAATGGTTTTAAACTGAAATAGAGTAGGTTTAGACTAGCTATTAGGATGAAATTCCTTACTGTGAGGATGGTGAGGCACTGGAACAGGTTGCCCAGAAAAACTGTGGATTCCCCATCCATGGCAGTGCTCAAGGCCGGGTTGGATGGGGCACTGAGCAACCTGCCCATAGCAGGATGATTGAACTAGATGATCTTTAAGGCTCCTTCCAACGCAAGCCAGTCTATGAAACTAAACATGCTTCACTAAACATATGTAATGACATCTTCAAAGTCAGACAGGCAAAACCCTCCAGCAACAATCGGTCGGTACTGCTGCAGTGAGTTAGAGCTGTAGGCCTCAGCAGTTTTACAAGTATACTTTTTTTTGCAGAATCTGAAAATATTGGCTTCCCTTCTCACATAGTAAATGTTGCTGGCATGTATCTGTTTATATGCTGACCTTTGAAAATCAGATTGACATAATGCCAAGCGATATGCACAAGGGCTATTGAACAATGTAATCTCACAAAAATAATGCTATTTACAAAGATAGCTAATAAGCAGCCAAAAAAGTCTTTCTAAAACTTTAAGCAAATAAAGTAATAGCTACATCCGAATATTTCAATGAACGGAAATTAGTATTTAAAGAATTGTACCATGACTTTTTTTTCCCCTTTTTTTTTTGAACATGTCTATCCTATTCTACACTGCAAAGAAGAAAAATACAAATTCTAAACCATGGTATCCCCTGAATTATAGAAGAGTAAGAGAGGCTCATCATACATAGGGTGAAAAGAGCCTTGCTATATCTACAGCTCTGTGCAGGAAGGGCAGATCTAGATAAGATTTAGAGAAGACTCAAATATGAGAAGAGAGATTGGCTTCTCAGAGCTGTTACAAGTTTTTAATGTACATTTGTGTTTTCAAGACAAGATGCTGTTGACCTCTGCTTAAGAATGTTAAGCCCATTCAGAATGAGACCTGCATGTTAAAGCAAAAGTGGCTGCTGGGGGTGTGTGAAATGGGTGTTTGCCAAAGAGTGCTTCAGTGTACTGGTCCGGGAATGGGTATTCCCCTTGCACGCTTCTTTGTACTGGACATTTGTGAGGAAAATGTGTTTAATAGCAACCGTCAGTTCTGTTTGCTTTGTATTTCTTTATCACTGAAACTTTTGGAAAGTTACTTTTGCATTATTTATCTGAGGTTTTTCTATTCCTTTTGGTTGTCACTTCTATAACTATATGCCAGAGAAGGTGAGACAGCCAAAGCACATGAAATGGCCTTGTCAGGTGTTTTTCTTAAACAGTGAGAGGTAATTTATTTTGTAGCTTTTAGGTTATGCTCCTGCCTGTCATCAGCACTGATGCTCATCACCAAATGTGTGCCCTGCAGGGTCACTGCTGTCTTAACTGTTCCTTCTCCATCTTATCTCCTGCAGAATTCCTGAGTGTGTAGTTCTTCTGATTTTACAGAGTATTTGGAATGTTTTTTCCATCGTATGCCTTTTTTTTTTTTTTTTGACTTTCCATTTTTTGAAATGTGAATCCTTTCCCATACTAGATGCCAATGTGTTTTTCTTCCTCTTTTTATTCATGCTGGCTGTCAGCCCATTTTAGCTGAATATCTAAACCACATTTCCCCTTTGAAAAGCAACATGAAGGTCATTCTTTGATTCAGGCAGTGAGAGTTACTTACTGTATGAGTAGCATTTTGTTGTTCCATCTAAATTCCTGGAAAGTATCCCTCCCCGGGGAGGGAGAGCGGACTCCCCAGAATTATGAACTTGATTAAGGGAAAGCACTTACTGACAAGGTCTTCTTGTTTGAGGCTCACAGAATGATACGTGTGCATGCTTGATAAATCTGCTTCTCAGCTCCCCACCAGAGAGGTCTTTGCTCAAAACCTAGTAGCTCCTGAGTTCTTGGAATTCAAAACTACGCTTCTAGGACTGCAACTTAGATTATTTTTACACGTTTTCGTTATATTTTTTGTAAAGGTAGAGAAAGGGAAACTATTGTTTCTGTAGCATTTTCAAACCTACTCTATTTAAAAGTGAAATCTGTGGAATCATGTCGCTTTGGTACCTCTCTTGCCAGGCTGATTTACTTCTATTTGTTTAATGAAATATGTATAATTCCTTTATACAGCTATTATTTTGAAGCCAGTAAAGCTGTTTCGAATAGGTTTTGGATTCACACAGACTGTGACTTGTTGCACTATAGTATGATTTATGTGTTTTCTCTGAGCTGATAACTACATTACATTTAAGGTAGAAAAGAATATAGCAATTAATGCAACTTACTACTCTTCTTGATTTCTTATTCAACATGAGCAGAGTTAATCTTTCATTGGCCAGGTTTTTTGTGGTCCCAGACAAGTCACACCAAGGTTCTACAAAAGGCAACTTACAAGGAGTAAGGGTCAATATTTCACTGTTAATATAAGAATGTACTGATACATTAATTCTCTATGTTGGGTGTAAGTCAGTAGTAAAGTGCTAGAAAAGGCTGAGTGGACTGAGCTGGCCTCTGCCCTCAAGCTGTAGGCATTACTTTAATTTACATTAAACATGGTGAAGGAAATAAACTCGTAAGAACTGTGTTTCACTCTCAGTATTTTTTTTTAATTTTTCTTTTTTTTTTTCCCCTGGGAAAATCAGAAACTGGTATTTCTAATTTGTGGATTGTGAACTTAGTTTTCGTTTTTGGGTGTTTGAGGTATTCTCAGACAAGAGACGTAGTGTATAAATTTCCACCTGTTTCCTCTCTCCTTGAAACCCAAAACTTACTCTAATTGTTTACCCATCATATCAAGAGGAATAAAAAATTGATCTAAGTTCTGTCAGCAGTACTTAAGCATGGCTACCTTCATCAGGTATAAAATGCTTTGTATATTCTTTAAATTTAATCGTTCTTACCTGAGAACATAAGAAAAAATGTCATCTAGAGCAGTGAAATTTCATTTTGTCTGCTCAGTCTTCAATGTTCTATGTTTAAAATGTGAAGTCAACACTGCAAACGGTAATTAATTTTGGGTGTATATTGCCCTTAGGTATTTGGGAGAGTTCTGTCACTGGGACAAGAGTGTTAAACCATCAATTTACCATTGCAAAAAGCAGGAAATAGGTAGAAACAGAAAGAAAAAAAAGATTTAATTGACATCATGTGGCATTGGTAATCTTTAAATATCATCAGATAGTTTCAGATCATTACTCTGAAATTTAATGAAGGCATAAAAGCTTTAGTGCTGACCAAATCTATTGATTGTTAGGAGACACTGAAAACATTCTGTGAAATTTATGCTGTGTTCTGGTCTAGCAACTGTCAGGCAGTAGGATGTTAAACACATTCTTCTTTGGAGACACTGTTCTATTTAATCCATCAGTATCATATATATTTACATATATACACACACACACACACATATATATATAATATGTATGTAGATCTATGTATGTGTTTGTCTGAATTACACTCACATGAAAGATCACAGGGTTAATCCAGATACAAAAACCGTAATTTTATCCATCTCATGTTTGTATTTGTGATTTACATTTGTTGTTCTTTAGTATCATTTAGGTGACAGGTGTAAGAATAAGGAAGACAGTGCTGACACTGAACATTTCACTTCAGAGCTGAAACTCTTACAAGTGTTGCAGGCAACATAAAGCAGTATGTACAGTGGCATGTTAGAAAAAAAAAAATTGGAATTCTTTGAAGAAGTTCATATTGTGCACCCATTCATACAAGTTCCAGGGAAGATTAAAACTAAGAAACTCAAAATATGATTTTACTCTGAAACATGCTTCAGTTGTGTTAGTGTTAGTAATGTAAAGAACTTCAGGAACTACTGAAGATAAAATATTAAGTTAAATACATATTAATTAAATTAATTTCTAGTTTGTAATTTTTCAACTCAGTGACAAATGTGAAAGAAAAACAAAAAAAATAATTTATTTATATGACTTTTTTGCTTTGTCATGGCCAGAATAGAATTTTTATACTCAAATCGCATTTTCTATATATGGGTGTAAATAATCACATGGAGCTAGAAGCAGAAGAATGAAGCCCTGAATTTTGGTTATTCATTCCAATCAAACCATAGCCAGTTGCTAATTTAACCACTTCACACTTTTGTTGTATCTTGGTTCTTATTTTAAACCTCTTCAGACTGGAGACTGTGCTTTCTTTTGGTTATAGACTGCCTTGATTATCTTCTTTTTACTACTGTTCTTTGACAATTGTTCTTTCAGTAGCAATGCTGACAGAAGCAATCCCATACCCTTCATTCCTTTCATCCCCTCCCATTTGTTCCTACTGCCACACCACATTTCCTCTTGGTTTATGGGGCCTTGAAATGGTCTAGGCTCAACTGGAGAACTAATCCCAGTTAAAAATAACCCAGGCACATAAAAAAGTGTTGAGTTTTAATGTCATTTACTTGACTTCCCAATCTCTCAAGCAGCTGAGCCACCAAATTTGAGGGACTGGTCTGGGTACTGTGATGTATACGCATGACTGAAAAAATGCAACCAAAAAAAAATTGAATTTAATAAGTCCTGAACACTTGAGTGGCTTGCTTAGATTTTTAAATTCTTTCCCAGCCACAGCTATTTCACACTCACAGTAGATTTCATGATATTACAGCTCCTTTACCTGCAACTGCTCTTGCAGTCAGTAGGAGATCAGGGAGGTTTATTGGCTATTGCTCACTGACTTAAATCATCCATGTATTGACTGATAAAGATAGGAGTAGACTTTTTGGTAAGTATAGGTAAGTAAACACTCTAAAAATATACACTAAAGTCTATTTAAAACTTGATTAAGCTTTTAAAAACCTGGAACACAAAATCATATATTTGTTCTTTATTGATGAATAAAATAGCAGAAGGTTTTATCCTTTTCTTTTTCCAGGTGTAGAGCTGAATTCCTTGCGCCAAATGAAGATACAGAGAGCTATGACAATGCTTACGGATGTCCGACAGCTCATCTCAAGTGGAGGGAGTGTGAATCAAAAGAATGATGAAGGAGTTACCCTGGTGAGTGGGAGCATGTAATCATCACCCTGGAAATATGGATGTATTGCAACAAGTTCAGCTTGTTTGCAAGGCAATTCTCTTAGAAAGGAAAATAAACCAAGATTTTGATCCTACCTGGCCTTTTGAAAATAGATGTATTTCAATTCCATGCATAATATAGATTTTAAAGTAGGGTAGTGCAACACCTCAATGAAAACTTTTTTTGCTCCTGGCCAGTAAATATGCAACATAAAAATTAATAGCAAAAATAGGAACACTGTAGTTTAAAGCTGCGGGAGATACTTGTGGTCTCTGACATTCTGTGTGAGAATGGGGCTGAAACTTCATTCAGTGCTCTCTGTTTTTTGGCTCATATCTTCTGTCTGAGCTCTGCTAAAGCAGTGTTTCATGTAGCAGTCCCATCTTGATTCAGTGTATTGAAGCATTCGCCATATATATGGACAAGTACTCCTACTCCCAGATTTGCATGTTATTTGTTGTCACTGGGTTTCATTATACTTTTTTCTGCAAATAGATCTTCTATCCCTTTGTTTTGTCAGGACTTCTATGTCTTCAGCTGTCAAGTAATTCTAAATTAGTGTGTATTTCCATAGCATGTCTGTGGAACGTTCCCTTTGCATATAAAATCTTCAACACCATTATCAATCAATCAGTCAATCAATCAATGGTGAATCAGCAGTGTTAATATATTGAATAACTTTTTTTAAGTAGTTTGTTTTTTTCTGTGAATACTGTACTAATAGAGGTAGAGCCCTAATAATTATTACTATTATTTCTGCATTTGCATTGAATTACATTTCCTGAAAGTGAATTAATATACTAAATCATTGCATATTTTAGTACCTGTGGAGTGTTTAAGCTATAACCGAAAAAGTGATCAGCCTCGTGTCTGGGATGGTTGAGTCCAGCCACTGGCTCTGTCTAGAAACAGAACACTGTGACTTTTGGGGTGGCAACCCCAAGGCAGTTAACTGTATTTGAAAACAGGAGGGAAGCAGGGAAGGCGTGGGAAGAAACAGCATAAGTTTTAGTTGATTTCATAAAAGCTTTAATTTACCTTCCACTTTTCTGATATTTTTATCTAAGATGCTAAGTCACACAGCTATTGTACTTAACTTCTATTGCTGTTTTATTCAGAATTGTCTGAGTTAAACTGAGTTATGAACGTAAATAAGTCCTACTGTAGTTAGCTGGAATAGTTGAAATACGTTTCTGAAAGATGTTTAACAGAACTGCAAGTACTGGGAGAAGAACATTGTGGATACTTTGGGGTTTTTGCTGCTGTTTGCTTAGTAGAATATTGACAAAAGGGATACTTTTCTATGAACAGTTTTTATGCTGAAATCTGATTTTTTCAAGAAGTAGATGCAAAGTAGGTAATTTTGCTTTTCTTTGAGATTTCCATTATATGAAATTTTGTTTGCCAAACTGGTGGAAAATCCAGAATTTGTTAAACAATTTTCTCTTTATTCATGAGTGTTGAGTCAGCCAGTCTGTGATAGTTGTATGTATATCAGAGAGTTCTGGGAATAGTGTTTTGTTCCTCTAAATCTATCTGTACAAAAAATACAATTATCTCTGTTGTAAGTCTCAAATCAGTTCTTTTTTCTCTTGACAGAATATATATCTAAGTCCATGTGTAAGTTAAGATGAATCAAGCAAGAAATTATTGTTTTAAATATGTAAATACACACATTCTCATAGATTCATAACACCTACATTTGTGCACATGCAATACTGAGAGACATAGCATGATATTTCGTAAAATTAATTTTTCTGCTGTATTCTGCTGTAAAAGTTTATCTTTCAAAGATTTAAGCCATAAAATATTTCCTATGAGCTTTTAAACTGCTTGAAAATAGCACTTGTCAAGTTGATGTTTGAATAGAAAATGTAATTTCTTCTGTTAAAACACACCCTCCCTCCACCATGAAGCTATGTCAAATTACAGGAAAAATGTGAAGGTTTTGTACATTGGAAATCATAGCATGAAGAATCAAAGTTCTACCCCCAGGGGAGTTTTGCACCCTTTCCAGGGGAAGATTTTGGATGAGTTGTACTGTATTCCTTCCCTCTGCATCAGTCATGTTTATAGTGAAAGCTTTATGCATACTCTGCATGTGCATCTGAACCAGAAACAGCAGTAAGGCAAATAATATCCCAGACTCTCATTCTAGTGGCTCCTGTTCTTACACTGACTTTGGAACTATACTGTTGCAGTAACGGGTTTATTGCAGGATTTTTTTATTGCCATTATCCATCCATTTCAATCACCAGAAAAATATTTTCAGCTAACAATGCTTCAAGGAGAAAAAAATCATGCAGTTGGGCTGTGTGGTTCGGGTATACAGGTACCACCTATGATCTTACTTCTCAATCTCTGCAATATTCCTGTGCCCTATTTATACTGACCAGTGTGAGTATTAAGTCTTTCTGACTGGGGATGAGTTATATTTTGCCAAATTCTAAATTCAAGTCTTGCCCGCCTCGTTCCCAGAAGTGAAGGGAATGTTTGAAATCAGAGCAGAGGACTAGGAGACAGTAAAAACCACTACAGTGTAACCTGGATCAATCTCATCATATGAAATATGTGCCTCAACAGTTATTCACCACATATAGGAAACAATTTCCACCAAAACCTGCAAATTACAATTTTTCCCTGATGTAGGATTCCTTATTGCATTTTGTTCTTCTACTTGATTATTTCAAAAGAAAATAATTTTATTGCCCTATTTTGTCTTTCCCTTTTTCTCTGTTCACAAGACCTGTTTGGTATTATATTGCTTTTATATTTATTTTGCACATTTGCTATTTGTATTAATTAAACAAAACCCTGACATGGTTTCTGGGATTTTTAATATGAAAAATGTCATTCTGTAAATAACATATCATGGAATTGATTGCTGATATAAATGCCAAACACATACAGAGTCTTAAATAATAATACATTGCAAAAGATAATGTCCAGCTCCTCAATTCAGCCATTAATAAAGACATGTTTGAGTTTCTTTTTTCCCTTTCTTGCTGTTACAGTTTTTATACTTTATCACTCTTACTGTATTTGCTACTCAGAGTGACAAGGCCTGAGCAAACACAGCTACCTTTGAAGTTGTCCCTGCTTTAGCAGCAAGTTGCACTGCTTGTCCTTCTGAGGTTCCTGCTGACCTGAATTTCTCTCAGTCTGTTACTGCATTTTCCAGCCCCCTTCTGTTCCACTTTGACCCTTAAATGAAGTTCACAGATACAAAAAATCACCTAAAATCATTTAAACTATTACGAATTAAAATAATCAAGTATCTAGGGAAGTAGTGCAAGTATAGGAAATAAAATCTCTGTGGTTCAAAATTGAGAAAGTATTTTTTGTTACTAATTTTGTGCTGCAGTCTTAATGTCCTTGGTTTGATTATCTGCTGATGAATTCATTTTGGAGTAGTATCAGCTTAAATCTGGGATATTTGAGCTGCCACAAAAGAAAGTTAGTTCTAGGCTCAAAGAGAGCTCAAGCTCTGCTGAAATGTATGATTCTGCCTGGGCTCATGAGGTCTTTGAATGTGTCTGAAGCATGTTTGCTTGAAGTTATATGAAAAGTGATAGACTAGATTGTTTAGTAGCTCACAATAAGCTAGAATTATCTTTTTCTCGTGCATCTTGTTTATAAATGCTAAAAAAGATTCCGCAGTGGTTTTCTACTCTGCAGTTATCACATGTACATTGTATTTGCTGTAAGTGTGATTTAGTAACGATATGAAGTAGCACACCATGGATGAGTTCTTTAAACTATTAACGTATGGAAAATTTAACTTTTATATTGCAGCTGCATGTGGCCTGTGCTAATGGATACAAGAACGTTGCATCTCTAATATTAGATCATGGGGCTGATGTCAATATAGTGGATAATCAATACTGGACACCCCTACATTTAGCTGCAAAGTATGGACAGGTAAAGCATGATTTTTTCACCTGCTTCTCTTTCCTGTATGGTAGTCTTCTGTAGCAATAGCAAATGCTTTCAAGTCTGGGAGACTATTCTTATTTTACTGTAATAATCTTTCCCATTCGTGTACTACCGATGGCATCTCAAATGACAGAGATCATTTGAGAATGAACCTTGTAAAGCTATCAGCCCAATACAGCTCAATCTACCACCAGCAGCAGTTTGTCTACAGTAAAAAATACATTTGCACTGACACATGAAAGGAAGAAAAAATAAACACTTTGTTACTTTTTGCAGTCTGATATCAAAGTTTATGTAGCTAATTTTTTTGCTGTGTGTATTTCTGTGAATAAATGTCCAGGATTCATTTAGCAGTTGTATTCAAATTTTTCCAGTCACTGAGTTGTGGAAGCATGTCCTGGGTGTGGGATTTGAAGGCCATGCCTAAACATGACTTGTCCCTCTTAATACCTTTTCAGTTTTCAGTTTTCTTACCTTTTCAGTTCTCCTTCATCCTCACTCTCCCTGGACATGTTCAGTGAGTCTTTGTTACAGTTTGACCACTTCAGGAGAGTTCTCCACAGCTCTCCACCCACCTCAGGGCTCACACATCACCACTTACCCACAGGTATCTTCCAAAAACCTCTGTGATGCATCTGAACTCAGACTTTAGAAAATAAATAATACACTTTATAACAAGAAAATAATAAAAATGTAGCAAAAGTTGTAGTAAAAATAAATGCGTTTGAGACTAGTTAGCTCTGCTGGGTAATAGATTTCTCCTATTGAGATACCCTGTGCCTGCTCTTTTATGGAGTGTCAAAACTCTGCATATTTTCATAATAGATTAAGTCATTGGGTTATATATAAACATACATATATATGGCCTGAAGTTTATCCTCAATAATTTCAGCTGGTGGAAATTTACAGAAAAAAAATTTCCACAAAGATATACTGAACCACAGTTTTGTTAGCAAGTGAGGTATCAGGGATATTTTGAATTTACTGTAGATTCAATTTTCTCATCCCATCTTACCCTATGCTGTTCTGTAATTCTGCTACAGTTCTACTGCTCTCACTGATCCCTCTGCACTCACTCTGCCTGTGTTCAGACTTCAGTAGGGCAAGAAAGTTCTAACTCAGAAGTAAGGGGTAGCAGTGATGCAGAATTGAGCTGAAGCTTCTTATTCTCACATTTTAGGATGGCTTACAAGTTAGGGCTTTGTACTGCAACGGTGTGGTTATACTACAGCTGCACATTTCTTCTGTTGTGAAGCTAAACCCGAATTTAATGGAAGAGGACTTGAAGAAACTCACTTGAAAGCGCTGGGAAAGAACTTACCTTTCCTTATGTATGTGTAGCATGCGTACGTTTGCAACACTAACTCTGGATGACTTGAAATACTCTTTTTCTTGTGAAGTTAGGTATTTTTATTTTAGAAACAGACCTATACATGTAAAGTTTGTAGTTGAAAGTGGCTAATGGAAAAATGTCTTTCCTTTTGAAGAATTCTAAGAGCTCTATTTTGTGAAATGATCCTTTTTGTTGGCACTTTTGGTGAACTGCATCTCCCTTTATGTCTCAGATGACAATAGTGTTAATTCTTCCTTTTTCAGGAGTTTTCAGTGAGGAGTCAGGGACCAGCTGCAATAGTCTCTATACAACCAGTATGGGTACACACAGAAAAAGACCATGAAGGAGCATTGTACTCTTCTTCACTAAAATTAGCTAAATACAGACCAGATATCTTCCCTTTGTAGTGTTAGTGAATAATAAAGTTTAGAGATGTGTTATTATTATTATTATATATAATTTGCCAGTGTTATTTAGGAGATAAATACAGCTTTCATGTGATTCTGTTTGTAAGAAACATGTAAATAATTTAAATTCCTTTATAAAAGGAATTTATTACATATCTTCTACATCTTTCACTAACTATGCCATCAGGATGTTTTAAAAATTTCCTTTCTTTATCATGATAACTTTGAAACATCTTTTAGCCTTAGAATGAGCTCACATGCATAGTATATTTATAATTCCATTTTGAATAATTAATTGTAGACTGATATGAGTATCGTTACTATTTTGGGTAAAAGTAGTATGGCAGAAGGGGAATAACTTTAGACAAGACATGATTTGGATAGTCTCTTAACTTAAAATATATTTATGAGAGAATAGTTATTTTTTGGCCAAAAATTTTAATGTTCCCAGAGAAAGTCAGTAATATAATTTCTGGACTTGATCCCTTACAGTTTCACACTCTTCTGACACGTATTTGTGGCATTTTTTTTAAAAAAAGTCACACTTGAAAAGTTGCTACAGTGATAAATCTCTATCTTGTACTGGAAGACTGTCAGAAATTCTATTTGGTTTTAGTTTGCTGTCCTTTTAAGTTCTTGGGAGGATTTCTGTCCTTCCAGGAATGAATTTGAACATCAAAATAGCCTTTTCTTGTCTTATAGCTTGTCTAATAAACAATGATCCTTTCATGACTGGTCACAGAAATTTCAGAAAACCTATTTTAAACCACTGTGATTAAATAGTTTTCTAGCACTGGTGATGCAACCTGCAACCAAACCCCATCCAATATAGGAATAGTATTATACTCCAGGAGTCATAAGGACTGAAAGTTTTTCCTGTTTATAAAATAGCTACAGATGTATTTTTCACGTGGAGAAGCTTCTCACTTTAATAAAATGTTATTGAATTAGTTATACAAATTACATATTATTTTTTGAACTATTTTATATTATAGACCTTTCATACATATATTTTGCATATTATCTTACAAAAAAAAAGTTTTGATATGAAGAAATTGTTACTCTGTTTTAGAGTGACATCCAGACTCTGTTGAAAGACCTGAGCTCTATACATACACAGTTCTATGTATGCAAATACACAAAATACATGAAATGGGAAAAAACCCAGCACAACTGGCTATTTGTAAGAGCATAGCAATAATGGGGATGGTACTAATTTACATTAACTGGAGGGAAAAAAATAAACAAAAATAAGGAACTGTGGAAGTTTTAAATTTATAGTGAGAAAATTTAATTTGCATCTGCACAGGAGGAAACTTGTAAAGAATAAAGGCACTGTAAGCTTCTTGTTACAAATCTCAAGTTGTAAATGAAGTGGATTATAAAAATCTTGTCGCTCCATCTTCCACAGTAATTTATATGTGAAATTACTGGTGAAGGATACAGCAATCTGAGTGAGCTAATCATGTGAAAGACTTGCATCCACACCTTATAATAAACCTGGCTTGTAGAGATTTCTTAATAATGGCAAACCCATTTTTATTTAGGATGGGATTCTTCTCAACTAAATTTAGCCAACTAAACTTAAGGACAAAGTGAAAGCTTTTTCTTGTCTAATGTCAAGAATCACCTCTAGAAGACAGCTCAGAAAATTCTAGGGGTGCATTTATAATAGGAGCAATGATTCATTACTTATAGATCTGACCCTCCTTGGTTATAGAGGTCATGGGCAGCTAGCGTATGTCAAAGGTGTAATTTGAACATTTTTAAATTCTTCATGAGGAATCCAGATCAAAGTGTGGGGCCAAAGGATGGGTCGACTGCCCACTGGTCTTCTAGGTCTTCCCAGTCATCATGAAGTGGGCATGGAGTTGATGCCTTAGATTTAGAAAGCATAAAGCTACACAGAGTGAATCCTAGAGAAGGAATAGAGTTAGATACTTACAACAATACCAATCTTATCACAAGCAAAACATAGCAGAATGCTGTTACGTTTTTTCCAAAGAGGGAATAAGTAAGTGTTTTAAGTGTCAGTATGCATTATCTGATGCTAAAAAAAAAATATTATGCATGTCTATCTTTACATATATTTGTAAAGAAAACCAGTTTAATGGATACATTTGCCATTTAAAAACATTATTAGTCTGAATATTGAAACAGAGCATGGGTGAATGATAAATGAATTGTCCTGCTAGTGACAGAACGTGTAGATCCAGAGTAGAATATTTTTATTGCATAGGAGTATGGGATATTGCTGGTGAGTTTCAGGGTTGTGTGTAGGATATGGCTACTGAGTACAGAACAGGGCAGCTGAGGCTGCCTCATGAAGGTCAGTCTCTGCTTGTAAGACAAGAATCTGCTTTACAGGAACAGATTAGGTTTTCAATGAGTGCAATGGACTG
Source organism: Callaeas wilsoni (assembly GCA_013398955.1). Lineage (NCBI taxonomy): Eukaryota > Metazoa > Chordata > Aves > Passeriformes > Callaeidae > Callaeas > Callaeas wilsoni. Next base: position 22,002 of record VWPU01004818.1, on the reverse strand, counting down.
TTAATTGAAATACTATCAGTCGGCAAACATTAAAAAATAGGCCTATTTTTAAACAACGTCATTCTGAGTTTCTAAGATTTGTCATTTCCCTCCTGTGAGTATTAAGGCTAAAGACAATTTTTTGTTTTTAATGCATATTGAGATAGTAACATGATACCAAAAAAATTGATATTATTGAGGTATTAAGATCAGAGTTGCTTACCTTAATCATTTCACCTTAATAAAATGATGGAAAATAATAACCCCTACAACACACATCTAAATCTGCATCTCTGACACACAAAAACCTCTTAAAAATACAATTATTACAGCAACAAAGCTAGCCTCAAGAAATTAGAATATGTCAGGGTTGCCTATGTAAATTTAACAGGGCCTTTTGGACACAGGCATTTTAACCCTGCTTTTGATGGCAGCTGGAACTCCTTTGTCTGACTCTCACGCAGCAGGGGCGGTGCTGGTGTATTTGTGGTTGCTGTCTGTGCACACCAGCGCAGGGCACACGTCATTGCTTGGGTACCACCCTGCCCATGCTGGCACTGGTGCCAACTGCAGAAGGGCGTCTTGTGTTTCTCAGGCTGGCCCCTTAATTTGAATTTAGCACAGCAATCACTTTGTGGAGAGCTAGTAATCTGGCATTGGTAGTGCTGTCCCTGCTGGACATCTTCCAGCTGCTGTGATCAGGAGAGCGCACACTCACCCTCCCAATGGTGGGAATAGGCTGCAGCTCTGACATTTGCCTTGGGTACTTTGGCACAATTCCCAGGCACAAGCTGTTTCTTTGTTGTTTATCACAGAAATGTCACCTTTCAAACAGCTATCAGAGACATGCAGGTCAGAGCTGACTCTGCAGTAGCTTAAACACTACCTCTCCCAAAGTTTCATCCTTGGGGGATGATGCCTGTGTCTAAACTGTTAAATCACTAAATAAAAGAGGACTAGGGATTAAGCCAGGCAAGAGTCTGGCTCACATTCATATTGTTTGGAGCTAGTTTCCTCTACAGGAGATTAATCATGTTTGTAGAGAACTGGTTGGAGTGGTCCAAAGGAGAGTCAGGGAAAAAGCTAACAGTTAAGCAGTGTGGATTATAAGGGATACTTAAGCTTGCTCCATTGCACTCTCTTACTTAGTGAGACAGATTTAGCCTCTGGCTTTGAGGTTTAAAGAGTTTCATGATGTCAAAAAAAACCGGATAAGACATTTGTTCAACTGCTGACTGGATCTCTGCAAGAGTAACTCCTGTACTAGCAAGGATTTCTTCCCATCAGTAAATTGGAAATATCCCAAATTAAAAAAAAATGTTTATAGATATCAGATGCCTACCTCATGTTTCTTAGCATATTATATACATCCTGTGTCATTTTCAAATGTGTCAAATTGTCATTCTGTAAGTATATTCTCCCTTACACATATTTGGTGGGTCTGAATCATACCCCTCTGATTAGTTACTTCATCAAAACACAACATTTCTTTCAGATTGTAAAAGGGACTCTGCTCCTTGCTGAAGTCTCAGAGAATACATCCTGTTACTATATGAACTAATTTACTCATCATTACCAAAACAGATTAGTCATTCGACTCAACTATGACCTATAGTTTCTTTTTTTTTCTGTAAGTGCATGTTGAGCTTGAAACAAAAAAATCCACATCTGTTGTTAGAATATGCTTCAGTGTAGAGGGATATATGAACTCATTGTGAGAAATGATTCTTAATCTCAGCAAGTTTGGCCATTGCCATAGTAGTTCCTTTGAATGCAGTTTCTGAACTTCTGCAACCACACTCCACAAATGTTTTCAATGAGAAGAGCCTAAAGAAGGGGGCGCTTGTTTAGTGTTTCAAGGAGAATAGATTATAGTCACTCAGGGAATAAATATTTTCCCTGTCAAGTAGTTGGAGTCTTTAATTTATGGTCAGAAAATCCTCTAGAGAATGTTTTATCCAGACATATCTTACCCTTTAGTCTTTTTGTTCATGTTTGGCATATGTGAATGTACTCAGGTAGAAGAGCCATATTTCCCTTCAGATCAAATTACACTCAGTTTCCCCAAACAGAGAGACCACTTTGGGATTTCTGCTTGTGATACGGTTTTTTCACTCTCAATATATTTGCAAGATTTCTATAAATTATTCAAATGCTGATTGTGGGGAGAGAACATAGGGCAAGGAAACCTAGATTCACACAATACCAAAGAATAAGAAAATAGTTTGAACTTCGTATACAGATTAGGGACAATCTCAATTTACAAAATTGCTATAGAATTCTCAGTGTTTACATGTATGTCTTTAAAGCTGAGGTCAGTCTACATTATATATTTGGTTATCGCAGGACCTCTCTGATCAATATAAATTTTATTTTCTTTAAAGTACCATTTATAGTGACTTTCATATATGAGAGGGAAATATAAAAAAGAAGTCTAAGAAAGCTTTTCAGGCACAAACATTGAGAAGTGGCAGATTTATGATCTTCTCTGTAATGTAAATATATAACTTCTAGGACCATAACTTAAAAGCATCTTTAATCACAAGATCACATATTTTCCCTGATTTATTTTATTTTTTCTCTCTCTAATTTCCTGGTGGATTGAAAAGTAGAAATGTAGATTATCAGTCTTGAAGTAATGACTGATGAAGTTTTTACATCAGCTGTAGAAAAACATTTAAGTGACCTTTGTCATTTGCTTTAATAGCTGAAAACAGCATTAGGCTTCCCATTTTTTGCTTGAACTGTTACAGAGGTTTAAAAGACATCCTCTTAGACCATATAGGTTAAACTTGCTGACTGCAGAAAGGTAGTGGTGACACTTGGAGAGCTTGGGTTCCATTCCAGGCTCTGTGCCTGAACAGACGCAGTATTTACGGTTCATTCCTCCCACACATAGCCTTATTTGTCCCATTGCCTCCAGTCTGTTCCGTTCTTGTCCTTATTCTATTGCCTTATTGTCCGATTCATTTGCCTGGCTTTATGTCCTTTCCTTACACGTTTTATTTGAATCCTGATTTCCTTGCACAGTTAGCTTCTGCCCCTCCTCCTCTCCCTGGTTCTCATCCAAGCTTTCATTTTTTTCTGCTTTGACTTTTTGCCAACCTTCCTGCCCTTCTGTCCCGCTTGCTTACAGTCCCAATCTCCCTTGTTGTCTCAGTGTTTTTTCCTCACACCTCACTTTCGTCTTTCATTTTTCTGATTAGTCTGTCTTTACCTACATCCTGGCTCCTTGCCACATTTCTCTTCTTCCCTTTCACTTCATTTATTTCATGCCATTAGTTCTAAATTCCAGTGTTTTATCTATGCCCTCTTCTGTTCCACACACTCCCCCCGCCATGCTTTCTACCCTGCTGCTAGTCTTATTTCCACAACCTACTTTTTCTAATCTGTTCCACTTTTCTGACCACAGGTGGTTATGGTCCCCTTACTCTGCACTCAAATAGAAAAAAAAAATTCTTCCTAATCTATATTGTATTAAGAAGGGAGATCTGTAATGAGTTTCAGACATTATTTCCTGTGTTTAGAGCAGTGCTGTGGATCAGATTTGCAATTGCAGAAGAAATGCTATTTAGCATCTGAACACTGTTGCTCTTTTTTAGGGCTTTACATATGAAATTCTGTCTTTAAGGGACACACAGGATTCTAAGGCATACTATTATGTAATAGAGAACAAATACATGATCTTAAAAACTGAGTTGACGGAAACTCTAATGGCTTCATACTTACCTTACTCCATAATGTTGGGAGTCTCTGTCTTGGAATTTGTTTCACTCCCCAGTAGTAAGGTTCCTAACCTACATTTTTCTTTTTTATGTCCTTAATGCTTGGTAAAGTGCCTATTATCACCCCATTTAATTAGTTAAATGGTCTCCAGTGTTATTCTAAGGAGTTACATTCCTCCATGACTTATCTGATCCTATTTATTAAATCTATGGAATATATGGCTATCATTAAACTGCAGCACTTCTGTCACAGAAACTTAGTAATTATAATAATAACAGTACTAATAAAAATTGAAACTACTTCCTTGATTTTTATTCTTTTTATTGCGAATCTTCTGAACTGTTTATTTATATAGAGCAGCTGTTACTGGTTCTACTAACATGTAAGCCTACGGTGGACTATACTAGCAAAAGGGAGCTCCCTGATTTATCCATTATAATAAAAAAACTGTCTTACAAGCACTGGGTAACTGATTTTTTCCAAAGGTTTGAAACTTGGCTAAGTTTTGATGATTTTCCAAGCAGACAACAAAAAGAATATTCTCAGCCTATGAAATTCATCTTCTACCAATAAAAGTTTTCAAATCATACAAACACTGGAGCTCACAAGGGCAAGTAAAATATTTTTCCACACCTAGCTACCAGAAGTGCTTAATTTTTGGTTGCTTTACTCTTCTGTTGAATTTAAAAAAAAAAACAAAACAAAACAAAACAAAAAACAAACCAAAACTGAAAAACGATAAGCATTCACAGGCAGCAGTCCTAGCAAACTGCCTAACAAAAATCACACAGTCAGGTAAACATGCACTTTCTAACACAGTAAGATAAATTTTAGTCATATAAGCAATAGAAAATTGGTCCTTATGAGTGCAAATAAAGGTCGTCTAACTCAGTGGTGAAGACTGCAGATTATAATGGTGTACCCAGTGATATTTCTTGTGTTCTGTCTAGAGGTTTTGTTGTGTTTAGTGAACATACACCTTAGATATTAAAATAATACTTGGTGGTTTTACTGTATTTCAGACAATAGTGTGAGATTGATGCTCAAAAGTAATACTGAATTTGATCTAAGATTGTTGTTCCACTAGTTTCTTATTGTCCATCTTTGTGACTGTGGATGAGCACATGCTGGGGACCATATCCAGCAAAAACGAAGTGGCATCCTAAGAAGTGACAGCAGGTAGAACAAAATCATAGGAAGAAGGTGGTGAGGGCTTAGGCAGAGAGAACTGAGGAGTGGATGTGAAGAAGTGCCTGGGGAATAAAAAATGGAGAAGGAGGTTAGGAACCGAAAGGTTGATGGTGAACCAGGTCACTTAGGGATTATAGAATATGTCCAACGTTGAAACAGACAGAGAGGAGTGGGGAAGTGGGGAGAAATATTGGTGTTGACGGGGAAGAAAATTGAAAGACTGAAAGAATTTACTGTTGGGGGTTCATGCAAATTGAATAATGCATATTCACTGCTGTGCAAAACAGCACATGAGGACATTTGCATAAAATCTCTAGCTTTCTGAATTTGCAGCTTAAGCAGGTATCTCTTTGATGGTAAAGAAAAGAGAATAAATGATCTGAGTTATTGGCCCTGGGACTGGGACTTGGATAATAAGAGCTAAAAGCTCAGACAGAGCCAACAATTTATCCTTTCCAGGTGCTGGTACACATCTAATGTCCTGTACATGGCTTCAGAGGAAAATATCTGACCAGGCGAGAGAGGAAGACACTTTTCAGGAACACTGGTTCTGCTCTCCAGCTAACTAATTAGCAGTAAAAAGTAGCATGCTTTGAGAGCAGTTTGAAGATGCCTTTGCAGCCTCAAGTGCATGGAGAGATTCTTGAGAAATCTCTGTCACTCCTTCATGCCCCATATTTCCTACTCTCTCACTGCAGTTACCTGTCTGTGGCAAGAGGCCTTGCAGTCTGGTGCTCCTAAGCCTGTGTTTTATGAAACTCCACACTGGTGTTTTTTAGCTAACATTAAATGTGTGGCAAAGCTTAGCCCCCTTTTTTGGCACAGGCCAATTGTATTTGGAGGCTCTGTAATGTGCATATTGCAGTAAATTTATTTATGCTGCCTTATGTCACAGAATCACAGAAGGGGTAAGGTTAGAAGGGACCACAGTGGGTTGTGTGGTCCAACCTCCCAGCTCAAGCATGATCATCCGAGAGCACATGGCACAGGATGGTGTCCAGACAGTTCTTGAATATCTCCAGTGAGGGACACTCCGCAACCTCTCTGGGCAACCTGTTCCAGTGCATGGTCATCTGCACAATGAAGAAGTTCTTCCTCATGATCAGGTGCAACTTCCTGTGCAGTTTCTGTCCATTGTCTCTTGTCCCATTGCTTGGCAGCACAGAGAAGAGCCTGGCTCCATGCTCTGACACCTTTCCTTCAGATACTGATAGGCTTTGATGTGTTCCCCTCTTAGTTGTCTGTTCTTCATACTGAACAAGCCCAACTCCTTCAATATCTCCATGCAAGGGAGATGCTCCAGTCCCCTAATCATCCCCATTGCCCTCCACTAGACCCACTCTAGGAGCTCCATGTCTCTTCTATACTGAGGATCTCAAAACTTGATGAAGGGGTAGATGTCTCCTCAGCCAATTCACTGAGGACGCAAAACTGGGAAGAGTGTCCAATACCCTAGAGTGCTGTGGAGCCCTTCAGAAGGACCTCAGCAGGGTGAAGAGATGGGCAAAGAAGAACTGTCTGAAATTCAGCAAATGCATGGTCCTGCACCTGGGGAGAAATAACTCCATGCACCAGGACAGGGTGGGGACCAACAGACTGGAAAGGGGCTCTGTGGAGAAGGACCTGGATGTCCTGGTGGACAACAAGCTGTCCATGAGCCAGCAGTGTGTCCTTGTGGCCAAGAAGGCCAATGGTATCCTGGGGTGCATTAGGAAGAGCATTGCCTGCAGGTGACTCTGCCCCTCTGTTCAGCCCTACTGAAGCTGCATCGGGAGTGTTGTGTCCAGTTTCCCGTCTAGCTTTTTATTTTCAGTGTTGTACTCCATGTTTCATTAGGTTTAAATAACTGTTCAACACCTCTCTGGACAACCTGGGCCAGAGTTTGGTCACCATCACAGTGAAAAAATATTATGGAAAGTTCAGAAGAACCTTCAGTTTGTACCTGTTACCTCTTGTCCTGTCACTGAGCACCACTGAAAAGAGCTTCTCTCTGTCCTCTTTATACCCTCCCTTAAGGTATTTACTCATATGGATGAGATCTCCCTGAACCTTTGTTTCTCCAGGTTGAAAAATTCCAACTTTCCTAGTTTTTCCCTGTATGTGAGGTTTTCCAGTCACTTAGTCGTCTTAATGGCCTTTTGCTGGACTCTTTCCATGTCTCTTTTGTATTGAGAAGTTCAGAAATGGGCACAGCACTCCTGGTGTGACCTCACCAGTGCTGAGTAGTGAGGAAGGATCACCTCCCTTGACCTATGGGCAACACTCTTCCTAATTGCTGTTCAGGAAACTATTTGCTTCGTGTGCAGCCAAAGCACAGTGCTCGCTCATGTGAGACAAGGTATTTACCAGAACCCCCAGGTCCTTTTCTGCAAAGCTCCATTCCACTTGGGCAGCCCTCAGCATGTACTGGTGCCTCAGGTTGATCCTTTGCACTTGGCCATGTTGAGCTTCATTAGGTTCTTGTCTGCCCATTTCTCAAGCCTCTTGAGGTCCCTCGGGATGGCAGCACAACCCTCTTGCTTATCAGCCACTCCTCACATTTAATGCCATCAGTGAAGTTTGCCCCATCAACCAGATCATTAATGGGGATGTGAAACAGGACTGGACCCATTACTGATCACTGGGGTACAGTGCTGGTTACTGACCTTTGCCTATTCTCCTGGCCACTCATCACCAGCCTGGCCATTGGGCCATTTTTCGGTCCATCTGAGTGGTGGAATGGCCCGTCGCCTGTTTCTCTTCGGCAAGCATCACATCAGAACAGGTTGTGAATGGATGTTCACAGTGTAGCTTAGCCACTATTTTCAAGACTTCCTCACTAGTATAAGGCACAGCCTAGAAGAAGTACAGAAATAGATATCTTAAAATGTATTAGTGATGGCCAAAGTCACAGCCCAATGTGCAGTGGGAATTGGAGCCTGAAGACTGCATGAATGGGAGTATATAAAGCATGGAGAGTCTCTGAAGTCCTTTGAAAATGAGAGAAAGGATCTTCTGGCTTGGTGAGAAAAGAAGAAGCCAGGGCAATCTAAAAGGTGGGACTTTCAGATTAAAGCATGAGACAGGAAAATATTCTTTGGAGTAGCATTCTCAACAGTCAAAGGGTAAGACATCCAGTAAGAGATGTCAGAGAGAGATAGAAATATTGCAATTTGAGCGGAATACCAGGAAAAGAGAGACAGACGTGCTTTATTAATACAGAAAAAGTAACTAATTCTGGGAAGGAGGATATTTAGAGGTAAGATGTGAAAGGAGAAAATGAAGGTCTAAGTTATTTAAAATATAACTGCCATTACTGTGGCATTTTTAGCACGGTGAGTCATGACACCATCTATTTTTTTTTAGTTTACATGAATTGGCAAAGATGACACTGGAAAAATAGGAATACATATATATATATGTACATACATTTATTTTATTCATAGGTTCTACAATAATTCATTAAGTATTATCTTATTTCTTGACATAGCCATATGTATGTTATTTGTAACTCTGAAATTGAAATACCTTTGCTTAGTGGTAATTTGCTGTAATTATTCTACAAATATTTCTACTGTTAGGCACAGTTCTGAAGAAACGTCAATTGTATTTGAAAATACTCCTTCTAAAACATTAGTGAATGAGGCAAATTGCAACACAGAGAAATGTGTATCCAAAAGCAGGTCATTGAAATTTTCAGTGACCTCAATACCTTCCTCTTGGTGACATGCATCAAGGAATCCCAGCAGGAAATATTTCATTGGCAGCAGGAAGCACTGATACTGGAGCATGGGATTTCTTGTGGTATAAATCCAAACCTTTGGTAACTCAAAAAGCTGTGTATTTTTACTAAACTGAAAATGGATTTAAAACCTCCTTCCTTTGATACAACTACCACCACTTTTCAGAGATTATGAAGTAGCTCCATAACTAAGCATGTTCCTTTTTTTCCTAATAAAAAAATACATAGATATGTATGTATTTTTACATGTGTTGCAAGGTCTCAGTGGAAACCAAGGCTAATTGGATTTGTAAATAAACCTGTTATGGCTTCACCACTCTTTGGAGTTTGCTGAATTTTCTGCTGTTACTGCAAGAAAAGAAAGCCAGCATTAGAAATCTGAGGAGAGCAAGATCTTTTTATTTTTATAGAAATTTGCAACAATATTTTCCTAGTTTTCTGTGATTTCTATGAAGCTTGAGATTTTCTTTGCATTTAATGGATTCCTCATTATCATGGTCTTTTCTAGTAAGTTGCTGCCTGTGTACTGAATCCATGATTTCTTTCTTGTTTATTTATTTATTTATTGCTTGGGTTTATGCCAAATTACTATCCTTTCCCTTAGCTGACTTCCAGTTCAGGTCTCATTTATCTCTAGGTCTGGTCTTCTCCTCTGAAGAATCCTTTCTTTTCTTCATAGCTTTTTTTTCCCCTGTGCGCATCCTGTTGTTTACACTTATACGTTCTATTTGCTTTAGCATATATTCAAAAATGCATATAGTTCTCTCGTATAGTTGGGCTCTATATTCACATTCTAAAAGTATTTTTTGTTCCTTATGCAGCCTTTCGCTTCTTTCTGACTAACTAGTTTATCAGGATAGACTACAGCCTTGGATGGGAAAGTATCTCTAGAGACTTTGGTACAGCAATAGAAGAACTCACTAAAAACAGTTCCTTGCAGGAATTGAAAAATATGTTTTAGACTTTTTCATTATATGATACTCTACCCTCCCCTACTGTGCTATAATTGTTACCTTTATGAATAGATTAGGTGATTTTGGTAAACATAAGTTAAATGTGCCAATTTCTACTACTGACAGAACAGATTTACTTCTATGATGGTGGCTGTGAGTCAGACCCCTTGGACAGTGATGGCACACAGTTGCTGGATTAGATAGGCATGAAGAAATATTTGCGATCTAAGTCTTAACAGGTGGTGATGGAGTGGTAGGTTTTTTCCTGTGTGAATTTGTTTATACATGTATAAGTGGAGGGAGACTTTGGGGGTGGAGTTATGCCAGGGTTACCCTGAAATCGTAGGGGAATTGAATTTTACTCTGCTGCTTGTGATTTATAGAAATGTGTTTCATAGCTGCAGAAGGTTGGGGTTGGGAGGTACTGCCTGTGGTTTATCGTATGATTTCAGATAGTGCAGGAAAGGAGGAATAAACTGAATGACAGACACCTCTCCTACTTATTTCAAACACCTCTGGTTTTGCCCATTTTAGACCAATCTTGTGAAGATGCTTTTGACGCACCAGGGAAATCCGAATCTTCTTAACTGCAATAATGAAAAGCCTTCAGGTAGGTGGAAATCCATGTACATAGTGTATGTATTAGCTATTGTGTCAGTGTTTTTTTCCTTCCTGCTTTCTTAGCTATCGTTTATTTAGTGTGTAGAGTTATATACACATATGCGTGTGTACATTCTTACATACATTGCTGCAAACTGCTAGTCCTGGTAATGCAGGCTACTGTACCAAATGACAGCATGTCCATCCACTTGTTTCATTCCCTGTTTATTTTTAGCTCTGTTTCTTACTTGAGAGTTCTTCCATGCCTTGGTGGTAGCTGCATTTACACATTTTTGGTGACTTCTCACAGAGTTCCTTTCTGTCTCAACTGCTTATAGTACATGGCCTCTTTAGTTGGAATTTCTATAGCTGTTGTCTGAAAACAAATTCAACACCTAGTTTTGAAGTGTAGCTGCTGTTGTTTACCGCAGAAGGCACCTTCTTAAACCTGGTAGCAACAGGGAGCTGAAGCCCTGGCTCTAAAGCTAATAGAATTGTAGACTCTATTAGGTTGGAAAGGACTTCAGATCAACTGGTCTAACACAGAGATCAAAGCAGAGCTAATGTCAGTAATGCTAGCTAGCAGAGTTGAAAAGAAGAAACACATAGTTGTTCAACATTCTATGCATAGGATAAAATGAAGATGGAACTCAGTCATGTAGATAATAGAAACTTTCTGTCAGATCATGGGTGAAACTTCCTTTGCATAATAAATCAAAATATGCTATGCTTCAAGTGCTGTGCTCTCTACAAATACATTCACAGGGAACTTCATGACATTTAACCTTAGAAGAGTTGTTTGTGGTTAGATACATGCCAGTTTTTATTTGTAAAAAAGGCTGTGGACCAAACTCAGATGATCTAACAATACAGTTAGCTAACCACATTTAGTAGGTATTTAACACAGTTAATTGTCTTTCTGGTTTGTGAAGAGAACTGATTTCAATGCTTCTATATGTATAAGACATATAAATCTAGTTTGTAGAAACATAAAACATTTGAAAAGGATTTAAGTGCATGTTTTCACAGAAATAAAGTGTTGAAAAGGGTTGTATTGTTTTCCTGAAGTCCTGTAAATTACTGAATGCTTTGGTTTGCTTCACAGCAAGAATCGTTTTGAGATTTTGCGGATGACAACTTAAATCTGTACAGAATTTACTTTGCCTTTGTTTTCCCAGTAATTTCAAGTATTATTTTATGATCAATATCAGAGCAATGACTTTCATGTTATCTGGCCACATGTTTAGTCTTAATCTGATCTGGAGATTTTAATTCAAAGGAGCTTTTCTGCGCCATTTTCTTGTCTGATATCTTGGTGTTCCAATGTCTTATAGATGTTGCAGCTTCTGATTTTATTGAGGAAATGCTTCTGAAGGCTGAAATTGTTTGGGAGGAAAAAATGAAAGACCCTTTAGCTGCTTCTACTTTATCTCAAGAAGAGCCATATGAAGAGATCATCCATGATATGCCCACAATATCCAATAAACTGTAAGTAAGTGCTGATGTTGTTATAGAGCAATTCCCTGAAGCCAGAATATCATTTGAACCGTATCTGTCAATCTGTGGATCCTAGCTGTGTGTCCTTGGAGATACTCAAATCCCATCTGGACATGGTTCTAGGTGACTGTCTTTACGTGTCCTTGCCTGAGCAGGATGATTGGACCAGGTGCCCTCTAGGAAGTCCCTTCCACTGCAAGCCATTCTATGATTCTGTGTGATTTGATAGGTCAAGTAACTCTTTCCTTTTGGAAATCTCCTGAATAATCTTTTGCGTATGCATCTCTCATATCTTTTTGTCAATCTTAGTTTTATAATTATAGATTATGAATAATAAAATATATTATTGTGATTGTCAGTAAAAATTACCTGGGTTTGCCTTAGCAGAATTATTAGAGGTTAGTACTGTATACTCAAACATCTTTTTGTTAAGGTAGATGGGTATAGTGTAAGTAAAACTACCATTGCCTATGAGAGAAGCAAGGACAAGTCCTGAAAAGAGAAAAGTCAGATATGTGATTGCAGATTAAATTATACTGGTCAAAATTATAGTTACAAATTTATATTTAGATTTGTGCTTCTTAAAATTCATGTGAAATCATTTAGCATTTATCAGTGTGGACTTAAAACTCAGTATTGAAGAGTCAATTTGTGTCTTAAATTGCAAATTTTGATACTTTTGTATTTCCTTATGAATCTTAAAAGAAGACTGTCATGGGTATGTAAAAAGAGATGTACAATAGGTATGAAGCACTATTGGCTGTTTTATGGTAGTACAAGACATACTGATATTTCAGATTCTTATTTCCAGATACTGTGATCCAGGGAATTTTAAAATCTACAAATAATGTTTTTATACAGTGTGCAGTTGCTGTATATTTGAAGTATATATTTGTTAGTTGCATAATCTTGCAAAACACTGACATTAATTTTTTTCTAGCAATCACTGAAGAGTGTGTGAGGAAACCAATAAATAAAACCTCTTATAAAGAGATAGATAAGATATATATGCTTCCATTTCATAGTAGTTATAATTTATGGTTGACAGAATGTGTTTGGATACAGTAAAATTTGGAAGAGGTGAGCAACTGTCATGAAATGATCAATCTGTTAAATTCAGAATTCCATGGGATATTCTGATATTTAGTAAAGATTGTATATTTCATGCATGGTAAACACAGTGTGTTGTTTCTGCTTCATGATTTGTAGTCATTAATATATGTAGCTGGGTATATGATACTAATGTTTATGAAATTACTAATTTTTCATGCTTTTTAATTCCTTATGAAATAAGTAGTCCTCTACTCTAACCCACTGTTTCAATAACTTAAATCATACTCCTAAAATTTATGTGGCATTCAATTGTCTTTTAAATGAAATTTTTAATTTTGAGGCATGAAACTAAGCCTTTAGATTCTCAAATGTAGCTAAAACTTTTATTTTTAATTAATGATATAATACAGGAAGTAGAAGGTTGGTCACTCTAGTAGCTATGTAATGATGCCTAGCAAAAGTTCTTCATAAAGGTTGTAGAGACTTTGAGAACTTAGTCATTATTCTTGCATCTAGATGATGCATTTCCATGTGTTTTATATTCTAGAAGTTGATACTGCAATGCACATATTGTACTGAATACTAGTTTTAGTGCTAACACCCATTAACTTCTGGAAGACATGACTTACACAAAGCTGAAGTGGTCTGAAAGTATTTTTTCTCTACTCTTTCCGTCCCATAATGCATAGATTAAGATAGCTAATTTTTTAGAGTTTTCCATATAGTGACCCTTTATATGACAGTAATACAGACCTGCCATGTGTAAAAACTTGCACTGGAAGTTTTGAAAAAGCAAAGTCCACGGAATGGAAAAACAAAGAAAATTGATTTATGTGTGGAATTGGATGAGTTTAGCTTCTATTGGCAACTGTATCCCAGTGTGAGACTGCATCTACTTTGTGGTGCCTGCATGAGAACACAGCACCAGGTGAAACCAGAGCCCTGCTCAGCTCTGTGCACTGACTTTGGCAGTGATCCTTTGCACATAGCCCGGGGCCGTTATTAGGATGTGGTAAGCTTGAAGTAATGCCACTTCAGCACGTTCTTGAGACTTTTGGCAGTCTTAGGTTTAGAGACTTCCTCAGCCAGAGCTTTGCACTACCTACCTATCAGGTCTGCTATCAGTGTAGGAGAGTATCAGCTGGCCAGCCAGCTGTTCTGAGATGGCAGAGTTCTTGGAAGGCAAAAGTATGGATACATTTTGCCCATGCATGTCTCGGCTATCACTACTGAAAGTGGAAAATTGTTGGTGGACCATACCACACAGAGTTCGTGTCACTTATGAATCCTCTAATCTTAATTTATAGTGGCTGAAAATCAGATGTCATCTCAAAGCTGGTTATCTCTGCTCTGTGGTATCATGCTTATAATTGTGAAACCCAAAACCTTGCAGAGAGGTATTATTCCAATTGATAGTAGACTTATTTTTAAGATATAGTGAATTATCCTCCAGGGTGGCTCCATGCTGCCTGTTAGAGGGGCAACCTAAATGACTGGTTTCAACTTTATTGTTTAGAATGGCTAATGTTGAAAACAAAGAGTTTCATCCTTCATGCTCTATTAAAAGTCTGTAGAGAGATGTGTAATATGCTAAGTTGAAGTTAAATATCTGTGCTGTTCTTGTGTACCAAACCAATTTTTTAGTGCTGAAGAGGAGTGCACAATAATAATCCACATGTACCATTGCTTTATTCTTTATCACATCCATTCTTCATCAGCTCTCCTGATGTAAGAAAGTATGTTTAATCTGAGGTGGAAAGTTTTACAATAGTTCCTAGTAACTCTATGTTGTGGCCATATTGCTTTGTGGACATTTATGAGAAGAAAACAGTATTCAAAAGCAGACTCAAAAATGATGAACGAACAATTATAAATAGCATATGTTCTGTCAGCAAACCTAGTTTTGCTGGTTCAAATTTAAATTACAGCATTGATTTCTGGAAGAACACTGTGAAGAGGTGAATTGAAAGTCAGCCTCTGCTCAGGTAGAGGGAACAAAATTTAGCAGTCAGTATATTTGAAATATGCTGTTACCAAGCAAACCTGGTTTTCTTCATTGCACTCAGTCTCAGCGGTGAGGTGTGGGTGGCACAGGGCAGGGCTGCAGTTATTTCTCTTTGTCACTCCTCGTCTTGCTCTTTTCTTGTGCTTTACACAGGCCCTCCACAAGCTGTAGCACCTTTGAGGCCATACCTGCATAGTTCCTTGGTCATAATTGGCCAAGTAAATTAGCTAAAGGACAGAATTTTAGTAATGTCATGAAGTTACTTGAAGGTTGACCATTGCAGCAAACCTAAGGTCTACGCTGGAAAGTTTTGCCAGTTTTAATTCTAATGGTACCATCAGAAGAACGTTCGTTACTCCACTGGCAAAAATATCAGTACAGGATAAATTAATTGACATAGCTTACAGTTCAGAACATTAAATTGGCCATATCTGTATAAAAGTGATTTTAGGCTCGTGCTATGGTCACAATGATCACCACTGTACTTCTACTCCAGTACATGTGCCTGTAGAGCTTTCCTTGGTGAAACAGTCCTTGAATACATGGAGTATGCAGTCATCTAGGTAGTGACAAATACTAAAAAATTAAGAACTTACTCTCAAAGTAATGCTAATTTAATCACATTGTATATTTTCTGATGCATGTTTAAGTAAGTAATTATAGTAATGATGCGTTTCAAAATCAGCAGAAGAATGTGAAATAAAATAGAAATAGATGTGTTCAAGACAGCAAAACAGAAAAGATTCAATTTTTCTTACATAGCTGTTCGATGTAAACATTTATGTAGGACTTGCCTTTTAATTATTCTAGTGTTTTCAGACACTTCTAATGTTTAATGTATTCTGAAGCTTCTTTTATGTAACTTTAAGAAGTTTTGTAGACTGAAATTTCAGAGATGATGCACTTTACATGTCTCAACTGGCTTAGAAATTCTTTGAAGACTCTCAGAATTGCCTGTGGAAGAATTACAGAAATTTTCTCCAACAAAAGCTATAAGCTGAAAGGACCTATGAAAATATTATTGCAGATTCTAGCTTGATATAATTCTCTTATCAAATTTGAAGGTGTCCAAGAGCTTCCAGTACTGATGATAAAACTTCCAATTATTTGATTGTCAGCTCTTAGTTTTTCATATGATTTCTGTTTTTTATCTTTTTAAATGGCATGGTAGAGGATGGCAAATTGCAGAAAACCATTTAACTTTATCTAAAAAAAGTCCAATAAAAATACACAATACTTCAAATTAATTCCAAACATGAAGGCTCCTTTGCATAAAAATTAAAATCACTGTTCCTCCATATAACATTCAATATTTTTTCCAGTCAGATAGGCAGGTAGAAAGTCCTACCATGTTGAAATAAGATTGCTCTAGATAATACTTCTTCCTGTCTACTGTGCAACATTATTTTGGCATAAGTCTCCCTTTGTGGTTAATTATTTATTAATTATCCATTAATTATATGTTAATTTTCATAAAAGAAGACAGTTCATGCTAATCTACTTGCCTACATTAACATAAAATCTTCCTTTGCACTGTTCTATAGTTGAGATTTCAGAGGCATCACTTGACTTAATCTTGTGACTAATAGAAATACTTTTCTAAAAAGCCAGTGTTTTCTGGAAACATTTTATTTCAGTTTATTTTTCATAGTGTCTTCTTGAACCTGAGTCATAATGAACTGTTGGAGTAATTTCAATATGTTCTTTCTTTCACAGAATCATTCACATTTTTTGTTGTAATATGAATTATATGTCATTCTTTCCATCACACAAAGTCCTATTAATATCTCATAAATGCATGTAATTTATAGTCTATTCTTGTGTACATCAGTACATGAAACGTGCCTTTTAAATTAGGTTATTATTGTCCTCTTAAGTTCAAAATGCATCTGTCGAAACAGTAGGCACCCATTTTCCCCCACACTTTGCTGTGATTTACAAGCTACTTTGCTTTTGTGACACCTGAAAGGTTTATTTGGTTGCGAGGATTTATAGCTGAATTTTAAGAAGTGTTTCTAATGCTTGTTGCGTAGTTACCACAAAAGGGGTAAGATTAAATGGGTAAGGTTCAACTTCACAAAAAAAAATCCTGGATCTTCCCAATTTAAGAGAAACATCACTTGAATATTAAGAAAGATATTAGTGGCAGTGCTTTGGTTTTTAATACTTGAATTTGGCTTATGCTTTTCTTTAAATCTTTCTTCTCTTTGTCTGTAATGAAAGAAATTTGAGCAGTTTTGGACAGTAACGAAAGGCTACTCAGAAAGAAAACTTCATATTTAATTATGTTTTGTTCAGTTCTGAATCTGGGTAAAATGAGAATTAATATTAGTAATTTATGTTTGTGTCACAGGTGTTTAATTTTTTCTACAATCTAATCATTGATATGTTTAATTGACAAATTCTGTTCCGCAGTTCAAACAGAAAAAAATGAGAGTGGATCTTTTGTCCATGTGACATTTGGTAAATTTGCCACAAATGATCTATGGTGAATCAAAGCAGTAAATAGAAATTTTTATTTTCACCAACGTTCCACTATGTTAAATGTCTGAAGCAAAACATTTTGAGGCAAAAAGCCATTTATATTTCATTAAAAAATGTTTAAACTAATTCTTTCAATAATTGCAGACTGACAGTTTCATCGAAGGAAAAGTTTTGTTCATCTGTCTTTTATTCAGTGGGAAACGACTTTGTCTTGTTTTTCAATTAATTCTGTCTAGAAGATGTTTTATCCTTAATTTCTAAAATTATGTGTGTATTTCAGTTCTGTTTCCAAGAGCAATTCTTAGCCTGAGTTGCTATCAGTCTTAGCTATGAGTATTTAAGTGTGTATGTCATCATGGCTTTTTTATAATCAGTGATTAAACTCAAGTAACTTAGAGTAAATATGAGATTTATTATAACCAAGTTTGGGCTTTATTCCATAGTGGAATGCACTATTCCCACATTCTCATATTGAGTCCACATTTCCTTTCAAAGGAATTATGTACACATTTTGGCGAGGAGCTGATGTACACTCCATGAGATTGTCTCATTTGCACTGTCAGAATCCAGACAATTAATTTTTAAGATGTTTGTATTCTCAACTCCTGCATTAGCAGGCACTAATTCTTTGGATGTACAACTCTGAAAAATCATCCAAGATTTTGGCGTTGTTTTTCGCAAGTGTCCTACTGTTTGAACTGTGAGTAGGGAAAACAACTCCATGTGTGTAAGAATAGTTTTAACTTTTATGTGGATGAAGAGTCTTGCACATTGTTGGAGTCATTTCAGAAGTCTTGCTTGTTTCTTTGTTTATTTTTACCTTAGCATAAATTCAGGTCATAAATTGTATCTTGGATATTGCCTGAGTAAAAAGAGCTAAAAAGTGATGGAATTTAATTTTAATAACTGCAATGGCAATATATGTATTGTTATGTTAAAACATACTATTTTTCAAAATAGTAATGTGTAGTTTAACAGTGCTTTTTAAATTCAGTTGCAAAATTGGCTATTGATTTGCCAGCCTAGTGCTGTCAAAAGCAGACTCATGCATATTCTCTTTGACTTGCTCAATTCTACTTCAGAAAAGATATGCATAAAGGTGAATTTTAAATCAAAGTATGTTGCTCTGTGTCTTTGGGAACAGACTAGCCTACATGAACAGTTTATTTCTCACCAATGTCTTTTTAGTACTTGGACCAGGAGCTTGTATTTCAGCCCTGAGTTGTATCTCAGTTCTGTGCTTGTGCTGCCCACATTTGATTGTCTGTCATCTTCACTAGGAGCCTAATTGCTTTATTGATTCTCTTTGTAGCAATCCCCTGGCTTTACCGATTGCCAAGCAAGACAGTTTGCTGGAGAAAGATACCATGTTCAAAGACGCAGCTAAAGGCTTATGTAAGCAGCAATCTCAAGACAGTGCATCTGAAAATATCACTGTGAACACCACGACCAAACTTGAGCAGGTAACGGCATGCAGTGTCTTGAAATTTTCATTAGTGCTTAGGTCTGAAAATTGTAAACTTAATGAAGCTGAAGACCATAGTATTTTTTCCCTCAACATACAGCAATATCATTTGCATTGTGGAGCCTTGTCACCTTGATTACTCCCTGAAATCTGTCTGGCCCTGCAAAGTTTCCTCTGCAAATTGAACAGCTGCTCCCTGCCAGCTGCTGGTGGCAGGTCAGGGACTGTGGGGAGGGCTCAGAGCTCCTCAAACTGTATTCGTGGTTCACAACAGGAGAGGGACAACTGTCGGCACTGCCCAGAGTGTGTGCTTATCTCAAACTTTGAGTTACAAATGAAACACAACCTGGGAGACTGAAAAAACAAAAAGAATGTCTAAGGAATATCAAGTTGCAAAGTAAGTGACTGTAATTCAAAGCTAGGAACTGCCAGATTTACAGCTGCAGTGTTAACTCTGTTTCTTGTGATAATGCATTAGATTACCAGCACTGATTATTTGGATATCCTTTACAGTTTTCTCTACAGGATGACAATCTCATTCAGTATATAGGATGAATGCAAAAGGAGGCAATTATCTATTGCTTATAAATCTAGTACATCTCAAATTTAAATGTGTAGGACTTAATTTGGAAGTAGTTTTTGGTTTGGTTTGGTTTAGTTCAATTTTTGTTTTGTTTTGTTTTGTTTTGTGGACGAGGGTGGGCTATTGTTTGGAGTTTTTTGTGATACAAGAGAGTTTATTTTCTGTTACATGCACTTGGGAAACACGTATTCCAGAAATATTTTGCCATTTAAGAAAAAACTACTTTACAATCAAGGGGATGGGGGAGGGGAGTATTTCCATTAAAAATAATTTACTGTGGAAGCATAACAAAGGAGCAAGATATTGGTTTGATTTAAGCCATGCTCAGTTCAAAAAACTGCATCTCTGTCTTGGTAGAAGGATGCACGCTCCACTGCTTTTTATTTGGATGTGTTTCAGAGGAATGACTTGATCATACAAGATCAATCAGTGCGTCCATATGCAAATGATATGAGTCAATCTGTGAAAGAACTTAAGCTTTGAAATCCTGTGGTGCGCTCAGTTCCCTATACAGTCAGAGGATACCACAACATGTTTTGGGCTTGGCTTACATCTTGTTTTCATGTCATACAATTTCTGGTGTTGCTGACTGATGTGATTTGATGGAAACAGTTGTTCCAAGGGGCAAGCACTGCTGGTCAGAAAAGTGAATGCTTGCAATCCTTTAAGGAGGAATCCTCCTATATTTGTAGGAAAAGAGAGGGAGGTATTTAGCTTGGGGTCTTGCCAAGACTACTGCTTGCTTCTAGATGTTCAGCAGAAATGTGTACAAGAACGCAGATACTTCTTTCTGCCTGATTCTCTTTTGATGTAAGCCTAGCTAAAATTATTCAGGTTTTCATTATCTCTAAGCTAAACTTTTGCTTTATAAAACATACACAGAAACTGATTGGAAAAAGCTAATTGTCCAGGAGAAAATGAGCATACAGAAGTCTTCATGCTGATAATTTCATACTCCACCATGACTTTGAGTCTCCTTAGGGTAGCAGGGCAGATTTTCAAAAGCACTCCTGCTGTTTCACCATATTACAGTGGAACTTCCCACAATAGTTACAATTCAAAGACAAAAGAGCAGACTTAAATGTGAATCTCTTTTAGCTCTTTTATTTGAGAAAATTCTGTAGGAAACAGTCTGAAATTCTGCTCTAAACAAGCTAGGAGTATGTATCTTATGTTTCTTTAGAAGCAGGGAAAAATAGAAAATATCTGTAGTTGCTGAATTTGGAGTGATGTTCCCTAGCACAGAAGGATAGGAAGAGTTCTGTCTGAAAAATTATCACTAACAGGGGATAGGTTAGAAATGGTGCTATTTTAGTGGGTTTTTAAATTACTTGTAGTGTTAGAAAAAATTTAATACAGCTTTACTGTTGGCGAGGGCTTAATGAGCTTTAGCTCTTACGAAGGAAAGAGAGTAAACTAGTTGTCGTGGGTTGGATGCTGGCCAGATGTCAGTGCACTCACGAAAAAGCATTCACTCGTTTTCTTCTGCTATAGTTGAGAAGAGGAGGGGAAAGAACAATTTAAAAGTTCATGGGGTGAGATTAGGATTAGGAGAAAACACTTCAAGGGCTAAACAGGCTCAAAACTTTAAAAGGTATAAAGAAAAATTTATTAACGGAATTAAAAGAGGATAATGAGAACTAATATAAACCTTTAGAACACCTTTTCCCGCCCTCAGCCCACTGACAGCGCAGGGAGACAAAACATCGAGTTTTTAGTCAGTTTGTCACCTTCAAAAAAGTAAATCTTCTTTCAGTTCATTTAGGGAGAAGAGTCTCTTCTTCTGTGCTATGGGGTCTTTTCCATGGGAGATAGTTCTTTGTGAACTTTTCCAACATGGTATTAAATTTCAGGAGAGCAGTCCTGCTTAAAAAACCTGCTGCAGTGTGAGTCCCTCCCATGGGCAAAACAGTATTCCTACAACTGCTTTTTCTTGGACCATTTGGTTCATGGGGTACAGTCTTTTAAGGATGAGCTGTTATAGTATAAAAGCAAGGGTCTTCTTTTTTTATCTCTAAAAGCAAGGGTTCTCTCTTTCTCTGTTCAAGCCTTTCACCAGATTACAGCTTCTCAGCATCTACATGTTCCAGGGTGAGTACNTTTCTTATGGGCTGTGGGTGAATTCTGCACCCCCCCATGCACTTCATGAATTACAGGGAAACAGTTTGTTGTATTATAGTCTTCACCACATCTTGCAGAAAGAAATCTCAGCTCCGACACTTGGAGCGCCTCTTCCTCTCCCCTCCCTCCTTTGCACCAACTTTGGTGTCACCATGTTGTTGTCTTCATGTGTCTCCACCTTTTCCATTTCTCTGACTCGGGAGAGAATTGGTGTTCGTAGGTTCATTTGTTCTCAAGTTCTATCAATTGAAAAGTTTTTATAGAGTTCTGCAGCACTGAAATGTTGTTCTCGTCCGGGCTCCGCATCAGAGAATCGCTCGCCATGCCTCTCGCTGCTGGTCACGTGGTCCCCGTCGGCACGGTGCGGGCTGTGCCAGCCGTCGTGGTGTCGGCTCCATTTAGTGCCTCTCTTCATGCGGGGCGCCGGAAAGGAGAAGCTGCTGCCACTTCTGTCCCTCTGCCTGCGGTGTGGCAGGCTGGAGGTGGCCAGGCAGGCAAAGTCCATCGCTGGCCGTGCCAAGATGGTGGTGCCCACGTGGCCCCTTTGGCCCCGGCTGCTCTCAGGCACTGGCCACAGGGCCGCTCCCGGTGCTGGCCGCGGGGCTGCTCGTGGTGCCGGGATGG
>VWPU01004815.1:19698-43237 GCA_013398955.1 Callaeas wilsoni | reverse complement strand
CGGGGGCGGGCCCGGCGGGCGGGAGCTGCGGTCCCTCGGCGGGCCGGACCGGGCCGGGCAGGCGCCCCGCGCAGCCCTCCGAGGGGCCGGGCACGGCCACGGCGGCCCGCTCAGGGCTCCCGCCCGTGTTCTGGGCGGTCACGGGGGACGCAGCGCTCGGGCAGCGCTGCAGCAGCGTGCGGGTCACTGACACCGAGCCAGGCACAGCTCTGCCGCCGCAGGAGGGGTCGGCCCAGTTCCTGCTTCAGCAGGTGGAGTGGCCCCGGCTGGAGTGGGACAAAGACTGTCTCAGCTCTGTTCTGCAAGTTGTCACAGCACCCGTGTGACACAGGCCACAGACACAGCACTGCCATCCCTCTGAGAACTTGCTGCTTGCAATAAAGATTGCAAGTTCTCAAATTCTTTGACAATAAGCTCTATGTAAGGTGACCAATTTAGTGCCATGGGATCTTTTACATCTGTTCTCATTAATGACCGCTGCCTTGGTCAGATTTCAGCCCAGCAGTTATATTTTACCTAAGGAAGTTAAGTCATCTTGCTATCAGTTTCTCATTCCCAGGTCACAACAGGTGCCAGCACCCAACAGCTGCGGTGTGAGGTGGGGGCTTCCACAAGAGCCTCCGTCAATGCTGCCCGGGCTGCCCTGAGCCATCCCCAGCCCCCCGAGAACAGGGAAATCCAGCACCCTCCTCCTGCCCCACCGAGTGCCCAGCCTGGAACAGCCCCGGGACCTCATCAGAGGAGCTCCCAATACACACCAGTAATACACTGATTTACCTGGTCATTTTCAGTCCATTCAGCACACGCACTTAGCTTGAAAAAACCTAAGCAAGTCTTCTAGAAAGAAATTCAATGAACATCGAGAAAACATCATTAACCTGTTTTCCAAATTTATAAATTTCAAAATCCCCATTCTTCCTACAGATCTCTAACTCAATGATTAAAAGCAATATTCAGTATTCAGAATTACACTGTTTCTGTTTTAATTATTGCTTCCCTCTTGCCTGTGTACACACTTTACCTGAAATTTGCACAAGGGTGATGATACTGGAAGAAATTAATGGTGACTACACTATTTAGCGCGGACTCATCTGCTGGGACTGGCTTTGAGCTTTTGGAACTTTCTCAACCTCAGGACACTAATAAATATATCTTACAGTAGAACTACACTGCTGGCATCTGTTTAAAAAGGAACAAACAGACAAAGAGATTATAAATATATAACTGTATTTTATTTTTAATATTAAATATTTTTAAATTACAAGCAGTTTCTTGAATCACACTATGCATGATAATCAATATACAGTAGAAATTACAATTTAAAAATGTACACAATTTAAAGACATTTTGACCTGAAATTTCATTAACTATGATATATTGCCATAAACCTCATACCTGTATTAAATTACAATAGGAAAACCTCATACCTATGATTTTGTTACATAGTTTCTCATTTACAAATAGAATTGAACATTATATATACACACACATCAGTACCATTTATCATTTAAGTTACACCTACATCTGTGCAAGTTCAAACAATTTCATAAACAAAACTAACTGTAAGTCATATTCAAGTTTCTGAAAAACAGGCTGCTGGTATTACAAATACTTATTTTCAATAAGTTTATATGATGTTTGACTCTCCTCTAGATTTCTTCCCATTTTGTACCAAAACCAATAACATGTATGACTTAAAGCTGAAGTAATTTTGTACACTCCATTCTTATTTAAGGCTATTTCTTATAAGGCTAATGTACTTGGATTCCACCTTTCACCAACTCCAACACAAATAGCCAAGTCACTGACACCCGACAATGCTGACATTTTAGGATAGTGCTTAATCATAAAAAAAAGTCTTTCTACCAACCAGCCTCCTCATGAAAGATTGAGTATTACACAAAAATCTGCTAAAAATACTGATAAAAAGAATGAGGCTTAAATGGCTTTCATTAGTGCATTAACAAGGATATGAAGAAACCATTAAATCTGCTCATTTCCATGAAAATGGCAATTTCCATAAATGCAGTTATACACAATGCATCTGCAGCTGGGGGATTTGGGAGAGTACAGGTGTTCCCACTGGAACTGGACACTCTTGTCACTCTCTTGGCTTCTGACTACAAATCCTAATGTTTAAACAAACTTCTTTAGGTGGGAAAAATCAGATCTTTTAAATATCTTTAGTAGTGAAATTGAGACAATGCCTTCATTATTCAAACAATCCAGGTATTCTACTAGAGAAGGAATTATGCTGTAACCAGTCCTCATAATAAACCATTGAAAATAGATACATGTACTTCTAAAACGGAGACCAGGCTTAAGTAGCTAGTGCAAGAAATTACATAGAGTGTAATGAATGATTTGAACAAATCCCCTCATTATAATGTAACATGTTGGAATTACTGAGTCATCTTCGTTGTGCCACTTGACTGCCAGGCAGATATTTAAGTATTGCTAGTAGTTGATCAGATCTTTAAGTATCATTTTTTACCCCAAAAGATAGTTTATATTATTGCAATCCAGCCTACTGGATTACTGAAATTAAAATTTATGTTTAAGTGATCTGAGTTAACTTTAAATATTTATTTCTCTTCATTGTACAGCTAAAGAGGACATTACCTTGCTTAATATATCATACATATCTAGTTTTGGAAAAAATGCTCCTTTGGCAATTCATTAGCAATTCATTAGCAATGAGTCCGTTTGGACAAAGGAGTAAACTTTCACTTCCTGTGTAAGATTTTCTTTAAACCCGGGTAAAGAATAAAAATCTTAGATTTCCATCAAGCAAAGGAAATTCCTGATGTGCAAGATAAACATCTGATTTTCCAGAATTACAAGACACAAAATGCACAACCAAATTACAACATTCTGGAGCGTAAGCTTTTATTTAACCCAGGACTATTTTTTAAATCAAATGATTCAAAATTAAGGCTGAACTCCAGGTCTGAGAGGTTTTTCACCACGCAAGGCAGACAAGCCCACATGTTCTTGGCAGACCATTATGGAGTTTCATTCTTACTATGGTGAGAATTAAAGACAGATGAAATACCCTAAATCTAGCTGTATCAAGGAGGTTAACGTAGGAATTATGGAATTTCTAAGCAATAATTTGTGCACAAAGTCTATTACCAACATTTAAAAATATTTTCAGTAGCGCACAGCTTCCTTAAACCCTCTACAGTATATAAGCCTGTATTAAGCCTGTATTAAGAACTACTTGACTTTGCCTTCTAAATAATGTTTTGGGAAAGGTCCATAGGAAAATTCAGTTCCTCACTTCATACCGAAGAACAGTTCTGACTAACTCTGAACCTGAGTGCCTCATCAGAAAAAGATCTCAACAATTCATTGGCAACTTCAAACAACATGACAACTAAATCATTCCCTTTTAATCAGTATGGAAGCCATTCTGGTTTAAGGGCTAAATAACATTGGAAAAAAAGCAGTTAACATATTCCTGTCATTTTTAAAACATACTTAAAAATCAAAATTAACACAGAGGTATACAAAAAAAATAAATCACACATCTGAAAATATCTAGTCCTCCCATCTCCATATGATGAAAATTCTCTGGTGACTGGATCTGGACACAGAGCACTTGGACCACCATTATCTCAAGCCCTGCCAAAACAGCCACTAAAATACAAAGTACTTCATATTTCAGTGCATTTGTATTTTAGTACAGGTAAACAAATACAAAGCCAGGTAAACTGCTCCTATCAGTGTTTCCTACAGATCTGATCTGCATAAGGCATTCCAGGAAGTCAGGGATTTGTTCCTCAACTGAACTCACTTTGGAGTAATAATTAAGGATATCTTTCTCCGAGCAGTTTAGAGGATTAAATCAGCTGAATGTATGGTAGAGCAGGAAGGTTAAGCCCCCACTCTGTCTTCCCTTCCCTACAGGCTTCAGAGCAAACCTACTGTACTGCAGCCTTTGTTCCAGATGCATTTCAAGATGTACCATGGAGCTCTGCAGACATCTTAAAATGGATCTGGCTCTATAACAGGTGCAAAACTGGGCATTAACCATTAATCAAAATCTTAATTGTCATAACATCACCGAGAGGTAGATTTACCACAGGCCTCTGAATGGAGCCCGATCTGCAGTCGGCAGAAGAGTGAGCTTCAAAATTCACAGAATGTGCAACTGAAGGGCCAAGTGTACCCAAATCCAGTCTACTGAAATTAGTCTTTTTATAAGATTCATAAATTCCAGAGTTTTGTACAGCCAATTTTTCCTCTTCTTTCTCCAAGGCAGAAATTGTAGTAAAAACTGGAAGGCCCTTAATTGTGATATAGTCAGATGCTATTACAGTTTAAGCAGTCAGTAGGATCATATGTAGGAATTAAGAGACATTATCTCTTTCATCTAAAAATTCCAGAGCATATCATAGATTCTTTTCCAGTTTCCTATAAAACATGAACACTAACAACCATTCTATAACCATTATCATTTTAGAAATGGTACTGAATATAAGATTTCAGCAAGTCTAACATAATACTCAGAAGTTATGTACGTTTTACAAGTACCGTGCATAGCAAAGGCTACAAAAAGGACAAATTAAACCAGGTAACTGGGCCAATTCGACTTGTCTTATTTTCCTTGAAAGATTTAAGATTTTGATTCTGTACACCATCAGGAAATAAAGGAAGAATAATCCATAGTGCAATTGTAATAAGCAAAGTAATATGTAGTGATATCTTTTTGAATAAATATGGCTCACTACTGATCAACTATCATTCATACAGTTCCATCAACACAGCCACCTGTTGCACAGGACAGTTATACACAATTCTACAACAGGTGTATGTTCAAATAGATAATGAACTACATGGAAAAATATAAAAAGAATATTATACAATCTCATACATAAACCAGACTGTAGTGTAATTGCTTTACTTGTTTAAGTTATCTGAAAAATACTTCAAGTACTTGAAAACAGCGGCAGAATCGTCTTTCAATGAAAAGCAAAATTGCACTGATTTAAAAATACATTACAAAGTTAAATACACATTCAAATTAATGTCCTGATTTAACATTGCTTTCAGTGTTTACTTTCATTTCTCAGTACTTCTTGATTACCTGTGTTACTCCAGGAGGATCCAAAGTTTAGATAAAGTTTCAAACAAAGTCTGTGTGTTTTATGTATGGAGTCCGAGCAAGTTTAAATTGATTTAATCTTTTTCTCCATCTTCACTGCTTCCTATTAGTAGAGGAAAGGTCATAAGATACAGTGAGATTCTTCTGCACAACCCTCACTTCTTCGTAAGACTCTTGCTAGAACTTGGCATTCTGCCATTTTGCACTTCCAAGTTTTAGTTAATTTTTCCCTACACTTTCAACTACTGTAAACATTTGGTTCATTTAGTCACAGACATCTGCTTCAATCACACAGTTCAATGTCACTTCTTAGGACACATAAGGGAATGTAGAATCTCAAAAATATCCTCTCTTATCTGTAAGTTACTAAGCAGCAAAATTATCTAATCAATAAGCACAATACAAGAACAATACAACAACTCTATATAACACTGATTACATATTTATAGACATTGACCATTAGCAAGGCTCTGCAATCAGTAATATTTATTTTTAATAATGCAATGTGTTCTCAAGATTAATAATATGCCAAACTGATTCAAGTATGCTTATTATTTTTGCTTCTCTTAACCCTCAAAAATGTATCAAAGGTTAAAAAAGCTTTTGGTTACTGACAAGAAGGCTTGTTAATAAATACTGCTAGTACTCAATATTGCTCTGAATGGATTGTTTGGCTCTCCTAGCAAAAGCTATCCTATTCACACCTCTAGAAAATATGCTGCCATTCTCAAGAGAATGTCAAGAACGCAGTATCTAAAAAGCAATATGAAAAGAAACTAAATTGTAAAATAAGCTTACACAATAATGGCAGAAACATTATGTTCCTGGCATCCTCATCCTGTGCAATGAGAACACAATTGTGACTTAAGACAGTGCAATAACCAGAATTAGTAACTGCCATAGTGTGGCAGGTGTAACAGCAGTGCCTCAGGATTGCAGAGGTTTCATTTATACAAATACAGCACTAGGGCTTCTAGCAGAAAAACTGAGAGCTTGTCCTGTAAATGTTTCATAGCCTGCTCAACCACAAGTCTGTACCAACTTGGATGCAAATAATCTCAATCTCCATGGAAAACTATCTGTTAACTGAAACACAAGACCAGACAAACTTTTATAGCATTAAAAAAGTACTTTTACATTTTATATTTAAAATAGAACAAGACTTGTATCTGTTACTTTTATCTTTACATAATGGTCTTAATTTGTAGCTTTAAAACAATTATTATAACTAAATCACTTACCTCCTTGCTCTATATCTGAATCTGTAAGATGTGTAAGAGAAAAGCTTGCCATGTTTGCAGGAGAGATAGAGAATCTGGAATAAGGGGATGGATGTGACCAGTTCTGATCAAGAGTCCGGGAAGGTGGAGGTGGAGAGAAGTACTTTGATGGCTGAAGGGGTGGTTTAGAACCAATGAGACTATTAGCTGCCTTGGAGAGAAAGGATGGCTCTGGAGAAGAGAAGTCATCATCCCACTCAAAACCCCCACCTTGGGGAGTAAAAAAAAAAAAAGAAGAAAAAGAAGAAAAAGAAAAAAGCAGCATTACAGCAATGTCATGTAAGGTCACCCAGAGCTGTAATGTAGACTGGAAGACTGCATCAACCCCAAACAAAAGCTGCAGCCCTGGATAGGGTTCTAGCCCAGGGAGTCACAAAGATTTGTCACCCACAGTTTGGTGGCCTCTCAGGATACCCTGGACACATCAATATATAAACAAGCAGTATCACATCCCAGCTTTGCTCCTCAGGAACAAGGGAATCTGAGCCCAGCTGCAGTGTGTGCTTAGGATGCCAGCATGGTCCAGTGAATTTACAGATCACATACAGTTTAATGACTGCTCATAAAAGGCTGTGCATAAAACTGTCTTGGCCCCTGCTGCGTATAAATATATTCATGTACCTTCTTCATCTGTTGAGCTTTCTGAATTTGCAAATCTGTTTAAGTAACCAGGACTGGAAGATGGAACAGGAGAGCTGCCAGCACCTTCCCCATTCACGTCTATCCCACGGCTTCCCAGCTCCTTCGTTGGTGTTTCCTAAGGCAAACAAAGGCACTTATTCACCTCTTTTTACACACAATGTCTCCGTGCCTTCAGACGCCAGCACCCACAAATACACTCCCCCATCCTGCCATCAAGTCAAATGTGGAATTAAAAGGTCTATAAACTGTTACAACTACACAACAAGACTTTGAGTTACAGATTAAGCATATGCACATACATCTACTTCTAAAGAAAGCTGCATCAAATCCATGCTAAAATGCATACAGGAAGTGACTATTTAAATATTATTTACGATATAACATGGCTTCATATATCTAGGGACAAAGCTAAAATATCTTCCAATTGAAAACAGTTCCCTTATCAGCTTAACATGGGCAGGGGGGTTTTTTTCTCTTTAATAAAGCCTTATCCCATCTCCCAACATTTAATTTTTTTAATCCCCTAATCATGTTCAGGATAAAGAGACAGACTTTGTACAGCCGGTATTGGAAGCAGCCAACATTTTATCAGGTATTGTAATGAAAAGTAAAGAGTTCAACAACTAAGAGCAGTTTAAACACAGCTGATTTTTTTCCTTCTCCTCTGACAAAAGGATTACTATTCTACAGGCTGCCTAAACACAAATAAATCACCTATGTTTTCAATTCCAAAACACAGTTAACTCTAATATTTATGTGCGTCATCATAAGCAACATTTCCAAAGCTTGACAATGTGACTGTTCTTTTAAACTCACTGGACTAGTTTAGCTGCCATAATGCTAAAATACAATCCCCTCTGTATCCAGTTACAGAAGTTAAAAATTGATAAAGCTGATAGGGAAACAAAAGTAACCTTGAATTTTAGAAGCCAATCAGTATTTTACTGAACATGAATCCCATTGGATTAATAAAAATCAGCATTACCATCTAAGTACTGTTCTCATCTTTGATTATGATCTTAGGTAAATTTACCTTAGTGCTAACTAACACGAGATTCAGAGTTAGGTTTCGGTTTGAGTTTTGGGCGGTTTTTTGTTTAATTATTGGCTTTTTTTACTTTCTCCCTTTCTTTTATAAAGGCATCTTAAACTCAAAGTCTTTAAACTCAGATAAGCTGCATCGATAAAGTTACAAGAATATTCTGTCAAAATAAAATAGTTAAATCTTGTCCATAGCAATGCTGTCTCACATATTGAACTTAAATACATCTTATAAACAGCAGAAAAAGATCACTAAAAACCATGTTTCATTCAGCACATGCAGTCAAGGCTCCAACAGCAATAGAGATTCAGGATTTGGCAACCAAAGCAAAACCCTCCTTCACTTCAGATTAGTGCTGCTATTCTACCAACAGCACAAAACTGCACCTACCCAAATCAAAAAGTTTTTTCTTTATATATAAATATTACTCTTCTACAAATATATATTCTTATATAGCCTTAATATATAAAGAAAAAATAACCCACATCATAAACAAGCTTTAACCCTGCCAAAACAAGAAAGGTACTTTTGTAACAAGGTTTTCCCAAATATTAAGCAGTTTATTATTCAATTACTCCTTGTTTAAAGAAAAACAAAAAATAAAAGCAAGCCAACAAAAACTTTACTTAGTAATTAAAAAAAAGGGTACCTGATCAAACAAATAGACTGTCACATCATCAAAGAATGTTACAGCCTTCTTCTCATCTTTCCAAAGTTCAGGTTGCCTTTCATTAAGAGGTTTTGGAAGTTTCAACAAGCTTCTCAAATGTTTTCCATCATCTTTGTCAGTAACTATCTCAGGTACCTGATGAACAGTTTCATCTTCACTGTCAGAACTCAGACTATGCATATGAAAAGTCCTCATGTCGTCCTCAGAATCACTGTTTTCATCTTCCTCATCTGCATCATCACCGTCTTCTAAATCAAGCATTCCAGACACGCTGAGTTTGCCGAGGTATTTTCCTTCAATATCTGGCTCTTTCAGTTTTTGTCCTTCCATGTGATAGAAGGACTTCTCACTGTTACTCAGATCTAAAGCCATGTTGTGCACAGGCTTTATGTCTCTGTGTGAAAGAAGTTCTGAGGTGTTAGTGCCAACACAAGAGACACTTTTATGGGAAGTCTCAGACAGTTTTATTTCATCCCTCAGGTTACCTTCCATCACTATTTCCAGGGAAGTCAGAGTTGCTTCAGCCCACTCATCAGGACACCCCTGCATCCTTTCATCCATCTCTTGGATCTCTAAATTGTGGTTCAGTTCCAGTTTTGAGTTTTGATTATCATCATCCTGGTAATTCCTCACATCACACGTTTGCTGTCTCTCTTCAAAACCACAAACCTCATCGGTGTGATTCTCTCCCCTGTTGGAGGAAACAACACACACAGTCTCTCTGGACACATTTACAGACTCTTCTGGTTTTTTATCTGGCTCAGAATCATTATCAGAGAAATAGGCAGAGTCTCTATACGAGTTTTGATTTCCACTCAGAAAAACCACTGGGGTTATTTCAAAATTGCTGTTTACTGCATCCATACAAGTTGCTGCTTCTGACACAATGATGACTGGATTAGAGGGCAAAGCACTGACACTGTTCTCAGTCACAACACACAGAGCAGTATCCACACTGGAAGTGTCCTCAACAGGGACATGGGAAGTCCATTCGGGAGACTCCAGGTTTTCTGTTTCATAGCCACTGTCAGCAGGTTTATCCGGTGGCAAAAGTTTCTGAGGACTTTGAGCCTGTAAAGATTCTAAAACCTCATTTACATCTAAAGAATCCAAGGAATCAGGTGTCTCTAAGGCTTGTTCTACAGTTTGTATAGGAGATGGGCTGTCTTCCAAAAGACTGTCCTGACTTGTACAATCTGAAGCAGCAGCAGAAATTAAGGTCACCTCTTCTGGAACATCCTTACAGTTCTCAAAATGATTTGATGTTTCTTGTATTTCCTCCAATAAACATTCATTTTTTTTTAATATGGGAGAACTATCTTGCAAGTTTCTTTTCCTGTCTTCCTGATCACTACATTTTTCTCTATTAAAAGTTATTTCATCAGACTTGAAAAGCATTCCCTGTTTCATCTGTGCATCGCACTCATCTGTTTCAACAGCAACACTGTAATATGGACTGTTTCCAGCATTATTATTTTTGGCATTATAAGACAGCTCTTCTTGACAGAGAACATCAGTGTTACAGGACATGACTTCATTCACTTCTACATTTAGAAGTTTCCCCTCATCCTTCAAAATAGGAAGATTTGCATGGTTATCACATGAATTATGTGCCGTGGGTGGACTAGAGGATGCCGGCACCTCGACAGGAGTCTGAGACTGGGAACTGGGATCTTTATTCATTGTCACTGGGTTAAAATTTTCATCTTTCACTGTTCTAAGACTTTCGTGTATTAGAGAATAGACCTGTGCATTTTCAGCCAGCACAGGCTCAGGCTCTACAGAGTTTCTTTTTGAGGTTTCTAATATACTTTTTAGAACATCATCTGAGTTTTGCCCAAAATCACTGCTGGTTTTGTTAGGTAATAACCCTGTTAATAAGTTTTTCTCTTGAAGAAATAAGAAGTTATCAGAAAGTTCTTCTAAAGTTACCAGGTCTGACTGGTTAGAGATATTTTCACATAAGGAAACTGTTTCATTTTCAGAAGCATGACTAGAATGCTCCTTCTCAGAACAGCCTACTGCCTCTCTAGCATCTGTGTTTGAGTTCAAAACAGCTGGTTTAAAGTCTTTAGGAGAATCATTTGTTTCAGCAAACCCAAGTATTTTTCTGTTTGTCAATTCTTCTGATCTATCAATGTCATTAAATATACTCTGGAAAGGACTTTCTGGACTACTAGTAGCAGGCAAAAATTCCTCTTTAGGATCTGTATTGTAGTGGAAGAAGTCCCCATCGGTACTAGATTCTTCAACATCAAGATCCCTGAGAACTGTGAAATGAGAACTTTTTTCTTGTACAGCTTCTTGATGATCAACTTCTGTTGTTAATACAACTGATTGGTTATCAAAATTCATGCTGCAGCCACTTCCTTTTTCCTCTAACTGGATATAGTAGTCATTTCCAACAGAAAGTTTGTGTGCATCAAACACAGGTAAAACCCCAGGGACAGCCAGTGATGCCTCTTGACCACTTCCATCCTGTGCTCCTGGTCCTTGCTCTGAAAGCGACCTCTCAAAAACCTCCACTGGATAGAAAATACTTGTGTAGGTCATGGCTTCATCAGGATTCACATGACCACATTCATCAAAGTGATCGTGTTTAGCTGCCTCCCAGATGTATTCAAAGCTCAGACCATGGCTTGTTTCAGTTACAGTCAGAACCTCCTCCAGCTCATGGCCAAGTCTATCTCCTGTGAAGTGATCCAAGATTGGGAATGCAGAATTACTTGCTTCTCTATTTGAGGTGTTTGGTTTCAGAGCATTCCACTGCTGTTCAAAATCAATCTCTGAGTCCCTTTGGCTTTGCATGCGGAGGTAAGTTAAAAGTCTGTGCACTTCTTCTGCTGTCGGTCTCTTTTCTGGAGGCAGCCAACAGAACTGCAGAACTTCATACCTATACAAATAAAAACATGTTTCAATAGGTTTTATACTGAAAAGGAATTTATAGAATTCAGGTACCTAACAAGCCTCAGAGTACCAACATCACTGGCAGGAACTTCCATCTACAGCAAGTCCTTTTACTCCCTTCATCTAGGGTTTGTTTGCTGGTTTTCCATGTAGCAAATTCAATGTATTAAAGAGAACTGAGTCATTTGAGAAACTTTTTCAGCAGCTTTAAGAATAAATAGAAACATTTAAAGTTTACCATCTATCAGAGTATGGCTGCTCCAGACGCGGCTTGAAGGGTTTAACCTGCTTCTCTTTGATGACGTGGGTTAGGACTTCCCTGTCAGAGAAGTCCGAGTAAGGCCGAGCACCATTCTCAAACAGCTCCCATAACGTCACAGCCAGGGACCTGGAAAAGAGCAGCAAATGACTGGCCATTCTCAGAGCTATTTTAGAGTTGCTTTTCTAAGAAAGGATATGCAAAGCGTAACTGGCAAGAAGAAATAAATACCACTCCCCACTGTCTCTAGAATAACTTCGGAACTTGTTAACTCATTTTGACAGAATGCTAAAAGCCTGAAGAAAAAAGTTGCTTGAAGGCAACAAAATATAGGAGACCTCAAATTATTCGGCCATGAAAAACCCCCACATACAATAAAATATTATCGTTTCAACAATTTTACAATAAAAAATATTGGAGGTTTTTTAATATG
Organism: Callaeas wilsoni; assembly: GCA_013398955.1. Taxonomy (NCBI): domain Eukaryota; kingdom Metazoa; phylum Chordata; class Aves; order Passeriformes; family Callaeidae; genus Callaeas; species Callaeas wilsoni. The sequence goes on along the minus strand of VWPU01004815.1, from coordinate 30,894 downwards.
GTGTATAGAAATGAGATTAAAAAGCCTTATAGTTAGTCCAACAGAAGAGAAAAAGCTTTCATGAGAAATTGCAGTTATAGGTCAAACTGCTAGAAAATTCATCTTTGTTCCAGAGTTCACAGAATTCCTTATTTTCAAGCTGCAGTGGTCAAAAGCTGCCTCTGCTCAGTGCTGCATCTGTACTGTACCCAACACTAATCGCATTTTCACTGATTACAGTCAATGCTAATCTTCAGGGAATCTTTCCGTGCTCAAAATGCAAAGTAACTGACTCTGCACGTAGAATAATTTAGATTGGAAGGCAAGTCTGGAATCATCTAGTTCAAAGCAGCTCTGCATAACAGGCACTAAAACTCAAGCTGGAAACCTTAAGACCCTGGCTGCTTGTAGTCCAGATGAAAAGGACTGAGGAAACCTCCTTGGAGGATGGAAGCAAATTAGTATTTACTTGCTTTCTGCAACCCTACTTTTAAATCACCAAAGCCTAGTTTACTATTTAATATCCTTCGAATATAAAGCAGGAATTAACTACAGTGTTTTCAGAAATGTTAGCCTAATCCACAATTTCCATTATCCAAATTTCTTGGGGCTTGAGAACTGAAGTGGAACTTGGCAATTTCAAAAACATTCATCTTCAAGAGTTTCACCAGCCATTGTCTATCAGCTCTTTGGCAGCAGAAACCATCAGTTAATTGCTGCCTTCAAATGCTGCAGCAAGAATGCAGCATTTTAATGAAAATGCCACTGTTCTACCAATGGAACTTCATTGGGCTCTAGGGGGATCAAATTTTTATGTCACCCACAGCTACTTATTCTTGGAAAAATCATTTACCATTTCCTTCCCTTAGAAACATCTGAAGGCATTTTTATTAGTATAAACACCTATTATTCTGCTAAACATTTTTGCTTGCTCCAACTTTCTCTCAACAGATTTTTAAGCATCTTTCCAAAGCAGGATGTAGTTTCAGGTTTACAGAGATTAACCTACTGTACATCTGATGCATCAGGCTAATTTAAGTATTATTTACTCCTTCATGTAACATTTGAAAATATGCTCACAAATGCCTCATTGAAATTATTTTAAAGCCTTCTACATACCATATGTTACTGTATTTATTTTGCTCTGCTGATAACAGTCTGTCTTGAAAACTTGTTACTAACTCAGGTGCAGTCCATCGTAGAGGAACAAGTTTCTTCTCATCTGTCTCAATATAATCTTCCTAAATTATTAAAACGTAAAAAACAAAACCAGAAAAAGGCTGAACATACATTGGATCAACTTCCAGACAGTGACAGTCCTTTCCTTAACACATTTTTATGTGATGCCTATGTAAAAAATTAGAATTAAAAAAAATAATCCCATTTTCCCCAAGTAGCAGAGAATAATGCTATGGAGGAAAGTCAATCACTGGTCAGTGCATAGCAGAAACTCGAATGCCAATTTCTTGTTTAAGGTTTGGTACTTACAAAATGTTTTAAATAATGTCTTTAATTTTTCACTTGCTTGATATACTTTAATATTTTGAATATTTTTATTAAGAAACTTGAACTTTTCTTTCAAATGTGTCCTTAAAATACATTAAAATAAGTTTGTTCATATTCTAGGACTACTATAAATAGGACCAAAAAAGGGTAGATTTAGCAGAAGCTTTCAGAAGCATAAACTGTACTCATCTCTAGAAAGATCACCTCTTCTGGTACGTGAACTTGCTACAGTTATTTGCCAGTAATACCCTGAAAGTTCATTATTCAAATAAAGGACAATCTAGTATCAGTTTACAACTTTCAAGCATGCTTGTTGTAACCTTGGGCCCCGAATCCTTTACAAAAGTGGTCCATGACAAGATTAACTTACCTTATACCTACTGAATCCTATACCATAATCTCCTACTTTGACATTTAAATCGGATGTAAGGAAGCAATTCCGTAAGGCCAAGTCACTGAAAACGCAAACAAATACACAGTGAGACAAACCAGGAGGTCTTCAATGCAAATTAAGACCAGTGAGTCAACAGAAGTGGCAATTCTTAGAACAGTCAGGTCACAGTTTGAAGTATCAAATGAAAAGCCAAGAAAACTATTTTTTAAAAACTTACAATCTAAAAATCAAGGACTTATGCAGAGTTACAGGTTACAGCTGCACATCACAGGAACACCTCAGTAACACAGAACAGTGCTAAGGATTCAGCATCCACTCTAGAGACACTTCAACAATCCCACGGGCATGAGCTGTAGGCTGATCCCATAGACCTAAATCCTACTGAAGGCTGAGGCAAGCTGGGTGCAAGAACAGTGTGCTCCTGGAGCTCCCTCCCTGATTCTCTTCAGAGGAAATTAAACCAGCCCATGCACTCCAAGAGACAAACTCCTAGGCAGTGCAAACCCAGGCACAGGAACTGGGGAGATTAATTTATAAAGTGCAATTGTGATCTAAACAAAATATTAAGATAGTTTTCTTGTTGCTTGCATTTTTATTAAGTTTTAGACCCTATACATGCCAACAATTGATTCCATACCTCACTGGAATACTGAGGACACTACAGTCCTACACAAACACTCATCGCTTCCAGAAAAAACAAACACTGACAGGGTTTCTCCTTAGAGAGGACTTATTGGACAAGATTTGTTTTGTGGTCAAAAGGCTGTGATTTCCCTCGGGCACTCCCACTGCTTCAAAAGAGAATCAGTTTAGAGCCACAGAGCCAAGCAGACTCTGCATTCTGGAATCCAAAGAAAACTAAACACAATGAAAGGCAATCGCATTTAAAGATTTCATACAAAAACCCTAGACTATTATGCTGTCCTGTATAAAAAAATTCAAGCTGCAGTCACTTCTCTGGGGCAGAGTAGACTCTCAAGCATTCACATGCAGTTATTTCATTCTGCTCACAATCCTCTCATGGAGATTACGTGGGCTGTTCACATGCTACAGTGATGTCACCCCTCTTCACACCTATCATTGCAGGGCTTGCATTTTGATTCTCATAAGCAAAATCCATCAGCAATTCAGATTAGGTTTAAGTATTAATTTACTATATGATAGTGAGCAACCAGTAATATCTTACATCTACAGTTAAGTTCCTTAAGTAACAAACCCATACATTACACACGAACCAGAACTACAGACAGTCTTTGAAAAAGACCAACAGAAAAAGCAATGCATTTCATAGAAGTCCCTTAATAAACAAATCACAAAGCTCTTGAACAGACACAGAATTTGCTTCCAGTTTCTACCATAAACCAGACCACAAACACTCAAGAACCAGCAGTGCTGCTGTAATAATACCAAGAAGCAGTTTTAGGAAACCCATCATGCAAACTCAGAAATATATGCAAGTTTAATGAAGCTGGAACTGTGGCTGCAAGAGCAAAGAGCTCAGCAGACTAATTGCTCAAATATTTCACTTCTCAGTTTCACAGTGGGGATCAGGCAATTAAGTGCCCTGGAAAAACTCTACCTTTGCTTCTGTTAGCTTAAAAAAAAAGTCTCTGAAGTACAAATGGTCTGAAAGCCACAGCTTGTCTGCTACAAAGAAAGATGATGATGTTTTCCTTTCCAGAGTCATTGAACTACATAGGTCAGAAACACATCTATAACCTTCAAGTATGTCCCAGAGCTTGCCAAATTGTTTTACACTATTTAAATAAATATCCTGGAAGAGAAAAATTGTTGGCTGCTTGAATTTACCACTAACAACAAAATCACTGATGCTGGAGCTTTACCACTTACTCTGACAGCATCAGGATAGTGTTGCTAGAAGTAAACATTACAATGAGAATCTTGCAGATCCACAGAATAATTATTTACCAAGTTTATCTGTATTTCACTGAAAATGTACTGTTAAATTTAATACCTACAGAGCCATGCTGCTGCAAGACAAGAAACTGATCCCTCCATTAGACGGGTACAACTGGTATCACCTTCAAGTCATTTGAAATTGCTCAATGGGTTAAAAGAGCTCTGTTCATCAGCCACCAGCTGAGTCCAGGCTTTGGGGTTTTTTCAGGGTTTTGCTGCTGTTTTACACCTGCACCTTTTAAGACTTAGGTTTGTGAGTTCATTTCTCCCTGAACACAAGGTCTCTGCCTTCCCTAAGCAGCAAGGTGTGCATTGATAAGCTCCAGCACAAGCTCCTGACTTGCTGAAAGGGTGATGCAAGTGCTGGTTCTACAGCAAAGAACAGTCTGACTGAGTAACTCTCGTATGGTACCCAAGGCATCACCAGGTAAGCCACATTTGGAGAACAAGTACTCTCTAATATTTTCATCATCTTAGAGGTTAATGACTTCCAGTTCCTTAACACCTTTACATTTAAAGCCAAAAAATTATTTTTGTATTTTTCTGTGCACCTTGTTTCATGAATAAATTCTCCTAGCCTTTTGCAACTACTGCCATTCTTTCAGTATTGACTACATTAACTTTAATTAAAAATAATCATATTAATTAAAAATAACTCTAGTGTTTCCCCCAGTGGGAACAATTCTTCTCCTAGTATGATTACTTATGATTACTTTGAAATCTGACTATCTCCTTTAGTGAAGATTAAAAGGTTACATGAACAATTCAGTGAGAGAATACCCCTTCCAGTCAGATTTTCCCCCTAAACTCACCTTCCCCCTTACTGCATTAGAAAGGCTTTTTTTCCCCCATTTTTAGTAAAAAAGGTAACAGATTACCAAAGAGAAGTTCTAAATTGCTATAATCTAATAAAAATTCACAGCAGGTAAGAGTTATCCTAATTCAATTTTAACATCCCTCCCTCCACAATAAACAAAATGAATTTGACTTGGCCAAGAATTAATCAAACAACTACTTGTGGATTGGCTTGGCAGCAGGTTGTGTTCTACGGGCTGCAAACCCAAAGAGCAGGTGATCAGCTTTCAGGCAGGTGGAGCTGCAACATCACACCACTGCAGCTCAATTAGCACCTTCATTAGCATCACACCTTCATGCCTCAGGGTATGTCACAGTTAGACAGAAGTTTGTGCAAACACGGTCTTATATACCCTGGATTTAAATGAAAATACCCAGATGAATTTCAGAGTGCATCTTGACTGACTGGGATTTCTCTGGAGCCTACCTGTGCACAAAGTTGTGTTTGTGCATCACAGCGAGGCCAGCGGCGATCTCACACGCCATTCTCTGGAGCAGCATTATCTGAGACTCTCCTTTAATGTGCTCCTGCTCATTGCAGATATAAGTTTTCAGGTCACCCTGTAAAAGAAGTTGAAGATATTTATTAGCCTTATATGTTGGTTGAATCTGAAAAATTTATTTTTAATGAAGATCCAACTGACCACATTACTTATTTACCACATTCACGTTCAATAAAGCTCCTCAAGTTTCCAGTCTCCATTAAGGATCTTATAAAAGTCATCTAAGGCATATGGTATTGTCCTTAAGGGTTTTTAATCTAATCATTTAGTAGTTAACATCCTAGATCAGACTGCCACATAAAACCTGTCATGCCTTAATAACTTCCATTTAAAAAAACAGAGTTTGATGAGCATCTCCTTTTAAATGAGTTTTCAAGTGCTCCAAATCAGCAAAGCTGTCTGTCTGGAATTTGTAAGGGGTTGTAAGGGAGAGAGTAGAGAAGAGAGTTGCAGACTTTGCCAGCTCACCAGAGCTTTCTGTATAAAAAGCATGGTAATACATCCCATTCCAGTCAGAGAATTCTGATGATGGCAGCAGTTTTACTGAACCCAGACTATGCTGCGCAACAGACACATAATTAATGAGCCCACAGAAGCACTCCATAAATTACTAAAAAAAGAACAGCTTTGAAATAGAGGAAAATAATTGAATACTGTCCAAACATTCAGGAAGACTTATGTAGTAAGAGAATCCAAGCAAGCGAAATGAACAAGTTTCTCATCGTTGTTCCTTTTCTCACAATTAGACTTTTAACCCAGCAGTCCTGTATTTGTTATTTAAAATATAGACTTTCTGAAAGGGTAACAAATTATTTCAAAGACATTTGAGACTGCACAACATATATCACAACTTGTTTCAGCAGCGTAACATTCTAGGCTCTATCTATGCCCATTGTCTTCCCAAATCTTGGGCCAGGAAGCTCTTGCCAGAGCAGAGTTCCAAACAATTAGGAAAGGAAGAGCGTTTGTAACACGCACAGGTTCCAAAAGGCAGAGCCCAAGGAATACAAGCCCTGAATACCCAGCTGAGCTGACTGTAGGTGGCAGCAAGAGTCTGAAGAAAGTCAAACTCTAAAATTGTCATTCATTAAAACAGCAACTGCTTGCTTAGGGCTTGTCCCAGGTGGATTAAGTTCCCAGGATGCCTGAAATGCACCCAGGAATTACTTTTTAATTTTTAAATGCATTAGTAACAGCAGTGCTGTGTGACATCTCTTATTTAGTCAATTATTCATGTAGGCACATATTTTTGTAGGAAAAACAACTTTTATTAAATCCAGCACCTTGAAACATACTGGTTCTATGTTCCTATTCTGGTCTAATTAAGGCTACAATCAAGATTAAAAATATAAACCAGGTATTTTTGGTATTGCTTTAAAAGGACATAGCTCGTACCAAACCGGGGTGAACCAATGGTCACAACTCAGCTGCTGAACTGCCCTTCAGAAGAACCTGGACAAGCTGAAGAATGTTTCAGCAAGGACCTTACGAAACTCCAGAAAGACAAATGCAAACCCTTGCACCTGGGAAGGAAAAATCCCCTGCAACAGCACAAAGTGAGCAGCGGCCAGCTGGACAGCAGCTCTGCAGGAAGGGACCTGGGGACCCTGGTGGGCAGCGAGCTCCGTGAGCCCTGTGTGCCCTGGCAGACTGGGAACAGCCTCCTGGGCCGCACAAACAGGGCCAGGGCAGGTCTCACCACCTTCTCAGCACTTGTCAGACCACACTAGATCCTGTGTTCAGAACTGGCTGCCCCAGAACAAGACAAACTAGAGCAAGTTCAGGAAGGAGCCACCACGACAGTCAGGGGTCAGAGCATTTCACCGTGAGGAGAGGCTGAGGGAACCAGGCTCGTTCAGCCTGGAGAAAGACTTCAGCATCATAACTGTCCAGTATAAGTTATTAAAGACTAAGCCAGGCTCCTCCCTGTGGAGCACGGAGAGAGAATGAGAGGGAACAGCCATGAGCTGAAACATGGAAAGTTCAGACTGAGCGTAAGGAAAACTGTTTTTCACACAAGGACATGAGCAGAAGTGCAGACTGCCCAGAAAGAACATGCGGTTTCCATGCCTGGATGTTTTCAGGATTCAGCTGGACAAAGTCCTGAGAAATCCAGTCTGACCTCAGGATGATACTGCTTTGAGCAGGAGGCTGGAGACCTCCGAGCTCCTTGCTAGCCTGAATTATCCTATGATGCTTCCCTGCCTAAAAGCAGACAGTACCAACACAGCAACATTATCCCTGCACTATTTTGAGAGCCACAAAATGGCCCTTTATTGACAGACTTTTTAACACAGTAAATATAAAAGGTTATATATATCTGAATAAATGCAGTTCTGCAAAATTCACTGCAGAGACATCTAAATATAAAAAGCTCAATAATCATGCTTGAGGAAGGCTCTACTTTCTCTCCAACCTCCTCTGCCACTGTGTCTTTTCCCTCCTCTCCTGGGACTCCACGAAGAACTAAATTTTGCCTTTCTTCCCATCCTTCTCAGTACAGCCATTTTTTAAAGTAAGTTTTAATATGCTTTTTCTCTGTAACAGCCAGAAGCTGGGGGCACACTTACAGTCAGTACTCTTTGGCAGCTTTCTGTTTGTGCAAATTCCATATTGGGTTCATCTGAACACCCAAACAAATGGCTGACATGACTTTCCAACAGGAAGGCACTGATGGTTTTAAAACTGATGATGGTTTTAAAAATGTGAAGAGGTTACCAAATTATGTCTACTGAACACATTCTACCAAGTTGTCACAAGCTGACAAATCCCTCCTTTATTTTTAAACCACACACCACTGATAAATCTGCTCTTTGGCTCAGATCCATATTGACCATAACCATTAAATAGATTCATTGAACTCTTTGATTATGAAGTTTTCATTGCAAAGATTCTTTTTTGATTAGAACATCCTTTCAAGTGGCAGTAATTAAAAAAAGAACCAATCAGTGCAAGCAGGCACCTTCCCCTAACAGCAACATCCCTAAAGTAAGCTGCAGAGCATTCCAGGCAAATACTGCATCCTGCTGATCTCATCTGTCCAGGGAATTGCAAGACTTGAAGAATTTCTGTAAGAATTTGATAGGCAAATCAGCCTCACAATATACATGCAACTTCCACATTTGAATAACTTTCCTTTTACTCATAAATTATGTCAATGCATTAGAGGATTTGCTGTGCTGACAAAATGCTGGCCACACAGGGCTGAGTAATATATTAAAGTTAATAAGACAGCTACAACTATTTTTAACCTGGCATCATTCTGCAATGTTTAACAGTGAACAGTTAACTATTCACAGCAGACTGCACCGACATACAACGCAACTAATATAGGGAAAGGGGCTGTGAGAACTTTTGGAGCATTTCTTTTTATATTTACTATTTTATAAATAATTTTAACACAGGCAAAGCATAGAATTTAACAGCTTAAATTATTTATGTGCAGCTGACCTCTCTTGCTTCTTTCCCAGCTGTGCAAAGCAAGGGATACAGAGCAACTTGGATTGCATTATAAAATAGACTAAATGTTAGCCAGAACAGTTCTTGCACATGCAATCAGCAATCTTGTGTAACAGAAATGTATCAGTAGTTTCTGTGGCCAAGAAAACACGTAAGCCAGCCTGCCTGACATTCAGCATTGCTACCCTGACAGCTCTGGTTTCTCTGCACTACAGCTTCCAGTGCCTCTGATCAAGGCTTTTCAATGCCAAGGAGCCTGGGAACTGATAATCCAACAGGGCTGCCTGAGCAGTCAAGACAAGGTCAGCTGGCCCTAGAAAGGCTACAAATCCAAGCAAGAGAAGTAGCAAAATGAGGGCATGCTGTGATAGGCTATGAGTTTGAAGGAATGTGAATAAAACAACCACTGTACCCTCCAGACTCTGTTGGTCAGCAGAATAACCACATTTTTTGTTACTTATTATGCCAAATCTGCTAAACAAGGTCAACACTGCCGAACAGGCCTCAAAATAACTTGTCACCTGAAGATATTAAAACTTCCTATCCAACACAGCTCGTCATGTCGCCACATTTTTTCAGAACTACTGAATTCTTAAACACGCAAGTACAAGGGACTAAAACAAGTTTACTCTGCTGGATATACATAGACACCACCGTAACATAAGGGAAAGAGCTTTAGCTCAGCATTAAACCACTGGCAGCAGAACAGGACCACATTTCTCATCCTTCCCACTTGAACAATAGTCACCACAGACACTGGAACCTTTAGTCAACCACTTCAGTTGCACCTGCCCTTATGTTTTTTCTGCTGAAGAATCACTCCTGTGTGTTTTGGAAGCACCTCCATGCACCCCAATTCACCCAATTTCAGGGGGAAAAAGTACAAAAGGTGCTTTGAGATCAATTACTAGAAGTCTAAAAAGTCCAAATAACTGCCGTTCCAACCACAATGATAAAAAGCTTCCTGACACTCCCCTAAAAACCTTTTTACTAAAAAAACCTGTTCAGCCACACCTATTCCAAATGGTGCCATCGTGCTTCCTTCACATTGCTCCCTTCCTGTCTCTTCTCTGCCCTTACTCCATCATTGCCACCTCCCACTCCGAGCCCTGGACCACAGCAAGAATTAGTGATGTACAGGGATACTGAGCTACTCGCTTGGCCCAGTCTCTGCACCAAACTGCTCAAGTGAACACTGTCCTGTCTGCCAGCCCCTGTGTATTTGTGTGCACAAAGAAAAAAAACACTGTCATGTCTAGGAGATACTCCTTAAAGTGAGCCAGACTTTAATATGAAAGTTATGTTTAAGTGACTGTAATATATAATTTTCTAAAACCAAGTTTTAATTCACTTCGAATAGAATAATGAGCACAGACATTTACTTTCCATTCCAAAGAAATTACCTAACTACACTCAAATTTGTAAAACTACCACTTTAGCTGTCAAGCTTACTGCCCCCAGTTAAAGTGAAAATCTATTTTATCCCCTTAAGTAAAATCCTTTCCAGATTACTCTGCAGGATCATGACAACTTCTGGCATAAATAATCAGGCATCAAACAAGGATATTATTTTTTCCTGTATATCTAAAGTAGGGCAATCTTTAAAAGCTACCCCATCCTCAAATTTAAAGTTGGATTAATCGCATAACTATTTGAAAACGTAGCAGCAATTAAAACTGATTTGGATGTATATCTAATAGAATCTATAAAATGCAATTCTCTTTCCAGGGTCCTTTTGAAGAAACTCCAATTTGAATAGCAGGTTTAAAAACCACTAAGAAGTATTCTATTTCTACACTGAAAAACTATAAAAGACCTTATCTGTTAACCTTAGGCACAGAGTTTTTAATTGTTAGCAAACCCAGAACATTTCACTTTGATCAGTCACTTAAAAAGTTCAGGCATTTCTTCCATTTGGAAAAGAAGGATTTTATCAGCACTTCTGCCTCATTAATTTACCACAGCTAATACATTTGAGCAAAAGAGCAGCAAAGAAAAATATCGTTATTTAAGGTCACAGATTAATTGATATTTCTCAGAAAACTCAAGTTCAAGCTAACTAATTTAAATTGCTTGAGGCAACTAGAAGCAGATTTTTGCACCTGAGTTTAAAGGAAAATTCTGCAATAGTGAAACTGTTAAAAAAGATCTTGCTGAAATTCAAAAATAAGATGGTTTGCATTTATAAAAGACTTATTCCTTAGTAACATCCATGCACTTCTGACTTCATTTCTGTCTTGACATTTCCCAAGGAACTCTGCTTTGGGTGACATCTACACAACAAACCTTAAAAGCAGCTACTGAGCCAATGTTTAGACAGCCACCTGGACTTTGGGGTTTGTTTGGTTTTAGCAATGTGTTATGCTACAATAAAACAATTCAAATCTTTCCAGACCGTGGATCCAAATTTTTGTCTCATGGCTCTGCACGCTAGGCACGGTTCAGAGGTTCTGTGTCCCCCCTTCCTCACAACCACAGTTCAGAGGTTCTGTGTCCCCCCTTCCCCACAACCACAGTTCAGAGGTTCTGTGTCCCCCCTTCCTCACAACCACAGTTCAGAGGTTCTGTGCCCCCCCTTCC
>VWPU01004815.1:0-19638 GCA_013398955.1 Callaeas wilsoni | reverse complement strand
CTTCCTCACAACCACAGTTCAGAGGTTCTGTGTCCCCCCTTCCTCACAACCACAGTTCAGAGGTTCTGTGTCCCCCCTTCCTCACGACATTCACATACATTCCAAGGAATGCAGTGGCTGAGCAAGGCTTTGTGCTGTCCCTCCCATTCCAGGGACCACTGTGGCACTGAAAGCAGTGGCAACACCCCTCAGTGTGTTCTTAGCTTTTCTTTTGGTGCCCAGGAAGCACAAGGCAGTTGCTTGGGGGGTAGAGGGGCATGGGAAAGGAAATAAAAGGATAAGAACATAGGGAAAAGAATAACACAGTAAGAGAAAGGATCAGGAAGAGAATGAGCACTGAAACTGAAAATTCTAGCTTTAAGAATACACATGACTGGTATCAGAAGTGAGCCCACCATTGCATTTTAGCAGAAAGCTGCACAACACGGGTAAAATTTGGGCACTGCGGAGGTGGGGGTGGAGGCAGGAGGCAAGAAATTCTTACATTTTCCTCAATTAACATTTTCACATAAATGGTAATAAAAGCACATTAAGATTGCAGACAGCAAACATTTTGGATGTGATGTTGGTGTGTGCATGTGATATTGGGCTGTGATAAAAAGCTCCCTTCTATGACACCCTCTGCCCTCCAAGCTCCCTGCTGAAGGCAGATTGAAGGAGACTGGTAATTCCATTATCAAAGAACAGGTATTAGCCTCTTCAGAACATTCCACAAGCACTTAGAACATACATGATGAACTGAAAAGAGTACAGACAAAATTGTAATTGGGGGGTCGCCAAACAAAAAAAAGTCTTCTGAAATTATGGTTAATCAAAAAGCTTCTCAGAAAGAAAAAGAATCATTTCATGAGCAAAGGGCACTAAATATACCACACACAATTTACACCGGTGGAAAAACAACCACAGCCTCTCGTATAAGGGCACTTACCAAGTCACAGAACTCAAAAACTAGGAGATAAGGAATGGCTTCCACACATTGCCCAATACACTGGAGAACATTTGGATGCTGAAGAATGCTGGAGTGAAAAAATACAGTTAAAGCCAGGAAGATCACAGTAGAATGCAAAACACTGAAATCCCACCAGAAGTTTCAACACAACATTGCAGAGGGGTGGCAGGAACAGAAGGTTAAGTACCAAAGCCAGATTCCATTTGTACCTTTGTATCTCCTTTGTATTGCTGAAGTGTATCACTGACAGCAGCCAAAACTCAGAGAATGTCAAACCCACAAAAGCCAGGATTGCCACATGAGAGTCACACCCATCCTCCCACCAGCCCTCATACCAAAAATAAAAGCATGCAACTGGTTCATGAACTACACCAAGGTACAGAGCTGGCTAAAAGATAAATCTTTTTTCAGTCACGTTAGTTCCCAGCCAGATCAGTTACTTTTCCTAAATTGCTCCAAAACCACTTGTGCCAATGCAGCAGAAGGCATGAAATTTTTTCTGACAACTGCCAACAACCTAAGCCTAAATGCAAATATAGCCAGGACGTTAGAAAGCACTGAGAAGAGAAAGCTCTTCACTGACCAATCTTTTACAGCACATCCAGGCAAGGTAAAGCACACTGTACGTTATGTGAACACAACTTCTGCTCACTTTGGGTTGAATGTATTTCATATTTTAAAGACAAACATTACAGTTATATGGGAGGGCAAGTAGAGACAGTAACACTGAACAAAAGCAATGTCCATAATTCATCTGCAGCACAGTGAAGCTGTGAAACATTACTTACTAATATGGTTCTCCATTTCTTAAAAACTGTTCTTGCTCCTTGGGTCCTGCACTTGCCTTTAACTCCTTCACTATTACTCTTGCTACACTAGTGCCTGTGTAGATCTCTCCCAGGAGAACCTGAAAAAAGAGATCGTCTTTAATCAGAGGGGAAAAACATTTGTAGTCTTCCTGCAAAGAAAAACAACAGCTAAAAACATGTTGTAGGAAAGATTTTCTGGCTTTTTTACAAACACAAACAGAGCTTTGATAATTAAATACCCAAACTTAAATCCTGACAACTGATCTACACGTCAGCTTTCAGAAAACATGTTTTCTAGTGAAGACCGCTTATTTTCTTAAATTTTTTCCTAAAAATAATTGATAAAAACAAGAGTGTATTAAATCAAATCCATGAAAGTGAAGTGTCTAACTAGTCTCCAGTAAGAATCTACAGGTAAATTTTAAAAGCACTGATTAGTGCTGTGATTATAGCTAAAAAATGCATGCAAGGAAATATCTAATTTCAACTTCAATTTATCTTATGCTATTACTTTTTTTTTTTTTGACTACAATTCACAAGTAAATACAGCAGTCTAGTCAGCTGGGAATAACCCTCAATCTGTGCAATATTAAGAGATAACTTCTCACCTTTCCAAACCAGCCATTTCCAATTTCCTGGATGTAGTTTAGACTCTGACGTGCAACTTGAGACTTTGATCCATCTGTCACACAATGAAACAAACGTAACACGTATCAAACCACTCAGATGGCCAAAGTCAGCAACTGCTGAGGAAATAATGCAAACTTCTACAAGATTTATTCCCAACTGGGTGCACACACTCAGCCCAAGCACCAAAACCTAGTCATATGTACACAAAGTAGGAAAGTAATGTTGTGACAACAGTACTCAAGTGAAACTTTTCTCAGGTCCAGCTTCTAAACCCTACCAGAACACAGCCCCTACAAAACCACAGCAATCATCCTGATGAAATGTGAACTTACAAGTTTTTAACATATTCAGCAAGAAAGCAAAAAGGCTAAGTTCTGCTTCCAATATAAAATTATTATAGCCTGTAGCTCAGTAGAGAAAATAACCTACTTACAAAAGTTTCCTAGGTAAATAAAATAGAAAACCCAAGACAATACTCATTGTTTGTACATCTTAACATTTATAGTTATATAGAGTTACCATTTTAAGAGAAAAGGTTTGACTGCTTTATTCTTCAGCCCCACTGCCCTACTTGTAGTTACCACCTGGAAGGAGGACACTTTTCAACTAAAAATACTTCACATAAGAGCCCAGAGAGGAGGACAGAAAAGAAAAGAAAACCCAGATCTTGGCAGAGGATGGGCAGTAACTATGGCAGACCTCATACACCAGAAGAGATTCAGCAGTGTTGATCCCTCTGCTGCCCAATTGGTTAGGAACACTAATTGATTTAAACAAAACCTCCTCTTGTCTGAAAATTCTAGTGTACAATTTATTTCCATAAACTATATTTAGAGCAGTATTATTGTACTGGAAGAGCCAGAGCTGTATAATTCACTGTCAATGCGCTCCTAACCATGGTGAAGGCCACAGCAGTACAACCACATTTTATCCAAGTACTCAAGCACATTGCCTTACTTCTGGCAAAACACTTGTTGTGACAGCTTCATTTTAACAATTATGGCTACACAGAAGAGCTGACATAAAAGTTTTCCCAGCTCTTTAAAATACTGAGTCATTTGTACAACTGTGTCATTTGTATTAAAGGCACACTGACAGTTCCTTGAAATTTGTACAGGAATTTTACTAGAAGCTTCCCTGAACATCTAATGATCAAGCCACACCAGTAGTATGCAAAATCATGTGAAATAGCACAACATAGAGTAAGTACTTTAGGCTAAACTCTGCTTATAATATGATAAGACGCTTAAGTTCCCTTTTACAAAAACTGTATTTTAAAGAATACATACCAAAAACCCTTCCACACAGGGAGATGAAACCTAATGCTCTGTCTTACCAAGATCACATTTACAGCACAAATAATCTACAGTGACACTAAGAAAGTGAGGCAGCTGAACAGTAGCACAGCTGTCAAGTAAAGGATTCACTCTTGTTTCCATTTAAGGGTGGTGGTTAAAATCCAATGACAACTTAGCCATGAAGAAAATCACTAAAGAGCAGAAATCACAAATGTCCCAGGGTACTTCAAACCCTTTAGGTATATAGAGACATAATGATAGCAATCTAGAGAGGGGGTTTTAAGGCAGTTTTGTTCTCTTAAGCTCTCTTACCCTGCCACAGGTTAGCATCTTAGAAGTAATATTTCACATTTTATCCTTTACCCTACAAAACAGAATGGCTCAATTTATGGGAATTTGTAACAAGTTATTTATTACAGTAAAGTCAAACAATCAGCCACACTCCATTTTGGACACTAAAAATGCCTACTTTTGTTTTTGCATTGAAAAGCAGTATTTTACCTGTACGAGATGGAAACTGGGAGGGAGTTGGTAAAGCAATACTGGGAACAGAAAGAGTAAACACTTCTGCTGGAGACTGAACAGATGGAGTATCTTCTGCTGGAGGTGTAAAATCTATTTCATCATCAAAGTTATCTTCAAACTCCTAAACAAAAGAAATCTTAGTAAACAAGCTGATCTTTGTCTTTAAATATGCACTAATATATTTCTTTCAGTTTGAATGAGCAATGCTAAGCAAGCTTAGCTGTTTTCCAAGGATAGTGACAGACATTTAGTGTTCTATTCCTTATTTTCCATTAATTGCTGTCTTACAGAGATTAAAGCATCACTTTTAATAATCAAGGGGTTTTTGTTTAGTTGGGTTTTTGTGGGTTTGGTGGTTTGGGTTTTGTTGGTGGTGTTGCTTTTTTTGCTTTGTTTTGCTTTTACTTTAAATGCTAACCCTGGCTTTGAATGAATTACCATGAACTGCTGAGGCCAGATATTCTCCATTTAGAAATGAGAGCAAAACTCAATTTTAGGAACACTGATTACAGAAGTTCCAAAAGTAACTATTCTCTGATGATAATCTCTCAAGAGTTTTGCTACAGTGGATATGCATCTTCAGTATTCTTATTCGACAGGAGTGTCTTAAACTCCACCAGCAGACTAAAAAAACAAAAGAAAATACAGAAAAACAACAAAAAGGTCCTTTACAGCAGAACTGTCTCAAGGGTGTAACTTTTACTACTGATCCTGGTAGCTAGTTATTATTTTGAAAAGGCATTAAAGAACCTTACTGCAGCAGGGATCAATTAGTTAAAATAACCAGCTGCATCAGGACCTCACAGCCTGTAGAAATACAGTCACTGGCTGTTTCAGAAGAGAGGATGTACAGTGACACTGCAGAGCATTAGCACAACTAATCAGGTGTTCTGGATATCAGGATGCAGCTGAGAATATCACTTGTACACACACTGGTAGCTTCAGGTCTTACCTTGAAATCTATCTCGGGGTCTTTACAGCAGGAGACACAGTTTGCCAGCAGAATGACCAGGACTACCAGAGTACACAGAGACAGAATCACAAAAGATGAGGGAACTTCAGCTGTAGCTCCTTCTCCTAGAAATAAACATGTATGCAGTATTATATAAATATGTTTAGCACGCTAAGAAGTCCCTCCAAAACGTATTAACCACCTGCATTTATTTAAAAATGGGAGTCTGAACATTTAATCCCATGGATGTGATAAAGGCTAAGATGAAATTAAACAGAAAAGACAAACTGGCAAAAATGGATCTGTGCTCCACCACTTGCCTGCACCATTCTGGACTTACTTGGTTCCAGCTAAGAGGCCTCAGCCAATGTGATTTACTGAAGTTTGTGATGAACAGTGACAGCACCAAGTGTTGGGATTCTGTTTAAGTCAATAAATTTATACAGCTATGTGAACACAGAGAGCAGAAATGTGGTCTTTTGGAAGACATTTCCCATAAGCTAAAACACCTGACCTACGAGAACAGGCAGCTAGAAGAAATCCTCACCTAAGCTGCACACAAATGTAAAATACATCACTATAGGACAGTACTCTCTTTCAATAAATGCATTTGTGACAGTCTGCCAAACACACAAGTTGCTGTCACAAGTGCAACAGATGTAATCAGCTCCACACAATTTCTGTTTCTTGTAATTCACTAGGTGATTTGTCTTCATTTCAAGAACTTTAGATTTCTAGCTGTTTTACAAACACTTCCAAATAATTTTCCAAAATTTTATATATAAACATTCTACAACACATTTCCTGAGATTAAGTCAGGTTATTACTCACACAGGATCAAAAGCCTCATATCGCATTTTAGAAAAATCTTAAGTTATTGCCAGGGGTATTAAACCTATTTTCATCCCCATTTTCATCTTCAGTAGAGAACAGAGACATGTGGTTCCCTTGGAGACCAGAGCACACATCTCAAGGAGTTGTTTTTGTTGTTGCTGTTTCTTTTCAAACAGGTACTGCCACAGGGATCAGAAGAGTAGTTGGACCACATCTGATTAAAATATATTTAGCTATTACATCACTGTCAGAGTTTAACAATCTCAGATGACCTGGAGTGACTGGATTTTACGAGAGCATTTGAGTATCAATGGGAACGTCTGGCAAAAGGACATGGTGTAAATGAAGCCTTGAAAATAAGAAAAGCAGAAGCTGATCACTAGTTAAGGAACACACAGACTTGTCCATCTCTCTCTTAAACCTTCAAAAAACTCCAAAACTTAGGAGATTTTCAGAAAAAACTACAGCTCTTCATTATGTTCCACTGAACACTTACAGAATATTTACTTATTTTAATTACATGTAAACATTAAATTGACATAATGAAAATCTTGCTTTAAAGTATGTCAGCACACTTTCAGAAGGTCACATTTTCTGCACAATTAGGATGATTATCAATACAACAAATAAAAGATAGCAAAAGTGGAAGGTTTTAAAACAAGTGATTCTGTTTCTAGTTTCCACAATAGCTTTGGCACTCTAACCTCATTAGGGACTGGGAATACTCCACTGCAGATATTGAGCATTGTTCAAACACAGATCAACAACCATGTGAGGCCACTCATCAGCTTTTAGTCGTAATTCTGAAGAGAACAAACTATCTCTGAAGAGGGTTCTCAATAGAACAATTTATATTCATTTAAATCAAGTCTTCTACATAACTCAATGGATATTTTTCCATTTCTAAGCATCAGTATGAAAAAAGGGGAAGATAAAGCTGACTTGTGTTTACTTCCTCCAGATGTTCAGTAGCCTGACTAAGGAGACTGAAAACATAAGCATTTTGTGAAGTCATTAATTAGCTAAATTACTGTAACAAACAGGTAATACAGCTGAAGATAAAATTTAAGAAATTCCTTTGAACTCCTAATTGAAACCAAATAATAAAAGGTAGCTTTACTACCAAAAAAAAAAAATTATGCTACTAGGTATTACAAATTAAAATTATTATTTCAGACATTTTTCCAAACCCATCACACCTGATTTCCAACTTCCTCACCGAAACAAGAAGTCAACTCACCTCAAGACTATCTACTGAGCAGATGCAGATTTTCCCTAACAAACACCACAATCACAATATACTCCTCCCAGCAGAAGATCGAGACTCCTGAACCCCCTCAAATGTTTCACGCATTTGAGAGAGTTGGCCAAGCAAATCCCTGCACACTGAACTTGGCCACCAAGAGCACTGTCATTACTCACAGAAAGCATTCCTGCTATCCGAGGACTTCAGGCCAGGTCTTTAAAAGGGGAGTATAAAGCACCTCAGCTGCCCAGTGTATAAAACGCTAAAAAATGTTATCAAACTTTTTTTGGGTTTCTGGTACACTCTGAGGTCTCTTTTGGCTAACATGAATTTTACAGTGATCTCCTGTTCCCCACAGAAACTGAGCATTGTCCCTTCTCACCAGAACCTTCTCCTCCAAACACCACACCATCTTCCAGAGGGCCTTTCTGACCAGCCTCTACCAAAACTTGAAGCAGCTCTTCAGAGTTTGCTTTACTTCCTTCAATCCTACTGTTTCTTTTCAGGACCTGGCCAGCAGTTTGTGCCCCCAGAAGTACATCTACTGCAAGTGTATCAGCTGCTCATGATGTTAGCTCTACCTAGAAACCTCTCAGCCCCTGCACTACCCCAGCTACAGCAGCACGACCACAAATTCTATTTACACAAACATCACCATGCTCACTCCAACTCAGGATCCCCACTTTTGACCCCCAGCAGTTACAAGTTATCACAGCAAATCCAGCTAGGAGGATTCAAGCTCCTGATGATCTTATGCACAATTTATTAACACAAAGTGAGACATTTATTGAACTCAAAGTGGTTTATTTAACTCAAAGTGAGACATAATGAGCACTATCAATCATACGCTGCATTTATTGTACATGTTAGATACACTGCATCTGTATTTAGACATTTTCTGTGAAAAAGATAATATTCTTGCTGGAATTCCTTCTGTGAAGGAAACTGCACATTTATCAAGTCTAAAGTCTAAGCCTTTTATGCAAGTTACGCTGTTCCCCATAAGGTAACCATCTCTTTTAAGTGTCCTGGAAAGAATATAGAAAAGAAAAATATTGCTGCTGTTCATTATGTTACTTCCTAACCTTTAAAACCTCTTGTAATTCCCTAGAAAAGAAACCGTGTGAACGAGCAGCAATTAGTTGGAGAAAGTAATGTTTGGGTTTTTTTTAAAGCAAAGATCACCTTTGAAAAGGCAGCTAATCATTAATGGTCTGTTAAGATGGAAGTCATCTAAACTTCCAAAAGCACAAGGCAATTTTCACATAGAAAGTTATGAACAGAAGCTTTAATACAAGAAAAATGCCAATTATCCTGGGCAAGTTTCTACAACAGTTACAGAACAGCATTTCAGATGACTCATACAAGTAAGAGCTACTTACTAAGAATTACAGAATGCATCTCTGTTTGGATAAACTTTGAAGTTTCTTACATAGTAATTAATAAGTAATATTTTTAATTTGCAGGAGTTTTTTTAAAGTGAATGTAAAATTAAGTATTAAATTATGGCAACCTGTAATTGGGCTAAAATTTATTATAAGTGAAGCTATTTTAATAGCTTGCATGAACACATATTCAGCGACAGAAGTCACTGATTAAGTATTGGAACTGGTCTTTGTGACAAAGTGCTGAAAATCTGCTGCAGTATAACCTCCTTTGCATTTTTCAACTATTTCCATCCGATGATTAATTCACTGGAGCTTAGTAAAATGACTTGGAACTAGAAGATGTTTAATACACTCTTTTGTTTGTAAATTGGGAAAGTATGAAGGAATGACAGTTATTCATTTTATGGTCCTGACTGAAAAAAGCAACCAGCAAGAAATCCGTTCTAATTAACGCAGAGGGCCATTTTATATAGCCATCACACAAGAATTTTCCTAAATTAAAAAACCTGTTAAAAAACATTGTACATTGAAATAATTTTAGTATAAACCTGGATAAAATCCAATAAACACTGAGAATTTCATAATTATTGCAGAGGATTCTTAATATCATGCATTCTAGAGAAATTAATAGATTTACTGAGCCTATCTGTTTAAAACCCTGCCATATTTACTGTAACCCTATGCAGTAACAACCTACGGCCTCTTAATATCTACCCAGAAGTCAGAATCCGTTCTTTAGGAAAGGAACCGCCAAAGAGATTAAAAAATACTACCTCTAACATGCCAATGGTAAAAGGGTTCCTGTCAGCTAATACAAACAGTCTAGACTACTTTGCTTTGGTATATCCAAACTACTTAAGCCAGAGGAAGAGGCCTGGATTTTATCAGTCCTATATTAAAATAAGCAGGAGATGAAGTGCAGCTGCGTCGCTCTGTGTGTTACTGCAAGGTTAACACAACATAAAGCTTTACAAAGCTCTGTGCTAGGACATGTTCCATCCCAAAATGGCATCTAGGTGGTCCTAAATTATCAACACAGAAAACTGGGTATTCTTTCAAAGCCTCACAGGATTAAATACATCTATGTTGTTTATCCACTTTTTAGAAGTATACGCTATCATAAACAATTCAAAGCGCTGGCTGAGGCAGGTATTTAACTAACAGCTACAGAAGAAGATTCCTCAGCACCTCTGAAGATGCCATTTCCTAACCAAGTTCTTCACCAAAGCCAAAGTTTGAGCACAGCACATGTGAAGTCAAAGGCGGTACACAGGCAAGTACACGAACAGGCTCACTGAGGGAACAATGATGATGAGCTGTGCTGGCATTCTCAGGATCAAGTACAGACCTGAGAACATACACGTCAGTGTTTATTACACTGTTTTAAGGGGTGGAAAATGTTATTTTCATACAAAGCATATTTCAAAGCAACTTCTATAGGCCAGGATTCCCTATACCTTCCTAGGTTTCTTTTAAATCCCCTTTCTTCATAAGACAGTTCTCCAACTCCCAAATGTGACACTTACGCAAACACAAGCTCCTTTCTCACTAGAACTTTTTCCCTTCTCTATCCCCTTTCCCAGACTGCCCACAATACTCTCAAATACCCACATGTCATCCACCTGTGGCATCCTTTGGTATCATTAATTACGAGTAATGAGCAAGCCAAATATTCCATCCATGTTTACTCGCCAAGCAACAGCCTCCACTCAGGACAACAGAGGACCAGGTGCAGCTGCCCATACATGAGGGATGCTGGGCTTGCCTTTCTTCTACTACCAGATTATGAAAGGATACTTGAACTCTTGATTTTGGTTCACTATGAGTAATCACATTAATAAGGTCTCAACCTACAGAAAACTGGGCTAAAAAATGCATGATACCACACAGTTCTAAGCTCAGGGAAAAAGAAAAGTAAACGTATATTCCAGACATTACCAAGCACACTGATAAAAGGCATTCACTACTGTGATAAAGGCAGCACAAGGCACAGATAAATTAAGCATTATTAGGGCACAGTGAACTTCAAGGGAGCATCTGATTTTAAGCTTTCAGCACAGTAGTTGCTATGCGACAACAGTCCCACTGCATAAGCAAGAGCCCATTTCCTTTCAAGAGCAGCTATATAACTGGCACTAATAGCTATAACTATTTCCAGCACAAATCTAGCATGACAGCAGTCACTTAAACTGTCTCTTGGACACACTCAAATTATATGATCATGAACTAAGATGCTACTTTATGACACCAAGTGAGAACAGCGCAGTCTTTAAAATACTAATGAATGACCAAATCTAATTTTGTTCCCTAGCTATACCCAGGGCATCTTTCATAAACTTTATCAGTTTATTTACTCTGCTTTTAACGAATATTAAAGCAACCACATTTCAATATGTATTATCACCCTAATTTATAGTAGTTTTGACAAATATGATTTTAAAAGCTACCCCAGCTTTCCTAAATAATGCTGTCATTCTCTTCTATGCCAGCAATTAAGTGGGAAAGTGCTATCGACTCCTACCCAGTTCTTCACAAGTCAGATTCAGATCATTATCTTTCCCTCATAAAGAGTTTGTCCTGCATTTATTTACTCCCTGAAATCTTCAGAGGTTTGCTACTAATAAGCACAAAACCATACAGACAGAACAAGGCCTATAAACTCAGCCTGCAGGTAATAGGCAGAATACTAAGCCAAACCTCCATTCAAAATTATTTTAGATACATCTATTGTGTAATGCCTGATTTGTATGACAAGGTAAAGCACAACAGACACTGCAACTCCTCCATTTCACAACAAAAACACCCCAACCAAACTCAAGCATATTCCATTCGTTACCGCATTCCTGTAATCTGTTTTTCCTGCTAAGCTCCATTTAACAACTGAGCCAAAAAAAGCATCATTTTTGAGACTAAATTTCAGCAGAAATGGGTGCAGTACCATTATTTAGTTGTGCAATGCTCTATCACAATGGGCTTTAAAATACTACATTAGAAGGGCATTCAAATCACCAACCTTCAACTGAGATACAACACAAGCAAACAAAAACTTAAGTTTTGAAGGCGTGTCATTTGCACTTCAGATATTCTTTTGAAAATAAAATGAAGAGAATTTTAGTGTGAGACACTCCAAATTCCAATCAGCTCTTTGCTTTGAATGGCCATTACCAGTGCTACAGGAAGAAATATTCCCAAGTTCTCAGATGACTTTCATTGACTTGATGTCCTCAACACAATAGCAGCATCTTAGTGAAACCTAAAATGGTTCCAAATGCCCAAAGTATTTCAAGTAGACACTGGAAATGTTCCTTCATTGAGCAAATCCCTAAGAACTGACACACAACACTGCTTAAGGAACTTTTACGTTTCTCAGTTTATACCTGAACATTTTGGCATTCAGGTTTTTAGTACTTAAGACACTCAACTAAAGCACAAATGTTTACTGTCTTAAAACAATAACCTGGAACAAACTGCTGAAAATATTAATTGAAGAGTTATTTCAAAAGTTTGTCTTCTCATGACATTATTGCTACCCTTACACTAGATAATGCAAATATCTAATGCATTACTAATAAAAGTAACCTTCAGTATTATGTATCCTTTTGCAAAAGCACTTTATCACCTGATTTTATTTTTCCTTCTACGGAAAATCCTACTTTCTAGATATATTCTCAAGAAAAAACAACCTCCTAGGGACTTAAAGCCACAGCTATCCAAATTACTTGTGCACAATTGTACTTAATCTTTATGAAAACAAGAAGCAGTAACTAACAGCTTGTCAATAAAACAATTTCCTGGCTAAATCTGAATTATGTCACATGGCCTAAATCAAAGTCTGGCACTTGGGAAGACACAAGTAAAACAACAAGATTTTTCAGCAGTAGTGTGGGGAAAAAATGATCAAAAGTCAAATACAAGTCTGTTCCCACATTCTTCCAGACAGAAATTGAGACATTTCATCCCTCTGCTCGACTTGTCCATTACAATTCCTGCCTCTCCCTAGAACTCCATTAAGCCCCTCATGGGGCAGGTGGGTGGGATGAAAGGCCAAGGCATGTGCATAGACAATTCTTTTGAAATGCCAACAGCTTTTCCTCTTTACAACAATTAACCATCAGAAGTAAGGGTAACAAAGACAGCAACATGGCCATTTCTTGCAGAGTTTTCCCCATGAAACCATAAAAACCCCTCTGACATGCTCCTCCAACCCATCTTGAGTTCTGGATATATTTCTACAGTGTCAAAAGCCAGCTGCACAATTAAATGTGTGCTTTGTGGACACATGACCCTGAAATATCACTGTCCTATGCAATAAGTTACAGTATTTTCAAGAAGAAAGCTACTTCATATCACAACTGGATGTGTAATTCTTCATCAACAATTCTTGGCAAATTATCTCTGTCCTCCCATTTGTCCTTAAAAAGAACAGGAGTCTATCCTGCAGTATAAGCCAACATTTTTTTCCAAACTACTTTATCCCATGCTCCCCCTAAATGCTTTTACAATGTGCTTCAAATGAGTTTCTACATCTGCTTAAACCCACTTTGTGTGTTAGGGTGGCACAGGTTACGTATCCTAAGGCAAGAACATCCAGGGCAATGCTGGACTCTCGTGGAGCACAGCACCTTGGAAGAACACTGCTCTGATCCTCCTGCTTGCTGAACACTTGCCCTGGCCTGCATATTGGCTGAACAGTTAGTAACTCTCAAAACTCTGAGCTGGGATTAGTTTTACATTACTGACCTTATTCTATTATCCTACAAGTCTTCCCAGTAATGTCAGAGAATTACTCACATAACAGCATACTGCTCAATTTTAATAAGGACTAAATATAGGCTGGTACTTCAAGTGTTTACAGAGCGAGATCTGTTTGAAGTTTCAGTGCTAGAATCTCATGTTTGCACAAAGGCATCTAAAGACAAGGTAAAAAATATCTGTGTTAAATAATTATGTGCCTTATGCCTTCATGGCAGTGTTTCTGGAAAATCTGGGTAGCACTATCATCTTGCCAATGCATCACTGACTCTTAATTGCAAGTATGTATGTGTGTGCATATATGTACATACACACAAAATTCTGCTGAGCATACTTTATTCTGTACTGCTAGATGTTGGTTTTGACAATTAATTCCTGCTCAAGTACATTTTTTTTTCATCTGCTATACCATTTCTCCAATGGTGGGGCCCAGGAGTTGTAGTTTGGGTTTTTTTAACACAGGATAGACCACAATAATTCAAAGCAGCATGGGATGATCACACATCATGGTATCTCAAACCACCAGAAAAGCATTATCTGCAGCATGGAAACCAAAGCAACAGTATCTCTTTCTCCTATCATTTGATAGCAATACAAGCTATTAAGATACACTGCCTTTGAAGAGACTAATTTCAGTTCACAGGAAAGAAATCCATAAATGCAACTTTCATGTGATTGGATTTTCTGGAATCTTGATTTTACAGTAGATGCCTTTCCAACTCCAATATACAGCTGGGTTAAGAAATGCAGGAAAGAAAGGAAGAAGCAGCATTTTGCAAAAAGAGCTTATTAGATCTATTTCTCATCCCTATTCATAGCTAATGGATCCCTGGGAAGAACAGGCCATTGAGTAAGTGACTGATTTTGGAGAATTGGATCTGGTCTACAGGCTGAAAGCTTAGAAGTCAGCACAAAAAAATCTACTGTTACTATTTTCTACACATCCTTCATACCAAAGAAGTCTCAGGGTGCAGTGGTAGTCCCAAAAGAGTCATGTCACTGTTAAGTCACTACAGTGACGTTTTGTTACCAGAAAGGAAACCTTTGTAAGTGTAGCAGTGTTGGACAAGGTGTTACTTTGTACAGCATTTCATACTGAAAATCATGCAGAAGACAATTTAGTGAATGTGCTTCCCACCACCACATTGCCTAAGCTCTAGTATGGCACAACACCTTGCTATAGACAGTGCTTAAAGCACACGTGCAGACTGAAAGGGCTATCCTGACACACTTTGTACATTTCTGATTATAAAAGTTGACAAGATGTTTCTAGATGTTGCTCAAGACCTTTCATAACAGCAGTACAATGAAAACAAAGAGCTCATACAGAGCAACAAAAGCACTGAAGCTTTTGCAAATTGTATCCAGAACAGTATCAAGCTCCAGACACTGAACGCCCAGACCAAACAGAAAGGCAGACCCAAAATAAAACCTAAGGAAGACTCCAGTACTCCATGTGCTGTCCTTCTGCTGCAGAACTGCAGTGCTAGTACGGAAACAGAACTGTGATTTCTGCAGCTCTGGCATTACACTGACTGAGGTCCCTTTATCCCACGCAGACAAACCGTGTGTGAATAGTGACTGAAACCAGACTAGAGCAAATATCCAGAAAATTACTCCAAATCAAATTTACCTATCCAGAATGTTGGGTCGCACAAAATCTTTTTTTTTAAATACAGGGCCACAACCAGCACCCACCAACGGGCCCTTCCAAACCAATGCCCAGTGCCTGATGCTGTGACAACAAAACCTTCAAACAGTCTCTGATCAGTGCTATCTTAATATGCTACAAGGATACCTGAGGAATTATTAAATACATCCAAGCATCCAAGTCGTGAGAAATTCCTTCAGAAAGTGACCTCCTCCTATGAGGACTCCTCTGGTTGTAGCAAAGTCCAGACACTTTACAGCCAGAGGCAGAGAAAGCAAACCAAGCCTGTGAACAAAGCCTTGCGTGGAACATCCCTGCAGGCCAAAGTCAGGGCTGGCTTCTTACCTCAGAGTCAAACTCACAGATAGAAACAAAAGATAAAAGTTGACTTTTCAGCTCTAGTTCTATGATTATTAAGTGTCTGGGACAGAAGCTAGAAAAAGAAACATAGGCAGAAGTAAACAAGTTCAGTGCTTGAAAGGGGAAGAAGGATAGACCACTCCCATGAAAGGTACATACCACAATTAAAATCCCCACTTTAAAAGCAAGATTTTTCTTAACTTCCAGTGAGTCGAGTCACTAACTTGCATACACTTAGAACATGGCTTTTCTTATTATGTGCAAGAGTCACAGACATTTTACATTGTACCAAACCACAGGCCACAACTGCAATTTGGCCCCAGTCTGACAGAACTCCAAGTACAACATCAAGCCAAAGCAACTCCGAAGCAACAATTTTCCCAGGAGTATGTATGTACTACAGAACTCAACACACCAAAAAAAGTGACTTCATCTCAAAGTTTTAACTTGTCATTTGAGGCCAGCTGACTGAATATTTAGATACTCCAGATTCATACAGCTGCATGAATTTTTAGATACTCCAGATGAACATCTCTGGATACTATATATCAACTTCTAATCATCTCTTCCTGGATCCTACATGACCAAGCCCACCAGCAGGGACTCCCTGCCTCCCAACTGGGCCACTCAGTCCCAAGCCCAAGGTTCTCAAAAAGCAATCCTGTGGGCACCAAGCCCAGCTGCTTCACTTCAACTCATCAGACTGCAGTTATCACAAGTGTGAAATTGAACACACCTGCTAAAAATGCTACCACCTGTTCAAGTTTTACAGGATAATAAAAGTATTTTTGAGTCCCTCTTCTTTGTATTTGCAAAGACTTCATAGAGCACAGAGATGATGAAAACACTTTGTCTGACATTACACGCACACTTGATTCAGATGCTCAGTGGAATTAAGGTCAAGTATGGAAATCCAAGTGAGAACTGAGAGCCTGAATGTACATGTAAAGCTTTAGCACAGTAAAGCAGCCGTGGCTGCTAAACACTGCTGCAGAAGAGCAGTGCTCAAATGCCCTTCCTTCAGCCACACAGCTGGCAGCAGAAGTCATGCTAGCCTGATGCACTTGGGGAATATCACCAACACTCTGCAGGTTCAAGGCAACTTCAGCACTTCAGTCCAGGAACTCCTTTCCAGCACAACTGCCCCAGCTCTCACGGCCAGTATAAAGCCAAACTTTAAATTCAGAACTATCACAGTACATATCAGTATCCTTCTTTTCCACTCACAGAATAAATTAAATCTAAGTTGGTCAAAGTATTTTTAGCCAGTAGCGTCTTCAACAGCTTGTTTTTCGTATTTCCTATAATAATTGCTATGAACCTTACCAGGGAAACAGTTCAAGCTTGATTTCCTTTACCTCCTCTCCTTATAGTTGGATAAAAAACATATTAAATTAGTTTAGAAATATAACATCGAAAGTGCAAGACAAATATAGAACACCTCATCAATGCACGCCTTCATCTGCAAGCACTATGAAGCCACACTTGAAAAGAGCGGCATCGTTCCTCTCAATCAGGGCCCTGAGAACCTGACAGCTCCCCAGTCATCCAGTCTGGCAAACCGCCACAGCATCTCCACAAATCGGAGCACTTTTGCACAAGGAATCCAATCTAGTCTTGCTAGAACCTGCTCATCACCACTTCCAGCATTCCAGCTTCCTCCCCAAAGCAGAAGTTAATTTATTACAGTATATTGCATGAAATATTCTGTAGAATTCTTTACAATGACTACAGTCACTTTTCTCCTTTTTCTGTGGATCCCATCTTTCCTATTACAAGCAACACACATAATGTTTCTCCATTGTCAAAGAAGCAACCATTCTTGCTAGGTGAAGAATTGTGTGAGCCTAAAGTAATTTTGAAACCAGTTACTAATCATCCTATGAAAAGCCCATTAAATTCTTCACAAGTTTTTAATCCATCTGTATCAGATCAAGTGTTACAGTCAACTGCAAAAACTGCCAAGGTCCAGAATGGAGCCCACCACCACCTGCCAGCCCCAACACAGGAAATCAAAGCAACCTGTCATGGGATACAAGAGGGACATTCACAAGATGGCTGAATTGTTTCTAAACACAACCCATGACTCTTAATCCTGCAAAATAAAGTCACAGGTTTGTCTTCAGACAGGTTATAAAACCTGCCTAGAATGACAGAGAAGTTTCAAGCTGAACCAGTCTCATTGTCATCCACTGGGAAGCTATTCAAAGGAAGGAGAAAAAAAAACAAAGGCCTTGCAGCTTTCCCACTGCTTCCTGCTGCTCACACAGGTGATGGTACAGGACATGGTGCAGCCTCAAACCCACCAGGCACACATTATTTCAGTCACGAGGAAGTCCTCCCAGCAAAAGCGATGCCAGTGAAACTGGAGAAGGTTCCTAGTGAGGCCTTCAAGTTCCAACACTAAATATCCATCAATAAAGTGATCTAAACACATTGTATCTTACATGGGCAAGGACACAGTAGAAAGCAGCACCTTCATTTCCTGGAGTTCACTGGGTTTCCCATGCCAGGATCTGAGCAGTTGGCTAAACTTGAGGTGCATCCTATGTATACATACTTTGGCCTAAATATAGCCAAAACCTACTAAAATTACAATATCTCATTCATCATGTATGAGTCCAATATCATAACATCATAAATATTTCTCTTAGCAGTACTGCAGTTGGCACACCAGATTCAGTCTTTTAAAAATATAGAATTAAAAAAAAGAAAAAACCAAACAACAACACTTTAATACTGTGTCCTGCAATTTGTCCAATCAGCTTTTCATTTTGAGAATAAAGCTTTTTACCAGTGCCATGGAAGTTATGCTTTGTTCCCCCATCCTTGTAAGGTACATGCACAGTCCTCATAGGAAAGAAGAAATTTTATTTTAAAAAATCACTTTGACATATCCCTTTAAATAGAAAAATAAACTGCATTTCAGGGAAAGTAAGACCCAGAAAAGGCATTTAAAAAATCCTTCATACAGAACTGATTCTGCTGTCTTACCTTACAGCTCAATGACAAATTGAAATTATCTGGCCAAAACTCAAGTATTTTATAAATAAAAAAAAATATCATTTAGCATCAAAGGAAACAAAGATTTGACTGACAGTTTTCTCTTTTTCAGAAGTTCACTTTTATACAAAGTATGAAAGACCTCAAAGCAGGCTGATGCAGGGAGTGACTTACAACAATTCATAAATGTTTTGGGAAGGAAAAACTGCGAAAGAGACACAGGTCCAAAAAAAAAGAAGTATGGGTTCCACTTACAATTTTGATACTTCGCGTGGAAGAGCAGCCAAATTACCTAATCTTTGTGCTTCCTATCTTTCCCTCCCCACTGCTCCTGCTCCTCCCTCAACATCTTGCCTATTTAAGCTGTACAACTCCTCATGGCTAGAAGGGAATCTCAGCACATATTCCAACCAAACCAACCCTAACAAAATCCACTCTCAATACAATGTTATGCTTGCAAGTCCCAGTGAAACGCCAACAATAAAAACGAATCAGACACAGTTGGGACCTGTGAGTCCTAATAAACCTCTGATCACTCACTCCCGCGACTGCGAGGACATACTGTTCAGTTTGTGCTTTTAAGACAAACAGAAAAATCAGCGGGGAAATCGAAGGAAGTTAGCGTTACCTAACATACGAGAGAAATAAATGTGAACTACATGACTATTTAGAGAGCCCGACCCGGGGGGGCCGGGGGCGGAATCCGACTAATCTGACCGGAAAACAGGGAAGCGCCGTCTGCCCTGAAGAGCCTCCACCCAGGAACGGGAGTCCCGGTGATTCACAGGCAAAATCAGAAAAAGAAAAATCCCGCCGAGCTCTGTACAGGCGAAAACAGCAGCACTACAGCAAAAAGGTCTGCGGTAAACACACAGACAGAACAAGCCCGGAGCTCAGTGTCAGGGGTCTGAGCGATCCCCAGCGGGATACCGCTCACCGCCACCGGCAGAGCCGTGACCTACAGCCGGGGAGCCCCATCCGCCCGCCGTGCCCTTCCCGACGCTTCGGCGGAGCCGTGCCCGCAGCACGGGGGAGGGACGGGGGCTCGCAAACCCGCAGTGCCGCCGCTCCCGGGCCCCGCCGCGGAGCCGCACCCCCAGCCCCGCTTCCGCGCGCTCACCTGCACCTGCTGGCGGCAGCGGAGCCGCCTCGCCGCTCCCCACGAGCGGCCACAGCAGAAGGACGAGCCCGAGCAGGTGTCGCGGGCCGAGGGGCCGCGGGCCACCGCCCCCCCGCCGCCC